>RJWH01001418.1:142235-380378 GCA_004363575.1 Solenodon paradoxus | reverse complement strand
TTAGTCATATTTAAAAGAATGAAATGAGATTACTAACACCAAACACAAAAATTAATTAAAAATTGATTAAAGACTTAATAGCATAGCTAGATCTTCTGACTTTTTCCACTCATTTAAAAATCTTTAGTCATATTTAAAAGAATGAAATGAGATTACTAACACCAAACACAAAAATTAATTAAAAATTGATTAAAGACTTGCACATAAGACCCAAAACCATAAAATACACAGAAGAAAACATGAAAGATATGTTCCTTGACAACAGCCTTAGATACTTCTTTGAGAACTAAACTCCAACAATAAGGAAACACAAATAAAAATAAAAAAGGTTATATCAAGCTGAGAAACTTCTACACAGAAACTATCATCAAACTAAAAGACATCCTACTGAATGGTAGAAGGTATTTGTATATCAGATATCTGACAAGAGACTAATATAAACATATATATAAATAACAATAGAAAAAATAATTTGATTAAATAATGAGAAGAGATGAATAGTAAATCCTCCAAAGAGGATATATGGATGTCCACAGACACATGAAAATAAATTCATCATCTCATTATTAGAAAAATGAAAATTGAAACAGCAGAGACATATTCATATCTGTAAGAATGATTATTATCCCGTTAGAAAAAAACATATTTTGGAGAGGGTGTATAGAGACGGGATCCCTTATACACTGTTTGATGGAAAGTATGTAGATTCCTCAGAAAATTAAAAATAGAAGTTGCATAAGATCCAGTTATTCTACTATTGGATGTTTACTAAATAATATACCCACTAAATTTAAGAGACATATGCACCCCATGTTCATCGAAGTGTTATGTAAACTAGCTAAAGCTGAAATCATCCTAAATGTTCATCAGTAGAGGAATGGATAATTGAGAAGTGGTATATATACACAGTAGAATACTGCTCAGTTTATTAAAAAAATGAAATTCTGTCATTTACAACAGCATGGTTGGACCTAGAGAGGATTATGCTTAGTGAAATAAGTCAGCTACAGTAAGATAAATTATTTTTCTTCTATGATTTCACTCCTATTTATTAGATAGAGAAATAAAACATTATAATGAACTAAATAGAACAACAAAAAAGAGTGATTATCCAACAGATGATTTATCTTTATTTTTGTACTGCATTTATTTCTACCTCAATTGAAGATGTTTCTTCAACTAAATAAAGCATACTTCTATTTTACATCCTGTCTATTCTTGATTATCAGTTTTGATTTAGTTAATAATTTCCCTTTTAGTTCACTTTCTGTCTTTGTCTCCATTGAGATCTTCACCCTTACCATATAAATTGGTACACATATTCCTTAATACAAAACAGAGAAAATGTCCTATCAATAATTTTTTTTTCCTTCTAAATAACGATTTCATTCTCTGCCTATAAAAAGTGTAAAATGTGGTCCTCAAATCCTATTTGTGCAACCAAGGTTTTCCTCCAACACTCAGTCAAAAATGCTATGACAAAGATCATAAATGATTATAATTCAATACATTTCAGTACACATTTGGATACAACTATGGACAGTTGTCATATTGACGCTTCCATTATTTCTTTACTTCTTCTTTTGCCTCAGTATTTTTCAAAGAATCCTATAAAGTTTCCTCTGACATCATTTTACATGCTTGGATATGTTAGAGTCTTAGTCCTCTTTTTCCATTATTTTACATATTCTCCTCAGTAATAATGTCTACTGTCAGAATTTTTTCCAGCTTCAAACTATCCTCAACATCAGATTCCTGTATTAGTCATTATAACAAGTTAATTTTACTTCAGTTATCTCTAATGTTTATCTCTTCATCTCAATATTTAATTTTGAACTCAGTTTTCTTTCCCTATCTCTCTCTCTGCTTCCCTACATCTTTTTCTTCCAATTATTCTTTGTTAAGATTCCATCTTGATGTTTTGTGTCCATCATTCCTACCCACAGTCTTGCTCTGATGATTTTTCTAAAACTTAAAGATTAGGTATTCATTCCAAAACTTAAAAAATCTTCTATTATTCATAATCTCTCCATTCTCTATTGGTGGAAATAATCTAAACTTAGATTTTCATCAAGATCTTTAATATTATGGACCTTGCCTGCAACTCCATACTTCTGTTCCATTACCCTTTTATAAAATTTTTCTGTCTACGTGTTCATGTGTTTTCTACCTGATTGTAACTTCTCTTTATCTTACCTTCTCTCGTCACAGACACGGTATTTTGATCATCTTTGTAGCTAGCATACTGTCATTATTCATAGATGTAGGATAAATAATAATTGTGGAAGAGTATATGCAAGTTATACAAGAAGTTATTCCAATTTTGCCCCAGATAGAACATCTGAAAGTATTTGAACTCTTTTTTGTAATTCAGATTTGCTGATATAGTGATATAGTAATTTCATTATATATAAAGAATAAGCAAGTTACTGTGGTTTAAGTGTGACTTCGTCTCTCATCTATTATTCCATTCTCTCCCCACAAATTTCCTATAGCTTATCTGTCCATTACTACTGCGGGGGTTGGCAAGATGTGTCTTTCCACAGTTCATTCTAATACTTTTTAATGCAATTCAGTGTTACAGGACTCTGCTACATTATGGGTTAAATTTGCTTCATAAGGTGAAAGGGTATTTGGCTTATAAATCTATAATCACTTACAATATGAAATGAAGTTTCAAATAGCTACTCCTACTACTGATGAAATTAGAGAAACGTCAGTTTGGGAAAAGTGGCTTGAATTAATAAATAGCTCTTTCCCATCTGGTTCTAAGAGAAACAACCCGGTAGCAAGTATAATTGTAGAAGGATATCTAATCTATTGAGCAGTCAGCCATTAAGGTACATAGTTAGAAAAACCAAAAAAGACACAATAATTAGGATTATAGATCTTCAACATGCACTAAATTTATTTCAGCTAAGAAAAATAACTAATGATTGTTTTAAAACATCTGCAGTTCAGAAATCTTGTTAGAGTTCTAAAACATGGAATTTTTCTGACAACATTTATTGTCTAAATCAATAAAAAAGTAGCTAATATGTCTAGCATTTTATAAAGGAGGCTCTTGGGTTTTAGAATATTCTTATGAGAATAGGATTAACTTGCTACATTTTGCTGAACAAGAATAATAGTATAAATACTTTATTCGTGATGGGAATAATGAAAAAGCAAGAAGCTATTTTCCTGCACAGTATGTTGATTGATATATGTTGTTTTTTGGTCTGAGAATTTGTTTAACACTAATTAAAATTCATTCCTAAAGTCTGTTTATTTCCCACAATAGTCAATTTAGTTCAAGGTCTTGATTCTTAAAATTCATTTAGATGCTTAGAAACAACCAACCATTATATTTTCCTATCTCTCTTTTCAATATTTTATTCAAACTTTTCTTTAAAAGTTGTAAAGAAAATAAAAAAAAAAAACCACAGAAACAATGAGTTTACTTGAACATTTCCTAAAAATCTTTCTAGAGAGCCCCAGACTGTTTTGAATTAAATATTACACATTGATAATTTTGGTTATAAACAAAGCTGTTAATAAACAAAAGTCTCTCCCTTTCTTCTACTTTCTCTCTCACACACACACACTCTCTCTCTTCTCTCCATCTGCTTCCCAATCATCTTTTCTCTCCACACCTTTGCTGCCACCCCACCATTATACTAATTTTGCCAAATTCCAACCTTGTTAAATCAAAATCTCATGTCTACACTTGGAAGCTGCTAATGTAGAAGAAAACCAAATGTCCTTGGTCATTGTTTTCATGGTCAATTCTTGAGCACTAGTTTAAGTGAGCCCCTTGGTGTGATATTACATTACTGCAGCATTTCCTTTGAATCATTACTCTCATGGATTTCTTATAACATCTCAAATGCCCCACGCTTTCCATTTCTTCTGACTTTCAGCTGCCTCTTTTCTTTTTGTTTCACTGACATAATCTCAGGAGGGAATACCACACCATCTCAATCTACTATCCATACTTCTTAGACGATAAATCTCATCCCTTCTCACCTAGTTTAGAAAATGACTCAGTTTGTTATTTGTATACTTGTGTTCTGGTTGTGTTTACTCTCTTGAATTCTTAGATTTTATATCCCTTCTATTAGACATCTTCTATTTAGGCTCAACATTTCATTTACTCATTTTCCTCTGAAGAAGCTTCTTTGTCTCTATACCTTTTTACTTGACTTTTAAAAAATCTTTTAATACATATTCTGGAGGGTCACGTGATTTCAATAACTTATTTTGGGGTGGGGTGATTTTACATGGATTTTTTTTCACTTTTTTATTGAGTTATCATTGACATATAACATTGAAATATACAGCATAAGATTTGATTCAATATTTTATATATAGCTTAATGATCAGCACTTTAAGTTTAGTTAACAACCATCACCATGTACTTAATTTTTTTTTCATTTTTAAAGGAAAGGTGCTGGCAGGTATGAAGGGGAGGAGGGATATAGTTGGTACTGCTCCCAAAGTGTATTAGACTGATAGACCACTAGGGCATGCCCAATACAATTACTTTTTTATCTTGTGATGAAAGCTTTTATAATCTACTCTCTTAGAAACTTCCGAATATGCAATGCAGTTTTATTAACTATAGTTACATGCTGTATATTACATCCTTAGATCTTATTTATTTTATAATTAGAAGTCTGCACCTTTTGAACCCCTTCACCCATTTTACTTGCCTACCTATCCTCTGCTCTCAATCATCAATTAGTTTTCTATACCTGTTAATTTTGTATATTTTTAAGTTAAAAAAATAAGTGAAATCATACAGTATTTGGCTTTCTCTATGTAACTTACTGTGTTAAGTAAAACATGTCAGGCATATCATTATTGTTTCTGTTACCATTATTCTCAACACCTAGCACAATTCCTGGACTATAGTTTCTTAAAGAAAATTTCATTGACCCAATGCATAAATTTAGTTATTTTTTAAATTAATATTTGCATGGAATTATTTCCAGAAATAAAGTAATGGAACAAAATGAGTACTATGGAATTTAGAGTTTATTAAAGAGCAGTGTAATGATGTGGAATCCTTTGTTCTTCCTGAAATCACTTGCTTCTGATGCTTACTATATCTATTCAAAAGTTGAGTACTTCTTTTGTTATTACTTTCTACAATTCAACCAGCAAGCACAATCGTGGGCATCAAAGGAAAATATATTAGAATGGAAAATAACTGAAATATATTCCTGATATTTCCAAAAAGTAATTGAACCTGAGAACCATGAGCATTATGGAAGAAGTTTCTGAAAGTGAAAAACTAAATGCTATTTAGATAACAGTACAAATGATGATTTTTAACAGAGGAAAATCATCAAACTTGATTTAGTCAGTAATAATTAATGCAGAAATTATTTTTGATATTTTATTTTTATATATTCCTGTCTACAAAAGTTTGTTAAAATTCTTCCTTAATCAACAGACTAAGTACAAATTTCAAAGAGATAATCTAGTTGTGGTAAACCAACCGGGAAAGCAAAATATGAATTACATGTATAAAATAAAATTTAAATCTCCAATATATAAGAAGTTACAGTTACATTACTTACTGTGCAATACCATCTAATTTATCTTTATATAAATGAAAAGAAAATTATTTCCTTTTGTTTCGGTTCATTTTCACTTCACAGAAATTTTCTGAAACTGTGCTATACATCCCAAAGGGCATTTTATTCATCCCAGAAAATGAATTATTTTACTCCTTAAATATATTGTAATTGGAATTCCTTGGTAAATCATATTGTTAGTAAAGACACACATCATAAAACATATATTTTATAAAATAGATTTTGTTTTTATTTCAAATGCATTTATGGTCGCACTATCTTTTTAAAAACACAAGTGCTCTGATCATTAATTACTGCAAGTGTGTGTGTGTGTGTGTGCGTGCGTGTGTGTTCCTGATAGCATCAAATTACAGGAAATGTTTTTAATCTGTCCTGGAAAGTTGCCTGGCAACAACATTAGAATCAATTGCATTACTGGGTGCGATGTATGCCCATGTTTAGATTGCCATTTATCTTCATTATAACTAAGTAATTTAAGTTGTCAACTGTCTTGTGACTATTGCATATCTGTTAACTATATATTTAATGCTTGACTAGGCTGTGCTTCCAAAAAAATAGCTATAAATTTCTATGTTGGCTTTAAACCTTATGGCAGACATGAGACTACAATATGTCTTTTCTTCTTGGAAAAACATTGTCTTTCTACCAAGTGTGTACTAAATGTACCTTACAGAGTATTGAGGGATGTGATTTATTCCCAAATTTGTATGGAATAAACAGTTTTATGACACAGAACCAAATTGCACCTGAGGGAATTGTTGAACCAAACAGCAAACTGATTAAACTTAAAAAAAAGGAAAAGTAATATCTAACTTTAGTAGTCTCCACTTTAAAATAACATTAATCCTACTGAATTTCAATGGAGTATATACTTTTAAGAAAAAAATGCTTCATTCAAACTTTCTATTCTTCATACTGAACTATGCACACCCAATATTCTAATACTTTTTTTAAATAAATAGGAATGTCAAATATGGTATCTTCATCTCCCTTTTATACCCTTTAGTTCATCCTAATAGCATGTGGAATCTTAAATGGAATCTTCCATAAGTTGATGTATAATATCACAAATTATAGTACTGAGAAAAAATGCTTTACCATCTACCCTATGAGAATATTTTTGATAAAAATATTAAATTCTATCAAAGGATGCTAATTCTGTTATGCCTTTTAAAACATAATATCTAGTAAATGAAAATAAATTTTTCCATTATTTTTAAGTAGCATATTTGTTTCTTGTAGATAACAATTATTAGAAAATAGAAGTAAATAGTGAATAAACTCAGAATACTATTTTAACAATTTTCAAGTTAATATATAAGAAAAATTAAAAAGTAAAAGGAAATTAAATAATAATTAAACAATATTTATTAAATAATAAAGCACTTTTTCTAATTTTATACAATAATAGAAATGACTTTGCTTCTTACATCCAGTAAAAATGTAGCATTCATTTGTAAATGTAAGCACTAATGTTATTAGCCATCATTAGAATGTTCAAAGTATGTCATGGTAAATGGCTTTTACAAAATAAAGCTAATAAATAAGGATTTTTTTGTATGTTTTGGAATAAATATAAATCGTACAAAAATGTTTTAACCTTGTTCATTGCAGTTCATTGAATTTTCTAATCAAAGTATTAGTAGATTTTTTTTTGTGTGTCTCAGATTTTAATTAAGAACAAATAAAAATATAAAAAATCAATAATACATGTTTGCTGTCTTCCTTCTCAGGTTATAATGGCAATAAGGTGTTTGCATTTTATGATCTATTAAAGAATTTTCTTTTTTTTTGTAATAAGCATGTTTTATTATATAAGGGAAAATATTTTATTAAGAATTTGTGAAAATTTTATGAAGTCGTATTTTTGCCATTATTTAAACAGGCAGCTTAAAATCAAACTAGTTTTCATAAAATAATTTTAATCTGTATTTTTTACTTGTTATATAATTTATGCAACCTAGGAAATCTTTGAATTTTATTCATTGACTAGAGAGGTATATATTTCTGCAATATCAGAGAAGGTAGAGTATTGAGATAATGATTTATTTGATATAATCCTTCATTCTGTTGTACCTAACTATACTAAAAGAAATGTTTCATGACTGGTTCGTTCTCTGGCACTCATGATACTGTAATTTACTCCTTGGATTTTGGTAGTGTTGTTTAAAACTGAGATTGCTAAATGACTTTTATGCATCTGATGTCGTATTAGGCACTTGCTATACATCAAAACATTTTACTGATACTGAGAAGCTGAAAATATTGTCTTATTTTAGTGGTGAAGAAATAGTCTGATTCATGAATCACAGAGCTATTGTTTTAAAAGTTTCTAGTAGCCTTGTTTCAAAACCTGTGAACTTGACCCTTGCAACATACTGTTCCTTTTGCTAGAAAGACAAGTCTGAAATATTATTTTATTTTTCACTTTCTACCACTTTGCATAAATTTTCTATTGTTTGTTGTTGTTTTTCTAGTCCCTCAAAATTAAAAAAAAATTGGACTGATCTTTGCTGAGAGATCGTCAGTCTGAGTGCTGTTAGAAGCCCTTTAAAATTTTCAGGCTGCATTATTTTAGCGAACTTATTTTCTTAAAGACTAAAGTTCTATTTTTCAGTACCAAATCTCTGATGCACTTTATTACATTACAATTTTCATTTTGAGAAAATCATATATTCACATGGAATTACGCAAAATACAGAGAGATCTCATGTACTGTGTATGCAGAGGTAACACCTGGAAAACTATAGTTCAAAAATACAAATAGAACATTGACATTGATACAGTCAAGATGCATAATATTCCCATCACCACAGAGATTCCTCAGGTCGTTCTGTAAAGTCACATCTACTTCCCTCCTATCCTCACTTTCTCAACATCTAAGAACCCCTAATATTCTCATTTCTATATTTTGTTACTTAGAGAATTTTATATAAATTTAATGATACAATATTTTATTCAGCATTTAACTACCTGGAGATTCAACAAGGTTGTTCCATGGATCAATAGTTTGCTCATTTTTATTGGTGAAGAATATTCCATGCCAAACCTTGTCTAACTATTCATTCACTCATGGACATCTGGATTGCTTCCAGTTTTTAGTTATTATAAATAAAATTTACGTAAGTATTGATTTGCTTTTATGCAAAAAAAATCTTAATTTTTAAAGTAAATATATAAATATGTAATTGCTGGGTTACACGGTAGCTGTATATGTTTTAAAGACACTGTAATGCTTTTTTATTGTTTTTGCTTTTTATGTCAAGGTAGTACTAGTTTCACAAAATGAATTGAAATGTGCCCCTGTTTTTTTCTGCTTTCTTGAAAGGATTGTATAGAATTAGCATTAATTCAGCTTTAAACATTTTTTAGAATCATATGAGCCTAGAGGTTTAGGAGTATTAAAATAATGAATTTCATTTCCTAAATAGTTATAAGTATAATCGGAGCAGTCATTTACTATGGATGAATGCTGGTAGTCTGAAGGTTTTGTTTGGGGGCTATTTTTTTTTTTTTTTTGTAGATTTTAGTCAATAACCTATCACCCAACTAAAAACCCAAGAGGAAAATGAGTCAAAAGCATATAAACTGGGGAAAACAGTGAAGCTTAAGATAATTTGAAACAGATTTTTGAAAGTAAGGAAATTAAATGATCTTTTGAGAGTTTAAATGACCATCATTGTCTTCATTGAGTTACTTCTTCATTCCACATATTATATCGTATATACAATGCATTAAACTCCATGTTATTTTTTGGGGACATAAAAGAAAGGACTGACTCACTGCTCTACATGAAATGCCTCTGGATTCTGAAAAAATTCAGGAGATTATGGAAAGTGTAATAATGAATAAATTAGAAATAATATGGGAGCCTTGATACAGGCAAATTGTGTCTTAAAAGATTAATGAACTCAATAATCAACATCATAGAATCACAGACATCAATCATTGAGAATTTTTATTTACTGTGTCTGAGAGTCTGTGTCTGAATGTGTGAGTTTTAGTAATTTTTGTGCAAGTGGTATTTAGACTACACTTTGAAAAATGCTTCTGTAGAGAAGGTTCATGAGTACATATTAAGGAACATCTACATTTTAAAAAACGAAGAGAAGCGGGAAGACTCGCCAGAAGCAATACAAAATAAGACAAAGATATTTCTAGAAAACGACGGAGTAAGTGTCAGAACGATTTTTATTATAATACTTAAGACTGGTATAAATCACTACAGATGTACTTAATCTTTTTCATGAAAGGAACCAATTAATTCTAGTTTTATTTAATCTACAGGGATAATTAATTATATAAAAGTTTAAAAAGAAGCTCCATATTGTATCTTGTCTCTCTCGCTCTGCTGGTCTGTTACCTTCTATTTTTTCTGCATTCTACCTCACTCTTCCTTCAAAGCACACATCTTTCGTTTTTTGTCTTGCAATTTTTAAAGAAGATATTCTTGAAATGCAGATTAAATTCTTCTGGTGGAAATGTGAGTGCTCAGATGATGAATGAGCAAGCAAATGGTAACCAATAAAGTAAATTTTTTGCTGGTAGTGATATACTACCGTGTCCTTTAGCCTAAAGCTATACTGGGAAAACAGTCATTTCAGATGTGTGGCAGTTGATAATATTTAAGTATTCCTTGCTACAAAATTCCTTGATTCTAAACATCTACTTATAATTAGCAAATTATTATAAATATAGTATTTGGACTGTGGTTTTCAATGTGTCAATACCTAAAATGCATCTGTAATGTTTATTTTAAAGTAGTGATAAACAAATTTCACTCCAGAACAATAGATTAGAATATTTTAATGTGACTTGGGCATCAATATTTAAAAATATGCTTCAAATGAGTCTAACATACATCTTATTTTAGATCCATTAGTTGAATATGAAGGTTTTGATTTCATGAACACTTTTACTCATTTTGCATCTTACTCTTCATTTTACTCTATCAGACCTTCAGAGAATTCAAAGTATTATTGCTTTATATTAGTCATTACCTTAAGGAAATTGTCTATAGGAAAACAGTATAAAAACAAAGAAATAAATAGCATGCCCTTGTAGGGTTGTAGTTAGGTCCGCTGCTTCTGATTGAGCATATTCCATGTACAACCCGACCTGAGTTCATGTCCTGACTCCAGAGAGAGCAACCAAGTTGAACTGAAAAAAGATAAATAAATATTTTTAAGAAAGAAATATGCAAAAGTCAATAATATTTACTTATAAATCTTGGCTAAGAAAATTACTAAAGAGGAAATTATGCAAAATAAATTAAAATGCCCCTCTTAGAAATGTAAATTTATCACTAGGATATTTTGCTTTATTTTCTTATTGCATTTTTGTTAGCTATAAAGTCATGATACTAATTTAATTATTTGTGCGAAACTGTGACATTTTGTTACCCCACTCCAGAAGCATATTATATATCACCATGAATAAGCACACACACACACAAAGTGTAATAGCTGTCTCTCAAATGACAAAATCCAAACGGTGCTCTTTTAGAAGTAGTGAAGACAGCTTTATGACACGTGGGCCAGATACAGAATCTGAGCTCCAAAATACTTTTGGGGTACACTTTTATTGGTGAGGGAGAGGGGAAGATGTGAATTAGAACAGCAATTAAACAGAATTCAGTTACTCATTTGTGAATTCCTCACATGGATAGCACACATAATTGTAAAATGCACATAGGGTTCCATTCTCAGAAAGAGGTCCTTTAATCAGTAACTTTCAGCCAGTCTAGACTGCCAGGCGCCTGGTGGCTGGGTGGCCACTATTAGTCCTCAGCGGCTAGAAACTGGGGTGCGGCTTCCTCTCATCTATATTCCCCTGTTTTGCTTTCAAACTGATGACAATTAGCTTTGAAAGTCCATAGATGAGGAATTGGGGTGAAGACTCGATCTGGCTACTTCCTGCTGGACGGGGCCATAGTGGGGGCGAGTATAGAACAGAGTATAGTTAGCATTCTTATTCATCATCGGGGTTACAGGGTTATACTGCTGAGCCAGCAAGACATGCTTCGTTGTGACCTGTTGAACAACTGTGTTTATGGTGGACCGAATCAAGCTTATTATGACAGGCAGAAGGTAAGGAAGCAACATGCAAATTCCCAAAATGAGTCCCATAATTCCCAACAAAGTTTTGAATCCACTGGTCCAGGAGAAGCAAGAGAGCCATTTAGAGTCGAAAAGAGATTCCCATTTGTGGACTGGGACATGTGCTATTTTCCGCATTCTTTGGCAATATCCTTAATTACCTTTCCATTGTCATCTCTTTGCAGGCAGCAGTTTGTCAAATTGAACTTAGCGCAAATTCCTCCCTCCTCTGCTAATAAGTAATCTAAGGCTACTGAGTTCTAGAAGATGGCAGCTCTCATTTGGATAGCCTGATCTGCCAATAACTCTAGTGCAGTAGCTGTTTGATTGGTAATTATCTCTACTACTGCTTGTAACCTTATCAATCGATTCAGGAGATAGATGGGAGTTTGGTAACCCCAACTGCCATCTCGAGCCCAAGTGGCAGGGCCATAAACTTGCATTATTCTTTCAGGAACCATTCGTTGCACCATCCATCGACATCACCAGTTAAAGTAAGACCAGTATCTATATTTCGTTTTGGTCTATATAACTCATCATAAACTCTTAATTCCCAATGTTTCTCCTATAGAGTCTCCTAGGAGGAAGAACTGAGGCCTAATTATGCTGATGTAGCAAGTGCCTGTCCAACCTTGGGGCAGGCAGGTATATGGCGTTTCACCACAGATCCCATAGTGACCCTTTAGTGCACAAGTAATGGTTTCAAAGATCTATTCCCGGTCATGGAGTCTCAAACTTGGATAATAGTAATCATCTAAGTTTCCCAAGGGGGATCCCAGGATCGGTGAGCCCCTGTAGGTGCCATATGAACAGTTCCATAGGTTAGAGCTAGGATGCCAAGTACAGTTCTTATATTGGTGGGTTAGACTCCAATACCAAGTGAATCCAGGACTATCTTCACTATGGGAGTTGCCCATTGGTAAGATATTCAAGTGCTGATGCCTGTTTCACTGCACCGTTTACAGGGTAATACTGTTTCAAGAAAAAAACATTTGAGTATTGGTGTTATAAATTGATTTCCTCCCGAATATCTCACTACAAAAAGTCTCCTTATTTTTAGGATCTGTCACCTGGCATGGGGTCCGGATGCCGTTAATCAAGATGCTGGATTTGTCCCATTTCCCTTCTGCAGGTGCACAGTCGAGGGGAATTGCCTTCCTGGCATATGTCCAATTACAATGACTGTGGCCAGAGACTTCTGAAATTGTAGTGGTCTGTTTCAGACAAAACATTCCAGGGGGGGTTTCTACCAAAGGCCAATCATGGTTAGTCTCTGGATTCCACCAACCTGTCCCATGATGGACCTGAGAGGTTATTTAGAATCCACTCAAAGTGAATTGGGGTGGTGACCCAGGGCCAGTTTGTTTCTGGCCCTGGCCCACCACATACCCAGCAGCTGGATAAATTAAAAGTGGTCGTTACCGCCTGGGTTAGCTGCAAGAAGTGGTTATGTGTATGTTGATCTGTTATTGGAGCGGTCCATGATGGGTGAATGAACACCGTGAACAGAGTGTATACTAGGTTCATGGTTTAAGAGATGCAATAAAACCAGAGCAATATTCCAGAGTGGAATTCGAGAAAGGCTGGCCTTTCCAATTATCTATATATGCTGACAGGCAGCAATCCCATGGAAGAGGTCTGCACGACTGACTGATAAGGGCAACTGGAAGAAGTAAAGCCAAGAGTACGAACAGAGCAATGAACAGAGATAAACATGGAGTCTCCTGGCATGTCATCAGTTTCTCTAAGTCTCTGATGAATTGCAGGTGGGAAGGGTGGGAGACAGCTGCTGGGCAGTCCAGGCGGAGCTCTGGCCAGCAGGTTCTCCTTCCTGGTTGGATGATTCGCTGCTCTGATGAACTGTTTTCACTTGTGTGTAGTGAACCCACGGAGCTATACCTGAAACTGTAAGAGCAGTTGGAGTAACAAGCACAACAGTATGTGGACTTGTCCACTGAGGTTTCAGTGGTTCCTTCCTCCAATCTTTGACCCAGACCTGATCCCCAGGTTCATACAGATGAATTGGGGTTTCTAATGAAACCAGGGCTCTCTCTAGTACATATCTGTTTATAGCCTGAAAGGTGGCACCTAGAGCCTGGACTTGTTCCCACAGATGCTTGTCCCCCAATTGAGGAAGGCTCCTGAAGATGCCACCCAAGATCAGTGGGGGCCTTCCGTACAGAATCTCAAATGGAGAGAACCCATGTTTTCCAGAGGTGCATCTTACCCAGAAGAGAGCTAAGGGCAGAAGTTCCACCCAAACATGACCTGTTTCTTGAACTAGTTTTCCTAATGTACCCTTGAGGGTACGATTCATTCGCTCAACTTTCCCTGAACTCTGGCCAGCAGGCAGTATGTAGTTTTCATGTCACTCCTAGTCCCTTTGTAACTGTCTGGACTAGATCGGCTACAAACGCTGGTCAATTGTTTCTATGGATGGTTAGTGGTATGCCATACCTGAGAATTATTTCTCTGAGGAGCACTTTTGTGACTTCCCTACTCTTTTTGGTTTTGGTAGGGACTGCCTGTGCCCAGCTTGAATAAGTGCAGATCAGGACAAGGATGTACTGGTACCCTTGTACCCAGGGCAGCTCAGTGAAATCTACACCAATGTCCTCGAAGGGGGCATTGCCCGTCCGCTGTACCGCTGGGGGTGGACGTGGGACATTGTGGGCATTGTTTCTAGCACATGTGATTCACTGTTCTGTGACAGTCCTACAGAGAGCAGAGAGCTTATTGATGTAAATCTACTTTTGAAGCAGCATTTCCAAAGTTATCTTCTCAAAGTGGGTTAGCGGGTGATAGTCCATGACAAACTGGATCCTGAGTACTTGTGGAATATATATTCTGCCATGTGGAAGCTGCCACCACTCCCCTGGTATTCTGATGGTCCCTTCTGATTTGACCCGTTCTTCTTCTTTTAGGGCATATTGAGGTTTTGTTGATCTTTGGACCGAGGCCAGAAGGCAGGCTGAGTCTCCAGCTCTGCCTTCTGCTGCTGATTTTGCAATTTTATCAGCTAATTTATTACCATTTGATATTAAATTTATATTTCTTTGATGGCCACGGCAATGTAGAATTGTGACCTCTGCTGGAATCCAAACAGCTTCTCGTAGTTTCAGAATCTCCTCTTTGTTTTTATTGTCTTTGCCCCCAGAGGTTAAAAGTCCTCTTTCTTTGCAGATGGCTCCGTGTATATGCACAGTAGCAAAGGCATAGTGGGAGTCAGTATAAATATTCACTCTTTTCCCTTCTGCTAGTGTTAGGGCTCTGATCAAAGCCTGAAGTTCAGCCCGCAGTGCTGACCAGACCTGGGGAAGCGCTTTGGCTTCAGTTACGGAAGTTTCTGTGGTTACAGCATAATCAGCTCACCTTTCCCTTTCCTGCATATAACTGCTTCCATCCATGAAGAGAGTGACCTCAGGATTCTGCAATCAGGAGTCTCGCAGTTCTGGGTGGCTGGCATACACCTCATCTAGCCCTTCAGCACAGTTGTCCTCCAGAGTACCCTCCTCTAAAGGTAGAAATGTGGTGGGGTTTAGAGTCCACACAGTCTCTAAAGTCAACCAAGGGTTTTCACAGAGTATCCCTTGGTATTGGGTAAGCCGGGCATTGGACAGCCTTCTGTGTCCCTGATTATTCATCAGAGTCATTACTGCTTGAGACACTTTCACATTTATTTCCTGACCAAGAGTGAAATTACCTGACTCTTGGACAAGAAGAACGGTAGCAGCCAGCAATTTCAAGCAAGAGGGTCATCCCATCATTACTGAATCAAGCTTTTTAGATAGGCATGCCACCTGTCTTTGCCACGGACCAACTGTCTGAGTGAGCACTCCCAGTGCCACTCCATCTTTTTCATGAACAAAGAGGCTGAATGGCTTTTCTACATCTAGGAGCCCGAATGCCAGGGCCTGTCCCAGCAATTTCTTAATTTCCTGGAACGCCCCCTCTTGCTCCTCCCCCCAGAGGAGAAAGTCTCATTCTGGGCCAGTCAGAGCTGCATATAGAGGCTTTGCCAAGGCTGAGAAGTCGGGGATCCAGATTCGGCAGAACCCCGCAGTTCCTAAGAATTCACGAAGTTTTCTCCTGGTCTTAGGTCGAAGTAGAGCTAAAATGACTTTTTTTCTCCTGGTCCCGAGTGCCCAATGCCCTTGGGAAATGCCAAAGCCTAGATAATGTACTTTCTTCTACAGATCTGAGCCTTTTTCCATGAGATTGGATACCCTGACTCAGCGAGATGCTCAAGGAGGGCACAGGTACCTTTGAGGCATTCTTCCTCGGTTGCACTAGCTAAGAGGAGGTCGTCCATGTATTGGAGGAGAGTGCGATGAAATCTTTCACGGGGAAAATTGGCTAAGTCTGCAGCCAAAGCTTCCCCAATGTCGGAGAATTTTTGTAACCTTGAGGTAATCTTGTCCATGTCAACTGCATCTGCCTACTCATGTTAGGATCTGTCTATTCAAATGAAAAAAAGGACTGGCTTTGGGAGGCCAGTCTGATGGAAAAGAAGGCATCTTTCAGATCTAGGCAGGTAAACCAAGCAGCCTCCGGAGATAATTGTCTCAGTAAAGTGTATGGATTTGGGACCGTCAGATGCAATGAAACAGCTACTTTGTTAACAAATCTTAAATCCTGTACTGGCCAGTAGCCTCTCCCAGGCTTCTTTTAATTGGTCTAAATGTGCTTGTATCCCTACTCTAGCCTTTTGGGGGATAGGATATTGGCGCAGGCCTTGGGGTAGGGCCCCAGTCTTAGTTCAACTATGACTGGAGGTCTTCTCTTTGCCAATCCTGGTGGATTGCCTACTGCCCAAGCCAATGGAAAAGCAGAGAAAAACTGGCGTGTTTTCCTCCATTTCCTGAGAGCTGTAAATACGCCACTCCTCTTCTGGGGCGTGGTGATTTTTAGAACAAGCCCTGTGATTTCTAGTTTCACATACAGAGTTGCTGTTCCCTCGTGACTAAATGAAATTTGGGACCTGAGTTTAACTAGTAGATCTTGACCAAGCAGGGGTACGGGACAGCCTGGCATGTACAGGAACGTGTGTTTTACCATGTGGCCCCCGAGCTCGCAAGTTCAGACTTTGAAGAAGCACTGGCAAATTGCCCTATCCCCTATGGCCCCCACAATGGTGACCATCTTGGTTCTGAGCGGACCCACTGGGGTTGTTACAATTGAACGCTCTGCTCCAATATCTACCATGAATTCTATTGGTTGGCCTGCTAATTTCAATCTGACCATAGGCTCCAGGGGGCCTAAATTCAAGGTCTGTTTCAGTCCATGTTGGCCTCCACCATTCTGAGGAAATTTAAGCCCCGCCTTTCTTTTTTGCGCGGTCTTTTGCGTGGATACAACCTATTGGGAGTCCGCCTTCATGGGCATTCATTCTTCCAATGACCAAATTCCTTGCAGTAAGCATATTGGCTGTTTCTAAGCCGGGGCCCGCCTTCCCTTTGGCTTTGCAGTCCCCGTCCCCTTCGGCCCTCTGGTGGCCATCTCTCCTGAAGAGCTGCAGCTAATAGTGTAGTTTTTTCCCTTAATTTATGGTCAGCTTGCTTCTTGGCTACTTCCTTCCAATTAATAAAGACCTTTTTGGCTACTTCTAAAAGCTGGCTGATATTCATTCCAGCAAAATCTTCCAGCCTTTGGAGCTTCCTACGGATATCTGTGGCTGATTGGGCTACAAAAGCAGCATTTATAATCCTCTGATTATCTGGAGCCTCTGGGTCAAACGGAGTGTAAATTCAGAATGTCTCGCGTAACTGTAACAGTCTCCTGGTGGCTCATTAGGCCGCTGGGTAACAGCGGTAGTTTTGGACATATTGGTGGGTTTCTGGCCCCAGCTTACACCCCTTGCAAGATGGCTGCCTGGTATCATTGGATATTGGCCCTTCCCTCCTCCGTATTGAAGTCCCAGGCAGGTCATCCCTCCGGAGCTATTGTTCCAGCCCAGGTGACTACACCAACCACTCCCGTAGGACCGTTGGCTTCTAGGTAAGAATAAGCCTCTGCCATAATACGCCGCCTTTCTTCTGTGTTAAAGAGCATGCGGAGTAACTGCTGGCAGGGGATGGTGCATTTGGAAAATAGTTTCAAAAGATCTATCATAGCCTGGGGTGTTTCTGAGTAGGGGGGAGTATGATGTTTCCGATTTAAAAGATCTGTGGTTGAAAAAGCTGATAATAAATCATGGCGCATCTGTGATGGACAGTGCCATCTCCCTCTATTTGATTTGGTCCCTGCCGTTCCCGAAAGGGCATCCAGAGGGCAAGGTTTTGACTTCTGGTGCGTAAAACCTGACCTGGTTGAGAGTGGGGATCTTGAGTTGGCTTTGGCAGGTAGACGGATGGTGGTGGAGTATTTGGATCTCCTTCTGGCGGGGCTGTGGGCTGTGCTGGAGAAATATAAGGGGGAGGCAGTAGCTCCTCTCTGAGGTCGCCCTGGACGATGGGTTTATGGTCTGCTGGGGGCACTAGGGTGCCTTTTAGGGAGCATTTTGGAGTTTTCTGTGGCTCTTGGGAGCTTCTTGATGATGCTAAAAGAATTCTAGCCTCACCCTTCCCACTTGAGCTGAATCATACCCACGAGGGTATTGTTTGGGTGACTCTTAACCAAGAATCTATGTACGGGAACTGATCTGGATGGCCAGGGCCACCTGCCACTATTCTGCAAACATCTTGGACTACTGGACTTCTAAAGTCCCTTCTATTGGCCAGCCAGTTCCAAAGGCGGGCCAATCTACTTCACATAGGTTTATAACTTTCTTGGTGTCAGTTTTATACCGTAATCTTCTGAAAAGCCTTTCTTAAAACTCCTCAACATGCAGTTTAAGACTGTTGGCTTACTCTGATTCCCTCCCATCCCCGCCCTGGAGCAATGTCGCCAGACAAAGGGAGGGAGGTCGCCTAAGTGGCCCATTCAGTCGCCATCCTGGTCGTTCTTCTTATGAAAATAAAGCAGTCTTGGCTATAGGTGAGTCCGTATAACCCCCGGACCAGGTCGCGTAGATCGCGAGTTACTGTTATGTCATATGACTGCAACGGAACTGCAGGGATTGGCTCATGCATGTCCCGTAGCTCGTGCTGGGGGACAACAAATCATCCACACTCCACTGACCCAGAAGTTATCACATTCCCTCTCCCGGGCTTCCCTGACTGAGAGATCCCGGTAATAATATTTCCAGTAATCTCATAAATGAAAATTGATCAGACTTTCCTTCTGCCAGTGGGCAGGCCTGAGCTAGGTCCTTTTTTATCCCAGGATATTATCTGTTTCAGCAGTTGTTTCTGTGTTCACTTCCTCCTCAGACCCCAGTGGAGTGTACCGCTCAGGGCTGGCGAGAGTTGTCCGATCAGTGGGGCTGCCAAACTGTGGCAGGGCGCGCCTCCCCTGGAGTCTTCTTGTGTCCTGCCGGCCTTGAGACGGCTCCCAAAGTTGTTGGCCCCCCAAAGCCAACGCATTTGGGGTTCCTGGTCAAGGGAACCAAATGTAACAGCTCTCTCAACTGACAAAATCCATGAGGTATTCTTTTAGAAATAGTGAAGACAGCTTTATTACACGCGGGCCAGATGTAGAAACTGAGCCCCAAAATACTTTTGGGATACACTTTTATTGGTGAGAGAGAGGCAAAATGTGAATTAGAACAGGAATTACAAACAGAATTCAGTTATTCATTTGTGAATTCCTCACATGGATAACACACATAATTGTAAAATGCACATAGAGTTCCATTCTCAGAAAGGGGTCCTTTTATCTAATCTGTAGCTTTCAGCCAGTCTAGACTGTCAGGCACCTGGTGTCTGGGTGGCCACTGTTGGTCCTCAGCGGCTAGAAACTGGGGTACGGCTTCCTCTCCTCTATAAAAGCATGTGGGTCTGTGTTGTGAAAGTACTCACTTTAAAACAATGTACATTTCAAGGAAAAGTAATTCAAGGGCTTATTATAGTGATACAGTTATTGTGCACTGAATTGGAAATCTAAAAGGCCACTGCGCTTTTAAAATACAAGTGCTCAGTGCTACATATCAAAAACCTACTTTGGTTGACTGTACAGGACAAAAACCAATTTTTACTGGAGGAGTTTTCCTTGAATATAGTTTTGGGATGTGTCAGTTAATCTGCTTGATTCAGATCAATTCTCTCTTACTAGATGTCTGATACACAATTCTTAGGTGCATAGATTAGTTTCCTTTTGTCCTGTGCTTATTTAAAAACATGATTTTAAAATATGCTGAATGTGCACTGACTTAATTATTAAAACATTTTTTTTTCCTTATGAGTGCTTAAATATATTGAAAAAATAAGTGAGCCATGATCAATATCATTATAATATAAATATGTCATAAATATGTCAAAACCTTGACACAATACAAGATAATTATCAGCTCTAAAATTTTGCAACATTTTCCAATATTTGGGAAAGGAAATGGTTAAACTCAAATTATAAATCTTTTTGTTTAATTTAGTCAGATTGTCTATTTTCTGAAAGCCACTTACTAGTTTGTTTTTTCTAATCTTGTATTTCTTTATGATTTAATTTCTTTATTTATTGTTCAAATGCTATATTTTACTTAAAAAAAAACTTAGATATACTGTTTTTGGCAAGAGAACAAGGAAAAAAAAATACTCATGAAATTGCTACAAAATACCTTTCAGAAATGATACAAAGTATTTTCTCATTACATACAATATTCCTCAAAAAAGGATATAGCCCAACCAGATTTCTAATATTTAAATCATAAAAATACTAAGTGACCTAGTATCAGTGGAATATAAAACTTTTTTAAATGAAGCATTAGCTTTCACAGCAAAATAATAGCCAAACTATTCACCTATCTTATTTCCAACTACCAAGTTTATCAAGATATTTATCAGTTAACATGCCTTGACAGGCAAATGACAGAGACCCTAATGAGGAATATTTAACCTATATCACTATGTATTGTTTATTAACTGATATGTAGGAGGTATGCATTCCTTGAGTTGATTCAGTAATTTTTGCATCCTTCTCTGCCCTACTGTTGCTTTCTTTATCATATTAATGACTTCATCATCACATGGTAGATGTTTAGCACCAACTACTCTATCTGTGAGGAGAGAAAACAAAGTAACAATGAAGAATATAGGCACAAAGATGAACTCATTTTACAATTATCCCTTTTTAAACCAGAGAGGAAAATCACTACACTGAACACATAGTATCCCCATCCCTGCACTCATTCTTGGCAAAGTGGACAAGATCCTCATGATTAGTTAAACCAGTGTTTCCAGTTGGTAACATTGGCATTTTGGATCAGACAGGTCTTTATGGTGTAACACTGTCCCGTGATCCCCAAGCACTAAATGCCTGTGAACAATCCGTGTGACAGACAACATCTTTCTTCATACTTCCTGGAAGAGCAGCACTGCCATCTGTTAAGAACCAGTAATCAGAACATTCATGGTTCATCCTCCCAAGTCGGGTGTGTTGCCAAGGGAATAATTCTTTAGTTCGTTTCAACAGGGGAAAGGGAAGATTGTTCTTCGGTAGGTGACCAGTAGTGTCTGCCACACCTCTGGAAAAAAAAACAAAACATGAATGACTTGATTACATCTTGTTTGCTTGTGTATTATCTTTTAACAGGTAATATTGGAAAAGAAAGTATTTTAATCCAAAAGTCCATTTTCTAGTTGTACTTCATTGGAATAATAGTTCTCTCTCCAAACTTTAATTTTCTAATCCCCAAAATGAAGATTTTTCACTAAATAATCTCCATCATTGCTTCCAACTCCTAAAGAAATGTGGTGTGTGTGTGTAAATTTTAGATTATTAAGAATGTATATGTTGTCATTGGAAGGTCATGTACATATGAAGAATAAATGAGAATATTTGCTTATCCTTTGGTACCAAACAAGTTTAGAAAATGCTTGCAACATAGTTTTAAGAAAAACATGATTAAATAAGGTTTAGGATAAGATTCAAAAAATGCTATAATGATAATAATCAGAAAACTAATCTAAATTTGTTAAATTCATGTGTTTGTGTATATATGTAAATTTCTTTAGCTTTTTTAATAAGCAAATATATTCCTCAATTAGTTATAGGTTAAAATATTTTATAATAGTAGTAAAATAATTTAAACATGTCATCTATGTATCAAATTCTGGTAATGTTTAGATCTTTACAACATAATATGATTATTTATACTACACAAATTGTTAATGCAACAATAATAATTTTCTTTCAGCAATTACATAGAAAAAATGTGAGTGGGAAGAACATTCATTCAAATCATTCACTTACACTTAAACATTTATCAATATTTATCAATTAAATGTTTACTGATTATTCAGTGCATATGTCAAAGACTGTGAACAATTTGATTTCCCAAACATCAACTCTTTTTCGTGCCTAGCTCTTGTACATTCTTCAAAACTCAGGTAAAGTATCACTTGCTCTAAAAGTCTATCTTCATCACCTTAAGTATTCTTTGTGGTTTTCATTGCATCCTGTGCTACTTAGATGTTAAGGAACTTATCATTTGCTGTAATTACCTAATTAGTTGCTCATCCTCCAAAAATAATGTCTTTTATCTTGATATCTTCGGTATAAAACAGTTACACAGAAGTTTCCCAATTGTCATAAAAATAATCCTATCATATACATATATATTATTTAATTGTCACTTCAGTCCTATAAGGCAGCTTATTATTACACTCATTTTCTCAATAAGAAAGCCAGAATTTAAAAAGAATATTTATTCATTATACAGGTCTAATAGGTAGCAGAACTTAGAGTTCAAATCAGTTTTGTTTCATAGCTATTTTCTAACTTCCAACTTTTTGACTGGATAATAAACTATCAACTTGCTTGATGACTATTACCATTTTATCAGTCACATATACAATATCCTTTCATTCTGTGACCATTGATATATTTTCCTCTAGAGACTAGTTTGCTATATGTGAATTTTCCCATTATTACCACCGGCATTCACTAGCCATTTACCTTCAGATTAGCCCCATGTTGTTAAAACAGTGGAAACCTTTGGCATAGTTGTCCTGAGTTTCATGCTTCAATGCAATAGGCATTGTTTTAACCTGAAAATCAAAATTTACTAGTGGTTTCTCACTGTTGGAATTTCTTTTTCTAGAGATGCTTTTTTGTGCTGCAGTTATTTCACACTTTTAACAGTCTTTTATAGCATCCCAAAGATTTTTAGAATGTAAAGCTTCTGAAAACTCAGGACTGTCTATGCTAACAGTTGCCTAATTGTAGAAGACTTTATAGAGAAAACAAATTTTGAAAGTTCCTTTCCATAAAATGAGAAAAAAGAGAAAACTGTTTAAGTGATTAAAACTCCACATTCTATAATGTTTTAAATACTTTCTGGAAAAATACATATGCTTATTTAAAAAAAAATATGATTAATGCATGGGTAGTACAGCAAGCAGTTAGAGAATCAGAAGACCTGGCATTAATGTTTGGTTCTACCACGTGAAAATTCTGTGTCTTTGTATCTAAAGTCAATGATTCTAAGCCTCAGTTTCTAATGTGAGAATCCAATTTCTTGCCCTGTAACTAATTTTTGTTGCATATAACCAAAATTGTAAAGATGCAGAACTGAGTCATTTATCTATTTATTATTTATGAAACACATATAAAGGAAATACTCTCAATATTGGCCCCAAATTTGTTTTGGATATCTTAATCAGGCAGATTTCAACTTTTGGGTTACATATTTACATTTCCAAGTATTTGCTATAACCGCATGTATGTAATCTTGTCTGTCCTCGGATACATTATCTCTTGCACATTAAATTGAAAAAATAAGCAAATCGTTTTGTCTTATTTAGAAAAGACAAATTAATTTTATACATCATAATATTAAGTTCTTCTGTTGTTATTTATTTCCTTAAATATTTTCCTAGATTAAACTACAGTTGCTAGCTCACTGCCTAACAATAAAATATAAAATATTAGACCTTAAGCATATTAATTTAATTTAACTTAAACATGCATTTGTTTCTTAATAACCCTAAGAAAATATAAAAATCTTGTAATAATGCTCCAGGAGGTCCTATGCAATTTGTGAGTTATTCAACAGCAATGCTGTGCATAAAAAACAAAACAAAAAAAATCTTCAAACTCTACTTGCAATAAAACTCAAGTCTATGAGTGAACTGCGGCTCTGCTGGATTCTGCAGGAGTCAGTGTAATGACTATTTCAGACTGTTTCTGAAGGGTCCTGGGATCTTGCTCCAGTGTTTTTGTCAGTCTGAGAATAGATTTTGTTCATCTCACCTGATCTGTGATCAAAGACAGTAGCATAGCCAGCAGAAAGCAAGTGAGGCTTATTGAAATGAAAGCAAATGTACACCTTTAAGAGATTAGAGTTCTGAGAAGGAACTAGGCAGCAGGAGCCTCAGGGCTGAGATTTTATGGGCTATTCCCTGTCCCCCACAACCCCCACCTTAACCCCACTCAGGGGCATTCTGGAGTGGGGCAAGGACTTGAATTGGTCTATCAGTGGTTGCCTTTCAAACTGGTTGGAGGGCTCCCTGGCCTTTAAGTTGATTAAAGGAGTTCAAGTGTCTTACTTACCCTCCCCTTCCTGTCCCCTGTCCCTCTTACTCCTTTGCTCTGCCTCTGCCTAATTGCTACCTAACAATAGGGTGATTTACTGAGAGCGTGATTCCAGATCTTAGCTCTGTCCAAGTCAGTTTCACAGCCTCAGTCTGGAGCCAGACTGAATGTTAAGTTGTTTATGGATCACGTGCTCTCACACAGAAGATCCAAGAGGATGTATACCAAATTAAATAGCACAGGTTCATTTCAGACTTCTATACTCTCATTTTCTTTCATGTGGTCAAAGTCACAAGATCATGTCTAATTATTATGGGGAAGTATACTCAAGAGAGAGAAGAGAGAAAGTGAACTTTTGATAAATAATAATTTATTTTATCTCATATGGCATTCACTTGGAAATAATTTAAAATTTGACAATTATTTTGAGAGGGAGAAAACCCTTATTATTAAACATAGTAAGTTGTGAAACATAATAATTTGCTGAGACTCAATAGTCTCAGTGAAATTCGCCTTGTGACATTTAAGTTTATTCCATATAGGAAAGGAAAAAGTAAATCTATGATTAAAGACTAAGCCAATATATTTCGTAAATAGGCAATATGAACCAATGAAAAGATCTCTGAATTAGGAGACAGTTCTTATTTAATTTGTATAATCTCTTTCTCTGCGAAATCTAAGTGGACCATGTGTAATATAAGTTTATGATTTGGTATACAACAACAGCTTCAAATATTATATTCTTCCTTTAAATTATTGCTTTATTGCTGGTATTGACTTATATATGAAAAGGAAGAGTTATTTTGAGCTAACTTTTCATTTCAAATCTTTAAAAACATATACATATATATGTATATATATATATATATATATATAAAATTAAATAATTGTTTAAAACTTAGAGATCATAGTGCATTTTCTTTCCTGGGAGGATAGTAAAATTAAAAATTACACAGTAGGTATTGGTTTCTTTATCACATTTACATTTTCTCTTCAGTACATAATTCAAATCTAATTAAATGCAAACTCATAAATAATATTGTGAAAGCTTCTGATTTTTTTTTGCATCTTCCTGATAGAATGAGAACTCTAATATTTAAATAATATATTATCATTACAGTCTTCATGGTGTATTTATAAAAATGCTTTCCAGAATTATTTTAAGATGGATGGCTTGAATATTTATATTACTGAATGAGAAAGAAATTTCAGCAGCCGTGTCTGAATTATAAGCATCTATTCTGTCTTGCACATAAGTGTCTGAGCATTAATATCTTGAAACTACACTTACTGAATTTCATAATACTAGTTCATGTTCCTGCTTTGTAAAACAATAGGGTGTTTTGTCATAGTGCTTTTATGATATACACATTCATCAAATTATGATTAGCTAAGGTCAAGCTTGCAGCTACAAATAATATCCAGAGTTTGATAAATAATGCAATAAAATATCATTAACTGCTCAATGTAATGGATGATCTACTTTTTTCCCCTTCTGTTGCTCAACTATAATCTTTAGGTCTATAGAAGTCACACTACATCTCAAGTAATAATGGACTTGTTATTGAATCCATTAACTTAACATTTTCCTATTTTATTGCACATTTTAGATAAAATAACCAATTGACAAAATTTACAAATAATGTCACTGAACATTATTTAAGAAGATATTCTATTTCTTCCCTAAATTATTCTTTGTGTGTAACTTTTACATTATTTATAAGAATAAATAAATGCATAAATCAGACCAATAAATAATTAAGCATAAATAACTGTACAATTCCTTGAACTGAAGAAATCAATATAATATGTTATAAACATTATATATTCAATTCTATATGGAAATGATAGCATAGATATTACATTTACATTAATATATATTTACATACAAGTTGCAATAATAGAAAAAGGAAGATGCCTCAATTTTTAATTTATGTGAATTTTTAAATCAGAAGATTCACAATCATTCTAATCTGGGAATATTTGGACTAGTAAATAAGCAAGCAGTGAAATTTTTATTTCTCTTGTTAGCTCAAGGTAATTTAGAAATTCATCAAGATATTAAAGGATTAATTCACAGCACTATTTGTGTTTTGTATTTGGAAGGAGTCTGTTACAATGTAAAGAAATCATTATAGTTCCTGAAATATTAGTATTAAATATGTAATATAAATAAAATTGTGCCAATATTTAAGCTAATTTATATAAAATGAGGAAAAATATGACAAATAATATCCATGAAACTCACTTAAATTTTATTCGGTAGCTTAAACTGCTGAGAGAAAAATTATTTAAAGTGATAGGTTTCATTAGTCAGTTATGTAAACACAATATCTAGATTTGCACATTGTGTGAATATATTAGTGCTATGCAGTTAACAACCAATAGCAAAAGAGATACTTATGTAATTCAATTTAATGTTATTTCATGAGGTTCACTGAATCTTTTAATCATTATTAACTTTATTCCATGGTAATTCTTTTTCCATTAATAGTAGTCCAAAACTTCTTTGAATTTAAGCTTTTATTTTATCTTTTGCCTTTGGTCATCACATAGAAAAACTTAGAAAAAACAGAAATAATGTAATTGCAAAGAAGATAAGTTATGTGTACAATTATGTTTTACAACATACACCTGAGGAAATCTTTTAAAACAAAATGTTTTACGTGGTGGAGAGATCCTGAGAATGAACAGAAATAGACCTTTCCATGCAGGACAAGGGAAGCTCATTCATCAGTCAGCACTATGTATTATGTGCCAGTGAGTAGGATCATGGGAATTTAAGGCAGGTCTTATTCCCTCAGGAGTTTACTTCCTATTAAAAAGAACCTGGCAATTGTAATACCCTTCCCATCTAGATTCTGTTCTATGAAGACAGGCAATGTAGGCATCTGCTTTCCACTATAGTCCTTATAACATAGCTGCTGCTTCAAAATGAATATTGATGACTGAAGGTGATGTTGTTGGTACAAGATTACAAGGGAGCATGTAGGTCACACATCTAGGTCATAGCTGGAGGTAGAAAAGTATACCATGAGGAGCTATTATCTGAATTTAATTTTAATCAATGTGAAGGGATTAGTCATATGAATGTAAGGTCCTGAAAGGTCTTGAAAGGTCCAGGATGAGACAGGTATGAGTAGTAGAGGATGTAGTTTGAAGGCAGGAGCAACAGGTGAACATATCTAATCCCATAAAGTTCATGATGTATTTTAGTATCAGCAGGAGTGGACTATACCCAATCATGAGTAACAAGAGGTGAGACTGGTGAGAAGTGAGAGTTTGGTTCATGAGAAGTCATACATGCCATGCCTGAGACATTAAGTTGTATTGTATGGACAGTGAGGAGTAGTTGAAAGAATAAGCAAGAGAAGAACTTCAGACTAATATTTCCTTTGATATAAAAAAAAAAACTTGGTGTTTTCTTGGAGGAGAATGAGAACAGTTGAGTGCTGGTAACTTGTTAGAAAGTTGTTACACTAATTGTAGCATGACATGAAAAGGACCTGCAGTAAAGGACAGGTAATAAGAGAAAGTATATAAAGGGTGGGAGGAATAACTTTTATTCTCAAGAAAAGCATTCAAATATGAGAGACCCAGATGATCTAAAATGTACAAATGTACTTTGTTAATTATTATAATAAAGTATTACATCTCATTCTTATTCTAATTATTTTATATCATCTTGTCAGTTATCAACTAAAAATCATGTAGTTGTCAGATTCATTGTTGCAGTATTTATTAAGTACCTACTATGTTAGAAACGGCAATTATTGTGAATACTGTAAGAAACAACACAGAGTTAAGACATTTTCTGTAGTTCTATTTTAGATAGCAACATATAATTTACAGAATATTTTTCTTACTGGATATGAGAAAAAACTACGTGGGAGGAGCTAATGATAGGGGGATAGAAGAAATTAAGTTGATTAGAAATTGGTAGAATTTGACACTGCAAATCAACCACATAAAAGAGGAAAAGATTACTGAGAGCCATGGACAGGTATCTGTACTAGTATGGGAGGAGGGGAGCAGCTGGTGAGAAGCTGTAAAGAAAAGGCCTTGAAAAAGAAAAAGGAAGTAGCAGCTTTAAGTTTACATAGTGGTTGAGATGCTGTCCCACTAAGAGCACTGGACTTCAAATAGGAAGCAGTTTTTTCATTCTAGTTAACATGATGGACACTTTGATTATGCTGATACTGAAAGAAAATGAGATTAGGTGAATAGTTTATTATAGTTCATAATAAATTGAATGAAGAAGAATAAGTCAATCTTATTCTCTCAAAGGAGAATATTCTTCACAATCTGTATTTGGTTTGTTGCTCTCCTATATAATGGTATGTAAATGTGGACAAGATAGTTGATCCTTTTGAAGCATTCTTATAAACCAATAATAATGGGGCATATCTTATTGAAATGTGTGGATTAAATAAAAAATTAAATATAATTTGTCTAACATAGTATATAGCATAATATTTAATTTTAGTCTCATGATGAGTTTTTCATCTGTGTACTACATAATGCACTGAAGTGATAAATGCCTTTAGGGAACTTACATTCCACTAAATGAAACCATCATAATCATGACCTTATTTTATCATTAATAATGATTTTCTTCTCTGGCATGCTAATGGTGTTCCAATGAGTATAGGATGATTGTTTAGTCAGTAATGCCTCAGAGTAGCAATATGCTGCTCTTTCTGTTAAGAATTAAAAGTGTAAGTCTACTTAACTTAGAGAAAAGAAAGCTAGAGAGAAGACTATTTCAGAAAATTAGTGCATTTCTTCCATTCTTTTCAATGTAGTTTCCAGTATCAATGAAGCCCTCTGAATTGGCCCTAATTCTTATCATTTTCTACTTTACAGAAAGAATGTGCATGGTGATGTAGACCAAGAGTTACTAAGCAGAGCAGATTTAAACATATCCCAGTGTTATATATAGCACATTAGTCAGTGTAACTATGTAAAAGAAAGAAAAATGAATCATGTAAGAAATAATTGTACTAGGTCTGCCTATTTCCAATCTTTGGTCCATTTATCATATCTAGGACACCAGTACATTTAAAAGTAATTGAGTCAAAGGTTATAATAATACTTGACTGTACCTTCCCTTCCTACACAATGCCCCACAATTTTTCTATTCAGTACCATGCTCATTTGTTAATACATTTGCTTCAGCCTATTAAAATAGTACTTTTTCTTACTTAGACTACATAAAGAAAAATTGGATTTCTGAAGTGGAGAATGGCAATATTGCAAATAGATCAATGGGAGAAAGGAGATCATTGGAAATTGTAGTGACAATGAAACACTTTAAGATAGTAGAAAACAAAATCTTTTTTCACTTATTTGAAACTAAAAGAAACCTGTTATTATATGTTGTGTCTTAACTATGCTTTAAAACAGCAGTTATTAATTCATTTATTTAGTCAGCAAAACTTATCTAATACTAGGTTCTATGTACCAGTCTAAGCAGCCTTGGTTTTTAGTTACAGGATACCTGATGTTATTACTATCATTTCATGTAAAAATGATAGGAGACAACTGACATTTCTTAGTTTAAAGATGTAGGTGTGTAAAAACAGACTTTTGTGTTTTTTAATTTTAGCAATAAGTCATACATACATTATAAGAATATCTAAAATTAAAAATTAAAAGCAGAATAAAAAATAAATTTCACCCATGTCAACGGCTTAAGGTTATTCTTCCTTCCAATTCTCTCTTGCTGCATGATACATGTATATATATTTATAAATACATGCACAATTTTATATCTATTTACATATTATACAATTATGCATAAGCATTATGAGATAATATTTGAAATTGTACATAATTTGTTTTTTCACTCATAAATGATATGTATTATCCATAATAAATATAGCTAGTCAAAACATTTATTTGTACAAATGTACAAAAAATTGATTAATCTCTCCATTGTAAGTCAGTAAGTTTTTCCTGTTTTGTTTTGTTTTTTTAATTTTACCAATGCAGCATTACATATTCTAGTAGATAAAACTTTGCCCAAATTCTTAGTTGTCCTCTTGGATGACGCTTAGAAATAGATTTATTGATTACATGGTATACGCATATTTAAGACATTGAATAATATTGCTAATTTATAACCAGAATTAAAATACAAATTATATGAAGTTTTACCTATTCATACCCTATTTATCTTTTTCCTATAGGATTAGTAATTATTATCCTAAAGATACGTAGATGTCTATAGTTTCTATAGTTCTTAATTTATGGTTACTTCCCACATTTAATTATTCCTAGGATATCTTGCACTTTTATTACAATATATTTTAAAACCTCTAATTTCATCATTCTAAAAGCATTTATATGCTTATTAAGAGAATGTATATATATAATTTTTTAAAGGAAAGATGCAGACAGAAAATGAAGTGAGTAGGCATGAGAGAGAGGAGGAAGAAGCTATTTATTCATTTATTTTTTAGTTGTTCACATTTGTTGTTCTCCTGGTCCAGGATGTCAACTCAGGTCCTTGGGATTTATGTGGACTGTGTCAGTCTAAGGACCTGGACCCAAACATCGTTTCACCAGGGTGTACCAAGATCCTATTATGTGTTGAGAATTGTTCTAGGCATAAGGAATTTAACTAGATACAGATATAGTTTTACATTATAAATCAAAAATTATATTAATTAAAAGTATCTGCTTACAAATACAGGAAGGAAGGCAGAGAATAAAATAGAAATACAATTTTCTATCATTCAGATGAAATTTTGTATTCCAAAATAGTCATCCCAGACAAACTGCCTTAACTTTGAATCTATTTAGTGATTTAATGAACATTTTATAGTAAATTAATTCAAATTTTGACTTAATATGTTCCATTGTTTTACACTTACCTCTTGCTTCAAAAAATCATGTTTTGTACTCTTTTTTAAAAAATAGTATTGATAGAATATATTTGTTATTCTATTAGAAGAAAATATTTCAGATATTTTAATTTTGCTTTAGAATGACAATCTTGATTTTCTTTTTATGTCAAGTTTATTTATATGAGGTTGTTGCTGTTAATTTGCTATTGTATTATATAACATATTTTACAAATTGAAGTTGAAAAGATAGATATAAATGGCTATATACAATATGAACATATTCTGATTCTGTAAATTGTCTAATTCTATGATCAACATCTCTCCATTCTATACTATTAACTCTATTATGTATACAATTTCATAAGTAAGTATTCTTTGGTATTCCCTATTAATGCATCTATGTGTGTAAAACTGCTTAAAAAGAGTGCTTAGAAATATTTGTTATTTAAATCTTCTCTACTGTAACTCTACACATTACAGAAGACTTAATTACTTCCAAAAATAGTGTTATTTTTCCCATAATCAACATTAAATCTAAAAATGCAAATAATATACAAATTTTCTATGATTTGCTTTGACATGTCATTTGTCTATTTATCCAAAGGTTGAACAACTGAGTTTTTACATACAGATATAAGGAAAATAAAGACAACAAAAATTCAATATGAAATATATATAATATATAATATATATATATCTATAAAAGTGATGGTATAGATTTGTTCAGGTCTGTTACACTTCCATGGTCTATATCACTATGCAGTCAAGATAAATGTTCACAATATGATCCATCCTAAATTGATAATGTGAATCATTAAAACCAGGTCAGTTTGTCAAAGTTTAAAGGAATTAATATATTTTGTTTAGATATACTACAATGAAAATAAGCCTGAGTTTGCCATTATACGCATTTCAGATCTGTTTCCTCAGATCTTAGTATTGTAATAACTAATGTGAATAATGTTCTCAATATCTCTTGGCCTCAGATTTTGCATTATTTATTAAGGTATAGTAAACTTTATAGATTTACTCTGAAAATTAAATGAGTTGACATTTGAAAATATTGTTAACATTTGGAGTTATATAAAAATAGTTGTCTTCTTAGCTTGTATTATAATTTCCCTATGATAATTGATATACATGTCGTATACATAATAATACAATATACACATTTGTGTTTGTGTGTTTTTATTTTCATTTGTAATTCAGTTGCTTTCCAAATGGAATTTGAGGTTAAGAATATAATTATTCCTTCCTTTAAACATATTTGTTGAGCATCTACAATAGGCAAATTGACCTGCTGCTTGTGATAAATATAGTGACAAAGGAAAAACTTGATACTAAACAAAGGGCAGAAGGGAAATACACAGTTTATCAAGTATATTTAAATAAATGCAAAATTCCAATGTCTAATTCCTTTGTTTTTAACCGCTACTCTAAAAGGAATTACCAGATTTAAATATATCAAACTTCAGATAGACATGGACTGTCTAGCCACAGAAATTTTTGAACAGAAATACTTATTCTGTCAGTAAATGGAGTGCATGATTCATCATTTCTCTAGCAATGTCCTAACAAGAAACTGCCATTGTTTTTCATTTACAGTCTTTATGAAATATGTAACAGTAGAATGATGTGATTTTAAAGTATTAGTTTTGTTCAAGATTAATTGCTTTTCCCTCCTCTTTTAATAAGAAGTAGGAGACATATTATAGGATTAAGATACTCTAGGGTGTGTTTTATTGATCCACTAATACATGATTTGGGTGGTTAAAGCACTTAGCCTTTAGGTTTGTAGCTCATAATGTACCCGAGGCATGAATAAATGGAATAATAAAATGTACCCTGGAGTGTCTTGATGTGGTATTAAAAATAATAAAACACATGAACTGATATATTCTGAATTCAAATAAAGAAAAGGTTAGCTATGTAAACATTCAGTACTGAATTGAATTAAATTGACACTTTGTAAAAGCCTAATGATATAGTTACCATACAATTTTGTCTACTTAGTATATGTTTTTCTCAAAAATCATCTAATGGACTTAAAAAAGATATTTTGATTAACTTTGAATGTGCCCAAAAGTAAACGTTGAATATTTAAGGGCAGAGGTGTCCTACAAGAATATTTTAACATCTCTTCTCTCCAACAGAATGATTCTTTCATGATTTATTATATGATTTAACTTGTTGCTCTCAACTCTAGATTAATTTATTTTTATTTGGTTTGCTTTACAATGTCTTGCATACTTTCAACATGACAGGGATAGCCAAGAACTGAGCCAAGTACTCAGGATTCCAAGGTGAATAAAATACATCCTCCAACTTTCAATGTTCACAGTCTTGAAGAAAAAGGAACATAGACATAAATTCATACAAAAAGAAAAGTGCTATTATTCAGAGTCCTATCTACATCTACCTTCAGGATAAATAGGTAGACTTTGCAAATGGAGACACATTTTTAAAGAATTAAAGGATTTAACAGTAAGAGAAAAGGTTGCAGGAGGACTGATGAGTCAAGTTCCCACTGCTACTCTGGGGCATTCTATGACCTATACAGAATGCTGGGTTTCTCCCTGAAGGCAATAGAAAACTACCAAATGCTTTTGTTATTGTTTTATCTTTTTTAGCTAGGGAATCATAAGAGCAGATTTATCTTTTAGAAAGATCCCTCTAGCAGCAGTATGGAAGATTGATTGTCTTGAAGTGAGGTAATTACCAAAGTTTAAGTGAGGAATGGTGAAGGACAAGAGAGAATAGGAAGGAAATAAAGACAGAATTTGAGAAAAAATATAGGAGTTAAAGTTTTCCCCGTTCACATGTGCACCAGTAGAGAGACAATTTTAGTGACCAGTAAGATGTAGTATGTTGGTAGTAAAGGGCAAGAAGAAAAGGAAGAAGACTTTTGAAATATTTAGTCCTCTTAAACTGGAGTGATAATTAATACTAGCCCAAGGAGAGTGAACACCTTTTGCAATTTTATAATCTTGCAAGTCTCAGTGTAGATTCCATTTCCTGAAGGAAATGTTTCCTCAGTCATTCTGTATGTGAGCCTAACCTCTTCATATCAATATCCAAATCACATCCATATCTGTGATGACCTAAGTCATATCTATATATCTCTATGTAAATATCTAAAACTTTGCACGATTTCCTGTAATCATCTTGACATTCTTTTGAGAGGGACTGCCCTCTCTCATTAAATAGTGGACTTTTAGAGGGCAGGACCTTTATCTTAATCAATTTGGTGTTTCTAAGGTTTTGCCTTGTCATAAAACATAGTTGATACCATTTTAGTAAATATACCCATGATATTATTTATCCATATTGACTCAGAACTTTTGGAGGTTGCATAAGCAAAAAAATGTAGAAACATTATTGAGAAGTATAATGAGGTGAAAATTTCACTATTGAGGGTGAAAATTGTTCGTAGATATTTTCCTATCAGTATTCTCTGCTGCTTCCACAGATATGGTAAATGCTTACTCTGGAAACTTATGTGATCTTATCACCAGTCAAGTTTTCACATATACAGTGCAGTTCAACTACAGTGAAAGGCTTGTACTTTTCTTACAGATTATATTAACTTACTGCTTGACAGTGTATGCTTGCTGTCCCCCCAAGCTGAAAATTCCTAAACCTTATGAATTTCCAGCATATCACCCCCTGGTAGAAAACTCCCAGGTTGCTTCCTGTCTGAGATGTCCTGTCTTTCTGTTCCAATGTGTATTTATCTAATATTTAGTAGACTGTATCATTGCCCTTTCACTTGTGATTATAAAATATCCATTCCTGTCTTATTGAATGTCACTAATTGACAATCAATTTTGAATAAACAGAATTAAGTTTCTCATTGATGGCCTGACTCAACTACTATCTAACGAAGTCAATTTTTTTAATGTAAAAATGTATGTTATTCTTAATTTGTAAAAGAGAAGTAGAAAATACAAAATACTGGTTCACTAAAAATATTTGAACTATCACCCAAACATTAAAAAAGGAAGGAATAAGAAATTAATAAATAGGATCCAGAATGATGCTTCTTAACAATTTAGTCAGCTGAAATCTGAGAAAATATCTCTAAATCTGCTTTTGCAAACTGAACTCAATACCATTAAATAATTTAGCTAATAGTATAAGACAAAAAAATACTAGCTCTTGAAATTCAACAGCAGATATTTGCATTAATTTTTCAAGTCAACAATCAAAATGCATTATATAAGATGCAACTATAGAAATGTATAAAACATTCTGTTTTACATTTTGTCAATGTAGTGAGAAAAGGTTGACTTGTATCATTAATTTATTTTACATAAGATGAATTCCAAAGGAAACGGGAAACCATCCACCTATAATTATAGCAGAGAGGAGAACATAATTGGTTTTAAAATCCAGTACAATTCTTGATCTGGCAACATGGTGCTTTGATTCAATGTGGACTGCTCACTGTTGCCAAAAATACTTTAAAATATTGGGTAAGCTATCACAAACTAAATACATAGTAGAGAACAAAAGAAATATTGGAAAGGAAACCCCAGAACCACAAACAGAGAAAGAACTTACGGCTAGTGTAATAACCTTTTGAGCTGATAAAAGGTTTGAGGTGGCAACTAGGTCTGAATGATACCACAGTCTGATATACTTCCCTTAATGAGAAGAGAAGTTAGAAGGTTAGAAAATTGGTTCATTGCTCCTGGTGGAGTATGATTAACAATGCCACATACATCCCAAGGTTCCAGGTTCACGTCCCAAGCCTAGGAGAACAACCAAGAAAGAATGAAGAAATGGACTTGGATGGACAAGACCTTGTAAATGTAATGCAGGAAAGTTTTACCTTCCTCAAGACTTTTTCTGGTAAAAACAAATCTGTGAAAATCTGAAAACACAAATTTGTAACATATATGGGCACAGAGTTATGTTCTACATTGCAAATATAATGTGGGAATTTGAAACAAGAAATCAACAATAACAAAATCAAAACAAAACAAAAACAAACAAACAAAAAAATCTTCATTTAGTGAAAGCCCTGAGATGCAAGAGAAAAGCAAATGCCAAATAAATCTGAAGAGGGCCACTGTCTTCTGGCTTCGTGCAACTTCCACAGCCCAGTGCATTCACTAAAGTTTGGCATCTATTTACATTGGGATTTGAATTTTAACAACTGACTTCTCGCATGAAATAATCTTTAAAGTCAAATAGATATCTTCATATATCTGAAGAAAAATAACTACCTGGGTTTTTTTTTTTTTTTTTTGAATTCCTCCTACCTTGAAATTCTGTGAATTGTTATGTCTGTAAAAGTATGTTCTATACTAAATCTGATAAGTATTCCACTTCTATTTCCTCAAAAATTTATTTTTCATAATCTCCTTTGTTTCACTTTCTGAGGCTCTAAAAGACACCTTGACCTATTATACCATAACTCCCTTGGGCATTTTCTTATATTCAAATTTTATTTTCTCTGTTTTCCAAATCTGGTAATTTCTATTCTACTTTCAAATTCACTGATACTCTATCATTTCCTTTCTAGTCAATTTTTATTTAAGGATTTATAATTTTTATATTTAAAAGTTTCTATCATTTCTTCTTGTAATTTATACTTCCTTTTTAAGAACTTCTACTTTTCTACTCATTTCACAAGTTTTTGCCATTCATGGAGATGTGAAAACAGTAGCTGTTTTGAAGTGTTTATTGATAGTCCTGACAGTTATCTTTCTGAAATGAATTTCTCTTTGTGTTGTTGAGTTTTGCCTAGTTACTTAATATGTTGATTAATTAAGGATTATAATCTGAAAAATTTTGATACTGTGATATCAAATTGTGTTCCATTATAATCCTCTGGAGAATTTTGTTTTGTTTTAGCATGCAGTCAATCTGCTTAGGTTCAGATTGAATGCTATGGCTCACTTGTAATCACTGTGGTTCTAATATCAATATAGTTGCTAAAACATTGGTAGACATATTCTAGTCAACTCAACAAGTCCACTAACCAGGCACTAATTTGTCATCTGGAAAGTTCTGTACTTTGTATGACAAGTTTGAAAGATTTTAATGTGTTGAAAAAGATCAATCTCATACAGACATGCATGCACAGCTTGCAGGTGAGGAAAGGACTTCATGAAAAAATTGCTAGTTCAAGTTTGATTCTCATTACCCATGCTGAGTACCTACCAGTGGCCTCAGCTTTGGCATTCTGACTGCTGTGCCAGGGTATCAGCTTAGCCGTATTCTCCTTTGAGATTCCTAAAACTGAATTCAACTTGAAACAAAATAGCAAGAGAAAAGTAAAAACAAAAGTGAATCTTTTGACATTTTTGACAAGAGCCTCTTTCCTATTTCTCTGTTAAGAAAACAAGGTTTGTTTGTTTGTTTGTTTGTTTGTTTTCCTGAGAGGTTTAGGTGACTGCAATTTTGTGGATGCCATCCTCATTACTCCTACTTGACACTTTGCTGCACTAGGGTGTATCTTTATGTCTCTGGCTACACTCAGATTACTGCTAGGAGAGTAAAAAAAGAAAAGAAAACAATTGGTAATTTCCTCCCTTATTCTCCATATCATAGTGGCTGCCCTTCCTAGTTTTCTGCATTAGAAAGAGGGGTTTTCTTTGAGTGTTTGCCGTCTATGCCTTCTATACAGTATTATGATTTAAACTGCTCTGTAGTCTAAGCCAGAGAAGGTGGAGAAAAACAGAATTTACCCCCATAAAAGTCCTTCTTTGAATTTTGATTTTCCTCTCAGTCTACCTACTAATATATATTTATTTTTATTCTAAAGATTTTTACTTATTCATTTTTCTGAGGGCTTTAAATATTTTCAATGGTAGGAATATAATAATATGTATGTATTCTATCTTAGCCAATTCTGGTAGTTCTACTTCATACTTTAAAATGATAGTTCTATCTATTGTTTGGAAACCAGATGGTATAGGAAGCAACCACTGAAAGTGGAAGACCATTTAAGCTCTTTTATTAACCCAGGTGAGAGATGATGGTAGCTCTGTGAAAATGGTGGGAAGCTGTTGGATCCTGGATGTATTTCTAAAGTAAATCCAGCAGGATTTCCTAACTAATTAATATTTTGTATATGAGAGAAGACTTTAAAAAGTACAGGAAACTCCACTTTTGACTCTGATGACTTGTAGGTTACACACCATGGGAAATGCTGGGTAAATTAAAAAACAAAAAACGTTTATGAATGGAGACACTGTAATACATCCATGTAATGGGATTCTTTTTGGTCATAAAAGGAAAAAGAAGGTCAACTTTGTAATGACATAGGTAGATTTTCAAGATACATTATTAATTGAAAAACTGAATCTGCAGTAAATTATATATAGTAGGCTATTGGTATATGTAAAAAAGGAGAAGAGTAACACACATAGGTATATGTTTGTATATGGAGGAAGAGAAAAGTGACTGGTAGATGATGGTAGAAAGATATATTTTACTGTGCATTATTTTATCATTGATCCATGTGCATAAATTATCTATTCAAAATTGAGTTGATGTTTAAAAATATGTCTTAATTTTAGTCTCATATTGAACCAGCGGATACTTATCAATAGCATGCCATATTTAAGCCATTGTTTTTAACATTAGAGCATAGAATTTTGAATAAGACACAGAATATATCCTTAATAATTAAATTGTGGGGTATTTTAAATGTCTAGTTATAATAAAAACTTAATAAAGCAAGACTTCATATAGCAAAAATTTTAAATAAAAGTAGTTGGTACACTAGACACGATTTAAAAAAAGTATCAATTAGTAAGTGCCCATAACTGCTTATTCCATAGATATACAATTAAACTCACTGTTCTTTTTATAGGAAAAATATAGACAGGAATGAATGTGAACAGGCAGGTAGGCAGTAAGAGAGAGGAAGAAGAAACATGTTTTTATTTTACTTAGTTATTTATCTTGTTCTGCACCAGCCCCAGGTCTTGAACTAGGTCCTTGGGATACATGTGGACTACATCTGGTGACCTGTCTCCTAGGCCACCAGAGTGTGCAAAGTTCACTTCTAATTGACTTCTAATTTTCTAATTTTATTCTTTTCCTTTTTTGTACATTGATTATAATAATAGTACATGGATAAGAGAAACTTCACAGTAATTTAACTCTCCTAAGGAAATAAATTTCATACTCTGTTGGGTCTTTTTCATATCTTGACCAGATGAATGAATAATTTCATTTTTTACTGTAATGGTCCTGACATAGTTTTTCTACATCTAATCAAATGGACTTCACATGTAGCCATTGTCATCACCATTTTAATTTTAAGGACTAATGAAGTTGGTGTGCAGTAATTCTACCCTAGTCAGCTATTTAGATTTTAAAAAATATTCATCATTAAAATTAATTTTAAATAAACATCTCAATGCACAAAATTGTATTTTTTTTATTTCCGCAGATGTGATTACCAGAAGTGAAGTTATTGTGTGAAAATATATGCATATTTATAGTTCCTGATAATTCTTGACAAACTGCTTTTGAAAATTACTGGCCATACTTATGTTAGCATGATAGGATTATGTGTGATTTCATTGTAATATTAGATTTTCATTTATTGTGTTATAATTGAGAAATGTATTCAACAATCACTCTCCTATTTTAACCCTACTTGAGGCAAGATTTTATTGTTCTTGGGTACTTAGTACATCATCTCTGCATCACAGTTTTTGATCAAACACATGTATGTCATAGCCATCTCTAATTTTATTAAGGTAAGTCAGAAACTGATAAATAGGAAGACTATGGGCATTGCTATATATTATTGTTAAACACAATCACGTAAGAATACAAAGAATGTGACACAAATTTCTTGTAAGTTTGAAACTAAGCAACTTCTAGTATCTAGAGGAGTCCCCTGTTACCACTTCCAGACCAGGGATCAATTTATAATGAATGCATTATACTTGAAATAAATGTTCTTAACTGCTGTGTATTAGCAAAGGGTTTTAAAAATCATCTTGGTTGAGTATGAATATTTCACTCAGCTATATAGATTGTCCACCCAAATACAACCAACACTGCCACCACAAATATTCAAACTTGTATTTTATTTTTTTATAAAAGATTTTGTAAAAACCAATTCAGATGATCTCCATTAGAGGAAAAAAAGGATGTAGAAATAAATAAAAGCAACACCAAAATTAAATAAATAAAATGATCAGATTCCCTAAAAGAGAGATTATGTCAATTCATATTACTTACAGAAATAAATGATTATGTAAATTCCACCATAATCTTATATAGTTAAATATTAAACATTTTAATCCATTCTAAAAATTTGTTAAAAATTGATAGTTGCTTTATGAGGATTAGAAATGAACCATATACACGAGTCTTAAAAAACTGAAAGCCCGCTCAAATTATCTGAACTCTTTGTGTGATTAATACAATCTGTCCTTGGATGCACACCAAAGGGTAAGGTGAATCTTCTCTGTAAAAAGCTAAAATATGTATAGTCCCATTTCCCATATGTAATATCTGGATTATATTTGCTAATATATACTAGCCCTTTGTGTGTTTCAATTTACAACAAGATTACCAGAACATGGTGATGCCATATCTATATTATAATGAAAATAAATGCAAGTAATAGCAAATATATCTTTAAGGAATGCTATTAGAGTCTCACAAAATAATTCTAATGAATGCTTCATTTTGTCCATTGATATACTTCATCTTTAAATGAGTGCTACAATAATTAAAACTATACAATACAATAAAAAAACAAGTTGATCTTCATTATTTTAAAAAATTTATTAATAGAATCTAATTTTAATTTTCCTGAGTAGAAGATGGTTACATCAAGATTTTTAAACGTTTAGTAATACCAAAACAGAAGGGAAAAGACCTATGTAAATAGACATCATTGTGAGATCTCTGAATACCAAGAGTGACTAGAAAAGCCAAAATTTTTCAAAAGAAAAATGCAAGCAAAAAACCCCTACTGAAGAAAAGGCATCCTAGAAATAGCTATAACACTGAGTAAATCTATGATTCAAGATTTTCAAAATCTAGAAATTAAAATGTGAGGGCTACAAGGATATAGTTTTAGGGAACAAAATACATAAAATGTACATCCAAATAAATCATTTTCTGAAGAAATAGATTAAATAATCCATGAAAACTAGGGTAAGATTGAGGGAGAAATACATAGTAATATGAAATGATGAAACTTTCTAAAGATAAAAGTGAAAAAGATTCAAAACTAAAAATCATTCATTTAAATTAAATCATTTAAATTAAATGGATTCAAACATGAGTATCTTTAAAAAAAAGAATATGGTTATATATGCTGGGGGACTAGCGATTAGGTCAATCACCTCCAAAGGGGCCAGGTTTAAATCCAGGTTAGTCCAGGTTCTGGTTTTAGAGAAACAGCCAGTGTGAACAACTAAACAAAAGTAAAATGAAATGCTTCCTCCTCCTCTCTCTTTCTGGTTCCCTGCCTACTTGCCTTCATTCCTTCTTGCATCTTTTCTATAAAAAAAAAGGAGAAAGAGGAGGAGAAAGGGAGGAGAAGGTACTGAACTTAAGACAATGGAAATAACTAAGGAGTAAATGCTATTAGTAGCATACCAAAGAAAGCATTTGAGTTATCTTTCAACAAGTAAGGCAATTACCAACAGTAGATTTATTGAAGAAATTTTAGGTAAGTTAAGATGTAGAATGATTTTGAACACGTGATAAAATATAAATATAAATGATTTATTTCATGTATATTAGTTTTGATATGTTCTTTAGATCAATTGTGGTAATCATTTTCCAACGCATACTTATATTAAAACATCACTCTTTGTAAATCATAAATATATACAATTTTTGTCTTTAAATGATATTTCAATAAACTAGGGGTGGAAGGAGAAAATTAAAGTTAGGCATAACTTACATATAATGTTCTTAGCATTAAAAAACTAAGTATATTACACTACCTGGAAAATATTTTATGGGAATTATATCAGTATATTTGAACTGTTTTGTGTCAACATTTTCAAAGAATAAATAAGCACCTGAGATGATGCATAAGCAATGTAATATTTCTTAAATGAATAATTAGCATTCTCCTTAGACTATGCAAAAGATAAATAAAATGAATGCATCTATAAAACAGTTGTCCCGATAGTCCTACACTAATAGAAACAAGCTATTTAATGGTTGAAGGAGTTGTCTAATTAACACAAAGCACAGCCTCCTTTTGGGAAATCATGTGTTTGATTCCTTTGGATATCATTCCATCATTACCCCTACACACAGACGTACCCGTCAAGAAGAAGAAGAAGGGAAAAAAAAGACCACTGTATTGGTGGCTATTTAACATCTAAAATAAGTGACTTTTTAAAAACTAAGTCTTTTGTTTCTTAGGTATTTTTAAACATATCTGTGTAGTCCCTAGTTAATGTGTATAAGATACAATCAATTGGTGTCTGTCTAATACTTCTAAAGCACTTAAAAGAATAATAGAGAAAAATAATTTAATATTATTTAACTGGATTACTTAATTGGCAAAATGATGATAAAGAACTTTAAAGCAATATGTTTCAAAAGTCAGTACCCCCGTCCCACACCATATGTTTTGTTGTTGTGGTAGTGGTGTTGGAATAGCAAACATTTCATGGAATAAAGAAGTAATCTGTTTAATTTTAGGGGGCTTTTCTAATAAGTTAAAAATAAATTCTTTTTGACAGAAGAGTTCCAAAAAGTAATTTAAAAGTAAGAACATAAAGTTTCAATGCAAATTATAGTTCACTTCTGTATCTTTGGACAAAATATCTTCCTGTCAAAAATGCACCCAATCTTAAATTCTTGTTTCTTTAACTTTTTTACTCTATTTGGTTTTTGTGACAATTTTGCCTTTGAAACTGAGATATCAAGCTATTTTCTGGTAAGAAGAGGAGACAAAGCATAAATTTAAAAATCTGAAAGCCTTGGTGAAATATATCAGAAATTTTCTTTTCCTTTCCATTTTACTGTGAACCTAAAACCTCTAAAAAATTAAACTTCTGGAAAAAAATATCTCAAATGAACAATTTAACTACTGAATAAATTGAAAAACAAAAATAAACTAAACCCAAATCTAGAAAATGAAATGAATAAATTTAGAGCAGTGGTAAATGAAATAAAAAAAAGTTAATGAAACCAAAAATTTTTTTTTTCTTTGAAGAGATCAATAAAATTGACAAACCTTTATATAGGCTCAAAATAAGAGAGACTATCAATTTAGTAAAAACAGAAATGGAAGTGAAGACATTACTATTGTTTATGCAGAAATAAAGATTATTATAAAAGAATAATGTAAGCAATATAGGCCAACAAATTTGATGATTATGGATTAAATTAACAAATTCCTAGAAACACAAAGCCCACCAAGATTAAATTAAGAAGATATAGAACATATGAATGGCCTTATAACTGACAAGAAGGTGAAATCAGTAATGAAAATCTCTTGACAGAAAAAAAAACCAAAGCCTCAGGCCTGAGAGCTTTACTGGTGAATTCTACTAAGTATTTAAAGAATAAACATTGATTGTTCTTAAACTTTTCTGAAAAATTAGAGTAATATAAAACTTCGTATTATTTGAGGTCGGTATTACTCTGATAACAAAATAGGACAAAAATATTGCAAGAAAAGTGCACACTAAACATTATTGACTATAAATGATAGAAAAATCTTTAACAAAATACTAAAGTACTAGTATACAGATCAGAAGCAGATTAAAAAGTTTATTTTACACCATGACCAAGTACAAATTGTTCCTGGAATGCAAGAATGATTAAACATATGAAAGCTGCCCTATGTAATATTAGTACATATGTAATACTAGTATATTATTAGTAATTTCTGACAGGTAAAAGTCAAAAGCACATGGTACAAAATTAAGTCCTCTGCTATTTATAAAGCCTGGATTAAAGAATGTAATTTATGTTGTTGGAAAAAATTTTATAAGTAAGCCTAATTTACCTATTGTTGTATTCAGCTTATAAATGGGACACATTTCATGAAGTAGAGCAGAGAAGCGACAATATCTGCTGACAGATTTCATCCCAAGAAGATTTTAAAAGAAAAGTGAGATAGTAGACTATGTATTGTAATTTTCATTACTAACTCAGATTCAGGTCAGCACTCTTTTTCCCTGAATAAGCAATGACTAAAAGTTCTCTCAATAAAAAATAAATATCTTTAGGAAATAATACATTTTTCCTCTTTAAAAAGCCCCATACAATCTCATAGATAATCTTATTAATTAGGGTCAAAAATAGAAAGGGAAACATGGCATTGATCTGACAATGTAAGATTTAAGATTTAGGTAAAGGTTATACCAGCAAAAACAGCAGGTGATTTTTTTAAGAGAACAAATTATTATGATGGCAGTATCTTAAATATTGTCATGTGCTATGTAAGTGAGTGTGTGTATATACTCTGGAAAGGAATAAAATCATAGAGGTCATGGTAAAAAGTTTGAATTTTAGAGATATAGAAAACTGAATAATCATATCTGGTTGGGCAGAAAAGGAAAAATATGTACCATTATAAATTCTTATTTACAATACACAGTATTTGGTTTTCAAGGAGAGAAAAATCCTGTTTATTCTTTAAAGTCTACCCGAAATAGCTTTCTTTTGAGCCTACCCTAATTTTATCTTTGTTTTCTATCTTGTTGAAATAGTTTCTTCTCTTATTGCCCCAAACCTTTTTTGTTTGATTTTTAAAAGTATCGTCTTAGATTATATTAGCCTTCTTTTACCTTCAAATAATCTAAAAATATTCACAATAGTTATCATATAGGGAATAAGAGCACAAACTCAGATCCAGGTTAGCTTGTTTGAGCCTGTATTCCTTTGCTTGCTATGTGAATTGGGGAAATTAATTACTTCTATATGTTCCCATTTCTCATCTATAAAATAAGAACAGCAATATTATTCAGAAGACCTTTGTTCTGAACAAATGAGCTAATATGAGTAATAGCATAAAATAATGTCTGGCAAATAAGCTAAAATATTGCTATTTCTCTTATGATTACATTGTGCTGTACATTAAAGATAACTCATTCAAATATTTAGCTGGATTAAGTAAAACTCCCCTTAAAAACGCTTAAACAAGTATCTATTACATAGTGGAAAGTTCTGCCATTAACAAAAACCAGAAACGTTATTAAGCAGTTATATTTATCCTGTTATCATGCCAATCTATTATAAAGGCATCACATCAATACACACTGATTTTTAATTTTATACCTATAAACATTATCAAAATTTTTGTTCCTACTCTGTTTTTAGGGTTAGACTACAGCATTCACTTCCCACTTTTCAAAACATTCTTCTAACTGTAATCAAATGAATTACTATTGTATACCACATAATAGATACATTAGAATATGAGAGAAAAAGCGAAGCCAGATGGCTTTCAGCAGGAGGACTTCATTCAAGATTCTTTCAACCTAAGTCTTCTAAAATTTAAGTGAAAAATACTTAACTGAGATGAGCTGGTAGAAAATACTAGAGGATGTGAGAGGGAAACTGATGGATGAGACTGGACCATCTGTGCTTATTAATAGTGCTTATTGAAGTGAGGTTCCTACATTACATAGAGATTGAGAGATAGAGGCATGTTGCTGATGATTAAGTCTCAAAGGGATGATTCAAAGTCCTGGAGAAAGACATTTCTGGGTTGCAAACTGTTGGGAGAAAATATATATCTCAAAGTCACAGAAAAATTATTTATAATCGCAAGTTTAAAACAAATGCTCTCAGAAAAAGAGGTCATGGACCTAGAGTCAGGAAATTTGTCAAAAGCTTAGTCAAGCTGAGCGGAAGTGTAAGGCCATCTTGGTTGATATTTATTTGTTCAATGAATAAATAATTGATCAGAAAAGGTTGAATATCACAATATACAGTTAAAAAACAAAACAAAACACTTGACATGTAATGACGTATAATATTGATTTGTAAGCATTATAACGATTTGTATTTGTATAATTTAAATGTTTTGAACCATACACACATAAATATTTGCCTTTTTAAACATTCAAGTTAATTGCTCTGACTATATTTTAATATTTTTCTAGTTCATAAAAAATAAACATAATATGGTGCCTCATAAGTAGAATTTAATGTTCTAATTGAATATTTTAGTTCTCCATTTAATGTAGCTTATAAGAAATTACTAATGACATTAAAGTACATTATAAATAAATAACTCAATATAAACGTAGTAGCTAGATAGAGTAGAAATAATAACTTTATTGCCTGTTAACTGAAGTTCGTGCATATTTTAAATGATGTTTAATGTTGCTTAAATTATTATGGCTGTAAAGGACATATATCCAATCTAATTAAACCTGTGTAATTTCAGAGAAGGTAAAGTTAGCAGTTACATTTATATTCCCCAAACATATAGAGCAGCAGTTAATTTAGTAAAATCTATCATATTATACTTTCTTTTTTTTTTTTCTTTTCAGCATCATCCTTTGCTCTCCCAACTCCAGAAACCCAATTTTTATTCTTGCTTATGGAGCTTAATCCAGACCTCAATTTCATTAATGGACTCTAGCCATAGTTGAATGTCTATAGGAATAAGTTCATAAGGTAGATATTTTGCAAAGGTGTGGGTTGAGGGGGATATTGAGAGGTAAATATCATCTACATTTAAAAGAACTAAATTTACAAGTCAGTTCTCTTTTATGCAATATTTTCTCTTGACTAAGTAGAGGTTTATTTACATGCATTCTAAGCGGGAGAGGTATGGGAAACTAATATTTTGTCATTCTGGTTTAATACAGACTCACCCAGAAAGAAGGATCCTAATTTTGCATGAGAAGGACTAGCAACAGAACCTAAAATGTAAGTCCTAATGTTTTATTCCATTGAATACTACTGTGCTATATAACTGACCTAGTCAAATGATGTAGTTTTGATTAAGATAATATAATAAATGCTTGATTAAATGTAATTGTAGACTATGAAAAATGTAGAGAATTGGTTTGTTTTACTGTTCACTTTAAAAGAATTCTAATAATACATAAACACTAAACTTTGGAGAAGATATATATGTGTTCTATTCATTGATACTCTATTTAAGGCATATGGTTTTATTTAGTTTGATATTACTGCAATGTATTTATGATTTACATAAGTTTAAATAAGCTCCTTGACAAAAAAAAATCCCTACTATTTTGTACATATTGGATTTCTTCCTGTTTCCTATTACCAATATTCCTAAGTACTGAGTACATATTTTGCATCTCAATTTTTTTCATGTTTTTTCAAGTGGTATAAGTAGTTGGTTCTAGGTGTGCACTTTTCTCTCTTGTTATGTCATAGATCTGTCTTTCAGCTGCTTACTAACTGTTGACATCTCTTCCCCTGTTTGGCCTTTGATAAGTTGTCTTTGATAACCTGCTGTTTTGTTCCTGATCTTTGCCATTGTTACAACTCTGAGATATCAGAACTGTCAAAAAGAAAAGTAAAAGAATAAGATGCAAATTGCTTATGGAAGTTAGAGAAGACATAAGGCCTGGTAATAAGTGATGAATTTTCAATTGGCAGATCCTTTTCACTTTATCCTATTTGCTGTCACTCTACATGAAATAATAAGGGGATTTTTCTCCCCCAATAATGGATGACTGGGGCTGTTTGCTTTGTGAGACTCCGCCAAGGCAACATGCCATGTGGCTTTATCTTTGAAAGTGAGGGTGAAACAAGCTTGCCTGACAGCAGATAAACGACTTAAAAGGAATCCTATTCAGATGTACCTGTCACAAATTTATCTGGAGGTTTTGTGATTCACACGTCCTCTTCTGTGTGCAGTAGAGCATTAAATTGCTTTCCTTAGGGAGCAGGTCACATTCAGGGGTCCTCAGACCTATGCTGTGGGATGGTGCATGCTTGATTCATATAGCCTCTTGAGACTGAATTTTATCTATTAGAAAGCTGGTAACTTGAACCCTTGGAACATTTCAATAGCAAAGAAGTTGACAAAAACTTGACTACTAATATGCAAGTATTTGTAGCAAAATTAGTTGTCTTCCTGTTAGCCCATTTATTCTGATAATTAAATAATTTTAGTCATGTTTCCCATTAATCATCTAATTCTTGATGAATACATTTCACTGGTTCTTTTATTTATTTAAACAAAAGGATATGTATTTATGCACTTTCATTTATAATGAAAAACATTCAGAGTTGCTTTGAAGTAAGTCTCGCTAAAGAAAAAGCGTTAGAAAAGACAGATTTTCCCCATTTACAAAATAGTTTTCTACCGTGGAAATCTAACTTAATTCCTGTATATATTTTCAAAGAAAATGGCATAGCTTAGAAAATGAAACTGATACTGGTTCAAATTTGAAAGGAATATAAAAGGAAGAGATGCTTATTTTTTTGTGTTAAAATTGTGCTAGCAGACTTGAGTATAAATTTAGGTTTTTTTGGATGTGGGGTATTTAGCAAACACAAAAAAAATATTGATTTTATTATTTCTATGATGTGACATGTAAAACTAAAAGTTAGTATTTTCCCTTGGGTTTTAAGTGTGCTCTATTTTGTGTAAAATTAAGCCAATAAATGGCAAAGAGGTAAATGAAAGTAATCAGTGAAATCTTTCTAAAGTGTTTTTATTATGCAAGACAGTCTTTACTGTGAGTAAATGAGCATATAAATTGATATATTTTCTCCATTGTTTACATTTAAAATGGTTCCTTATATTCCATATCTTAATGCAAAACACTCTTGATCATTTCATGAAGTAGCAAAAGAAAAACATTTCCAAGCAGGTGAAAATGATGATCTTATGCTGAATGTGTATGGCATGATGGTTTTGTTCCATTTGTGATAATGTGGAACATTAGACATAAACCAGAATTTCTTATTTATGAATTAAGAATAATTAAGCTAGTACTGTGGGAACCTATTTGATTATTTATGCAAAATTCACAGTATTTAAATAAGAATTTTTTGCATCTGCTAATCCTTAAACTGTGATCTTAAAATTTTATAAGGCCTCCTAGTAAACAGTAGTATTTTATAAATATATAAATGATATCAGGACTTCAAAATTTTCTGTTAAGTATTTCTCTGAAAAAAAAGAAAAAATAGGGTCATGAAACAGAAGATAATTTGTCATTTGATGTATACAACATATACACAATAAAGTATATTTCAGTCCTCCTCTCTCCATTTACATTTTTTTCTATAGAGAAAAAAATGTTTAGACTTTGTATTTTCCATACTTAAAGAGAAAACTTATATACTTCACTATGAGGTGTTTCCTTTCTTTTGTTTAGACCATTTAAAAACAAACTAAATTTGTATTTTTTCAGAGTAACACAAACAAGGAACCATTTTCTATGGGGGATGGTTCAAGTATTTAACAAATATTTTGTTGATCTGATTATAATTGTACTTTGCAATACATTTTTTTAAAGGAAATGTGCAGATAGGAATGAAGGTAAGTGGGAAGAGAAAGGAGGAGGGAATATTTTATTTAATTGTCTGCTTTGGTTGTTCCCCTGGCCCTGGGTCGTGAACCTGGCTCCTTAGGATATAGGTGGACTATGTCTGGTGGCCTTATCCACTAGGCCACCAGGGTGTGCCTATAATGATGTTTTATACAGTTATTTCGATCATGAATTTCCTTTAGTGATGGTCTATACTTTACTAGCACCTCACCTTTCAGACTCTGCTCAAATAGTTTAAATGTCATCTCTTGAAAAATACCTTTCTGCACATCTAACAAGTCCTCATCTCTTTTCCTTCTTGGCATTTAGATAGATAGATAGATAGATAGAGGACAAATAGATAGAATTATTAATTTGTTTATCTTTGTGTTTCTTTCACAATCTTTAGCATAGCATTCAGTGCCTGCCATACAGTACCTAGAATAAAATTTGTTGAATGAATGAAATCAGATGATGAAAACAAAATAATTTCTTAAATACAAACATAAGAAAAAATATAGTAAATACATTGTATTGAAAGTTATATAACAAAATAATAATTGTAAATTCACACTGAATACAAAAATAATGTCAGGAAGCTTTATACCTCATAGCTTCTTTGCTATACAGTTAAAAACGATGGAAACATACTTGATATTAAGTGCCATGAAATGCCTACTATTACCTAGGAATAATTATAAAATATGTGTCAATATCTTTTTAAATAAACCAAAAATATCTGTAATTATTAAAACTACCCATTTATTTTCCAATCATTTTTGAGAGTTGGCTCCATATGAAACTATGTGTAAAGTCTACAGGGGATTTACTATTATTAATTGTGTGTGTTTTAATGTGTATACATGTGTAGGTCATTAGTCTGACTTTATTTTACAAAATAGGAGCCGATATCCATATGTATAGAAACTACGATGACTCTGACAAATAATCAATAAACTGATAAAGCAGGAAGCCTAAAATAAAATATCAGTAATGGAGGTCTCATCTCTCAGAGATATATTTGAGGTAAAACTTAAAAGATTGAGCTAAAAATTAAAAGATTGATGACTTATAAAGGGAGAAAAAGGGGAGCGATATCCCAATGGGAAGAGAGGACTTATTAGCATTGCTCGTAAGAGAAACAATGATTACGCAGGAATAGGGCATCACTGAGGGAATCCCACAGCATGGTAATGAATCGGAAGCACCTCTGTGATTCAGAGACCAACAAAAAAATGCACCAAAGAGGATACACAAGAGATCATGAGTGTGTGATGGAGGGTGTATGGAAAGTGGCACACGGTGTCAGTAGTCTGTGAGGATAGAGATGTCAAAGGCACTGGGGAGGTGAAAGAAGAGATGGTGTAGAGGCCCATACTCTTGTCTTAGGTGAAGTCTACGGCAAAATTGCTGAAGTGCTTCACGCTGACTGGGACCCCAGTAAGTAGGGCAAAGGAGAAAGCACTGAAGATTATGCTTTCCATCCGAAAACAGATGGATGGCCAGTTTCCAGGTCAGAGGCCTGGAAGAGTGATAACCGTGGGTCCAGTACAAAAACCAGGCCCTACCCAGCACATCCTCAAGAGTGGTTGACCATCTCCTTGTCCCTAACATATCTCACTGACACAGCAGCAACCCCTTCATCATCCACCATCCCTGACTTATTTGAGCCACCTACTGCAGAAAAAAGGAAGAGAGGGACACACACACACACACACACACACACACACACACACATACACATAGAGAGAGAGACAGAGAGAGAGAGAGAGAGAGAGAGAGAGAGAGAGAGAGAGAGAGAGAGAGAAAACACATGAGAGAATTGTAACACCACCTGCTTATCCAGATTTTGTAAAAATGCCAGTTATATTTAAAAAGTAGCAAAAAGTCTAGTGGGGAGGCAGAAAAATACACTGCTTGAGATCTCAAGATATCTGACATCACAAGCACAGAATAACTCCAGAAACCAAATTCAAAGACATAAAAATGAAATCTAATGGGCAGAGAATTCAGAATAGCTCTCATGAAAAAACTCAGAGATACAAAAAAGCCCAGAAAATCATCTCAGTGAGTTTAGGAATAAAATTCATGAACAGAAAGTAGAAACTGAAGCTTTAAGTAAGAAATTAACAGATTTCTGATGTCAAGAACTCAATAAATAAGATCAAGATTGAAATAAAAAGTTATAGTAATTCAATAAACCTAATAAATATTAATCAGTGAACTCAAAGATTGGAATCTAGAATGAATGAGGTAGAAGAAAGGAGAGAAGTAAGATATTTAAAAAATTAAGAAATAATACAAGAGCTATCCAATGACAAGACAAGCAATATAAAGATAAGGGATATTCCAGAAGGTGAAGAGAAGAAGGGAACAGAGAGCTTATTCAATGAAACATGCACCCAACAAAGGTGTACCAAAATATATGCAACCAATATTAACAGGCCTAAAGGGAGACATTAAAAGAAACAAAATAATAATAGGGGATATTAACACCCACTCAGAGTAAGTAAAGTAATAGGCTTATATGGCAAATTAGATGAGATGGACAATCTCTATTACAGAGCACTCCACGGAAGAACAACAGAAAATGTAGCTTTTAATTGCTCATGGCTTTGTCAATGATATATTATATGGTGGAATAAAAAACAAGTCTCCATAAGTTTATGAAGATTAAAATTATATTAAGCATCTTTTTGGATCATACTGGTTTAAATCAAGAAATCAACTAAAACTGAAAAAGGAAAGAGGAAAACCACAAATTGGTAGAGATTAAACCACTTACTACTAACAATTCTTGGGTCAGCAAGGAAAACAAAGAGAAATGCAAACAAACTTGCAGTATAATGATAAGCTTATATCTGAAGGAACTAGAAAAAAGGAAAAAATGAAACATTATGACCTGTTATTTTTGTGGAATAATCTTTATACCACAGTTAACGCAAGATGAAAAAGGAATTCCATGATTTTCTTTTTGCTCAAAGAAATTTGATAAATGCTGTACCAAAAACTTGTTTTAGGGAATAACTTTGTAGTATTAAAGTCCTAAATAAATATGTTTGTGATGAAATCAATATTTATCAAACTAAATTGACATTATCTTTCCATGATTCCATGTTGTCTATATCTAGATATAGAATATTATTCTATAAAAGCAATTACAATATTAAAAGTCAATGCTAACTTGATGTTTATTGTTTTTAGTACTAAAGAATCCCGACATATTTAAATATTGTACTTATTCTCCTATTTTTTAAGAATTGTTATGCCTCTAAATATTAATCCTATGAACCAGATAAATTACTTGTTTATTTTGAAAAAGTAAGCATCAAATATCATTTTAAATGATATTTAATTTCTGCATCATTTCATAAACACATTTGATTCTATGCTCCATTGAACTGAATTGGAGCTTATTCCCATAGTTATTGAAAATATTTGTATGAAAAGTTTATAAAGTGTTCTATTCATTTATCTATTATTAAATTCTTGAACTACGCTATTGATATTTGTCTGTTACTATGTAGTATTAAATCAACTGTTGAATGTAACTCAATAAAATGTACTAGCTTTCAAGATTTTTTTGACTGTTCTAGATCCTTTGCTTTTCTGTTTTATTTTAGATTAAGCTTTTATTTGGATATTTTCTTCCAAACTTTCTTATTCATTGAATTCTAATCAAATCCTTGTTGTGAAATAGTATACTGTGCCTTATTTAATTATTTGAAATTTACTCTGATTTTTCTATGTGATCCTGAAAGGATTAAGTATCCTATAAATTGGCGAATGATATCAGTTTAAGTGAGTTAATAATTTTGTTCACTGATGTTATTGTCTTCTTATTCTTTCAATAACTAAAGCAGTGTCAAAATCTTAAAGCAATTTTAAAAACCGTTATGTGTGTGTGTGGATTTGAGTATTTCATGCTTAAACTGTATTTAAAATATAAACTCGTATATTTTGAAACTGCTCTTAAGTAAACTCGTAATTTGGTTTACTTTGTCTTATTGGTGAACTAATTCCTTTTATCACTATGAAACATTCATCTTTATACATAGCAATGCTCTATTAATATATATATTTTGCCAATTTTTTTGATATTTAAAAAGTATTAAAGGACTGTTGTGCATCATAAAATGATATAGGTTTAAGATATGCATCATTGTAAATTGACATCTGTATTTAACACATTAAGTTTACCACCAGATGTATTTCTTCCCCATTCCCTTCTGGTAAGTACTAATTTGATTATACAGACAAAAGTCAATTTTTGATTTGGTTCATTTTTGTTAATAATGTTTATCTTACTAAGTAAATATTAAATAAATCATTAGCTTAAATATAATTAATATTATGGTAAACATTAAATATGTATTAGTATGTTCATTAAATTGATTGCCATTATTTGATTTAATTTTTTTAATTTAATTAATGATATTTAAGAAACATTGCATTATAGCATTACATAGGTTGAAGATGAACATCATAGTAAATCAGCATCTTTATATATACATTATGAAGTTCACTATTTCAGTTTTTCCTTCAAATAAATTTTAATACTTATCCATAATAATTGAACAGAGTAGTCTATTCACACATTTACTTTACATAGAAAAGAATTTGAAAGCTTACAAAATAATAAGATGTATATATGTAAATGAGAGATTTTAACACCTATGCAAATAGCTAAAGCACTAGTATAGAAATTTGCAGCTAATAAGGACATTAGTGTTCGATGTTCTGTTTTTACTTGGAAAACCAATACTGTGAGATGTTGAAAACTCGTCACAAAATACAAATATTGTTAAAGTCTTAGAATACCAATGTTCTTTGTTTTTCAAAAACAAATACTAATTAAATAACACCCTAGTGAATCTATCTAAAACTGAAGATAAAAAAGGTTCAATTTAATTTGAGCTTCCAGGATAGCATAAGGCCTTGAGCTCAACTCCTCCCTACAGACACAATAAAACTATACCTGTTGAAAAACTCTGATTTTTGCAAAAGAACTAGGATCAGCATCTTTATAAAAGGAAGGAACACACATCTTCCTGAAGCAAATCAGTCTTGGTATTAACACCACCTAGTATCAAGACCCTGAGGTCTCTTAAGGAGGAACTTGCAATATAGACTCTCTTACAGGGGCTAAAGGACATATACCCTAAGCATGTGCACCAAACCTAGATGCATGTGGGCATCCTCTCCCAAGATCCCTTGTCTGTTTGGCAAAAACACTAGAGTATATTGCAGCAAGACCATGAGGGTAAAACACCCTGGATCTCTGCCTTTAGTGTCCTTTGGTATAGGGCAGTTTATGCTTGTAGTTACTATTCTCAAATTCTCTGGGAAATTGGAGCAGCAGCAGCCCAATTGTGTGTGGACAGGCAGCCCGGTCTGCCACACAGTACAGATAGATTAGTGATTTCTGGCAAAAAGGATTCTCAAGTTCTCTCTGGGAGGATCATTAGAAAGACTGCAACTAAGCTATGGTTTTGAACCTGCCTAGGCTACTGCAGATCTAGCTGCTACTTGCTAGTGCTTCCATCCAAAGCTCCAGGACTTGTTGTATGTCTCTTTCTGTTGGGGCTTCTACCCAACTACAGGACTGAGAGACTTACACAGGGGGAGTGTGCTGAGACTGGCTCCAAGGACCACAGGAAACACCCAACTCTTTCTTACCATTAGCGTCTGTTGGGACTGTGGCCTGATTCTGCAACTCCTGGGTTTCTTTCCTTATACCTTGATATTCATGCCTGAGACTCTGGGGGAAACCTTTGAATTCCTTATCCAAAGTCCAGTTCTGAAGGATGGACTCTCAGGCCTCAACATAGTGTTGACTCAAGTCTTCCAAACATTCTACCTGTTGCACCGATCATACAATAGAAAGTCTGTCATTCTGGACCAACATCCCAAGCTCATACTCTATAACTTGATATCCTAACACAAGGCCACTGCATCAGGGCAGAAATGGAAAGTATTCAGCCTAATAAATTAAATAAACAAAATAACCAGAACGGAAAGACAGAAATAAGCCTCAAATGATGGACCAAACCAAAACTCTAGGGGAAATTTGAATGTCAGAGAATACAGTAAACTGCTTGAAGAGGATTTTAAAGCAACAGTATTAATTATGCTCAATGCAATCAAGAGAACACTGGAGAAACAAACTGCAGCAATGATAGAGAAAATATGAGGCAGCTCCAAAGATAATTAATAGACCCATAAAACACAATAATTGAGCTAAATAACATAATAGAATGGTTCAACAGTAGAATCAAAGATATCTTCAACTTAACCAGTGAACAGCAAAGAGAAACAGAATTCAAAGAAAGGAAAAACATATGAGACTTATGGGATAACGTTAATAGTAGCAACATTCACATCACAGAGGTCCCAGAAGGATAAGAGACAAAGAAGGTAGGAATCATATTTGAAGAAATAATAGCTGAGAATTCCCCTAACCTGAGGAAGGAAACATACCTCCAGACAATGCAGCTCAAAGAGTTTCAAATAAAAGAAACCCAAATGGACATATGCCAAGGCATATTGTCACTAAAGTGACAAAAAATATATATATATAAAAAGAGTACCTTAAAAACACCTAAGAAAAAGGAGTTATCTATATCTACAAGAAGCCTTCATGTATAAAACTGTTTGTGTATTTCTCAGCAGAGATTTATAGGCTAGAAGGAAATGGCATGATAGATCCAAAATGTTGAAAGAAAGGAATTCCCAACCAAGAATACTCCATCCTGCTATATTAACACTAGAATTGAAGGAGTCATAAAGAATTTTACAAACAAATGTTAAAGAAATTGATCACTGCTAAACCAACCTTAAAAGAAATATTAAAGGAATTTCTGAAAAGTAAAATAAAGCCACTTATAAGTATTAAATCACCAAACATAAAAATTGAGGATGGAAGGGAGAAGAGTAAATACATATCATCTATTAGATATAACATATAAACTATCTCCAAATGAACTTGATTTCAAGTTCAATAAAGTTACATGCATAGAAATGTATATGTTAGCCTCAGGGTAATCCCAAAATCTAAAACCCATAGGAAAAACAAAGAAGAAATTGAAATTGAAAACCAAATACAGCATAATATTTTCAAAGCAGAAGAGAATGAGGAAAAAAAAAACAAAGGTACAGTGACAGTCTGCAATAATGACCAGAAATCAAATAGCAAAGTAAGAATAAACAGTTACATATACTCACCCTAAATGTTAATGGATTGAACTCATAATCAAAAGGCACAGGTGACTAAATAGAATAAAAAAATAGAACCCACCTTTCTGCTGCATGCAGAAAACCATCTAGGTTCTAAAGACAAAAATTGACTCACATCAAAGGCTGCAAGGCAGTCCTACAAATAGTAACATAAATAAAGGATAGCCATATTATATCAGATAAATTATATTTCCAATTAATGAAAGTAACAAGAGATAGCAATTGATATTACATAATGATTAGGGAATCAATTCAGCAATAATATAAATATAATGGAGCATCAATATACATAAAACATTAATAGAACTAATGAGAGACTTTGCAGTAATACGATAGTCATATGAATATCTAGTAACCCATTTCCATAATGGACAGGTCAACCAGGCAGAAAATTAACAGAGAAATCCTTAAATGAAAAATTAGAATAGTTGGGTTTAATAGACATTGGAAAACACTCCACTGAATGGCTGCAGAATTCGTATTTTTCTCAAGTACTTATGGAACATTCTCAAGGATAAACCATATGTTGGGAAACAAAACAAATGTCAAATTAGTTGTAAAAATTGAAATCATACCAAGTATTTTATATGATCACAATGACCTAAAACTAGAAATCAATCACAAAAGAAAGCAGTAAAATTTCAAAATATATTGAAATTAAGCAACATATTTCTGAATGAGTACTGATTAAAAGAGAAAATCAAAAGAGAAATAAAAAAATATTTGAGAAGAAATGATAATGAATATATGATCTATGAGAATTTATGGGATCTAACAAAAACCTTAGTAAAAGGGAAGTTTATAGCAATGCAAGCTTGCTTTAAGAAACAAGAAATATCTCAAATAATCTAAACCTATACCTAAAAGAACTAGAAAAAGAACAATTGAAACCAGGTCACTAGAAGGAAGAAAATAATTTAAATGAGCAGAAATCAAACAAATTGAAAGCAAAAAGACAATTCAGAGGATCAATGAAACCAAAAACTGGTTCTTTGTAAAGCTAAATAAAATTAATAAAATTTTGGCTAGACTCACAAAGAAAAAGAGGAGAAAAACTCTAATAACTAGAATCAATAATGAATGAAAAGTTACCATGGATACCTCAGAAATACAAAGCATCATAAGAGACTACTATGAGCAGCTACATGCCAATAAATTAGGCAACCTAGTGGGCATGAATAAATTCTTAGAATTATATTGCCCAAAAAGACTGAATCAGGAATAAAAAGAACACTTGGAAAAAACTATCACTAGCAAAAAAATTGAAGAAATAAAAAAATCTCCCCCAAAATCAAAAGCCCAAGAATAGATTATTTTAATAGTGAGTTTAAACAAATATTCAGGATAGCATTAATACTTATTCTTAAATCCTTCCAACATAAGTGAAAAACAGGGAACACTTCAAAAACTTTCTATGAAGGCAAATTTACACTTATAATAAGAGCAGAAAAAGATATCACATACTTACAAAATTATAGACCGATATGACTGATGAGCTTTGATGCAAAAATCCTCAACAAATATTAGTTAATCAAATTATCATTTTTTTTTTAAAGAAAAGATGCAGTCAGGAATAAAGGCGAGTAGGCAGGCAGGCTGGAAGAGAGGACAAAGTATCTTTAATTTATCTTTTAGTTCACACTGATTGTCTTCCCTTGGACTCAGGACTTGAACCCAGGGGTATATGGCCTGCATCCTTGGAGGTGATTGACCTAATCGCTGTTCTACTAAGGTGTGCTATGAGCAATATACTGAAAATATCATCATCATGATAAAGTGGAATTTATTCCTGTGATAAGGATGGTTTAATCTATTAATGTAATACAACGAATGAATGAAATAAATTTAAAAATCATCTGATTATATCAATAGATGCAGAGAAAGCATTTTACAAGGTTTAGTACCCATTTATTATAAAAACTTTCCATAAAATAAGGATAAGGGAACATACCTCAACATAGTAAAGATAATATTTGATAAACGCATTGCCAACATCACCCTCAGTAGTGAAAACATGAAATCCTTCCCTCTAAGATAAAGGACAAGACAATTATGTCCACTTATCATTGTTATTCACAATTATATTGGAGGTCATAGAACTACTAGGAAAATAAAAGAAAGGAATGCAAATTGGAAAAGAAGTAAAGTTATCACTATTTTCAGATAACATGATTATATACATAGAAAATCTAGACCATTCACCAAAAACACTCTTAAAATTAAACACTACAGTAAAGTGACAGGCTACAAAATTAAAATATAATAAATGTTGCATTTTATATGCAAATAATTAGACAAAAATTAATTAAGAAAACAAACCCATTTACAGTAGAGACAAAAATAGTTAAATACCTTGGAAAAAACAAAGGAGGAAAAAGCACTGCATAATGAAAAATATAAGACATTGTTAAAATAAATAAAGGAAGATACAAAGAGATGGAAAGATAGTTCATGCTTATGACTGGGAAGAATTATTATCATTAAAATGGTCATCCTTACCTATAACACTCTACAAATCTAAAGCAATTCCCATTAAATTCTCACTGGCATTTTTTCAAGAACTAGAACAAGGAATGTTTAAGTTTTTATAGAGTCACACACATAGACACACAAACTGCAAAGCCAAAGCAATCATGAGAAAAAAGAATAAGTTTTGAACTTCATTGCAAAATGTATGATACTGGAATAAAAACAAATACACATTTAAGTGGAATATAATTGAGTCCCTAGAAATAAACTCACACATATATGGTCAGTTAATTTATGACAAAGGAGCAAAGACTATACGATGGAGAAAGGAAAATCTTTTCAGCAAAAGGTGTTGGGAAAATTGGGCAGCACATGCAAAGAATTAAATCTGATCACTTTCTAATACCCTATACAAAATTAATTCAAGATTGATTAGCAACCTGAATGTAAGACAGAATACCATGAAATGCATAGAAGGTAACCATCGACAATGCAATTCAAGCCGTTGACCTAAGAAAGATACTTTGGGAACTCAACTCAGCAGCAAAGGAAACATAGTTAAAAATAAACAAATGGGGCTAAATTAAAACAAAAATTTCTGCACAGTGAAATACATTATCACCAAAACAATGACACCCTAGTGAATATGAGAAGGTATTTGTACATCATGCATCTGACAAGAAGTTAATATCCAAAATATATAAATAACTGTTAAAACTCAACATCAGAAAAACAAAAAATCTAATCAGAAAATGAGCAGAATATTTGAATAGACATTTCTCCAAAGAAGACAAAAATACAGCTAAATGGCACATGAAAAGATGTTCTTTTTTCTTGTTATTAGGAAAATGCAAATTAAAACAAGAATGAAGTATAAATCACAGTTGTGAAAATGGCTATTATCCAAAAGACTAGAAAGAACAAGTGTTGACATAGCAAAGACTCACAAACGGACTATCACACTGTTGGTGCGAGTGTAGGATGATGCAATCATATGGAAATCAATAAGCAGATTCTCAAAGAATGGAGAATGGAAATTTCATATGATCTCATTATCTATCCCACTTCTGGATATTTAACCAAAAAACAAAAAAATCACGAATTCAAAGGCATAGATGCACCCCCATGTTTATTACAGAATTATTTACAAAGCCAAAAAATGCTCATCATCAAATGAATGGATAAAGAATGTGTGGTATGTATACACAACAGAATACTACAGAGATCTAAAAAATACAAAATCCTGCCATCTGCAACAACCTGGATAGAACTAAAGGAGATTACTAAATGAAATAAATCAGAGAGAGACAAATAACAGATCATCTCATACATATGTAGAATATAAAGAAACAAAAGCAAAGAGATAAAACAAAAACTAATCCTTGGACACTGACAATAGAACTGAGATTGCCACAGAGACAGTGGTGTGGATTGTGAGCAAGGGTTTGTGGGGATCCAATGGACAGTGGCAGAGTGCTGTTGAAAATTTAGTGGTGGGCATGGTGTGTTATTATATACCAAAGCATGGTGAACTTGCACATCTAAACCTGTATTATTTTGTAAATTAAGATTTCTTCAATTAAAAAATAATGATGATGGGAAAGTGGAATATATCATTTATTATAATCTTAACCAAGTGTTTTATCCCACCGTCATTTTTCTTATCTATAAAAAACTAAGTATAACTCAAATGGAAAATTATATCTGGGTTTCCTGCTCACTGGGTGAAAAATACTGTGGTTCCATTTGAAGTGCAACTATTTCATGAATAGAATATTCTCAGGAGTAAATGAGTAATTATTTACTTGAATAATGGAAAGGTGAGAAGAGAGTAGCCTGAATAAATACCATTCATGGTGAAATAAATGCCAAAATGTTCTTTTGGGAGAATAAACTTGCCTCCATGGATACAGAGGGAGAAGAAAAGAAAACAACTGTTTAGTCCATGCCCTGTTTTTTTGTGTGTACTTTAAATGTGATTATACTTACCTTGAGTAACTTAGAGTATGACTTCCATATCCTTTAATAATTTAGAAGTACATGTAAAAATCTCCCTTTATTAATTATTTTAATAGAATTTATGAAGGTTTAATTAATTATGAATACAGAAACAAACATCAGGGACAATTTCTTGACAGAAAACAATTAGGTTGAAATGCCATTTTTAGCAGCACATTAGGAATATGACAATTCAGGTACACTTAAACCCTTAAAAATACAAGCTCTGAGGCTGGCTGTTTTCTAGCAATAGGCAGCAGAGACAAAACACTTAGTACTTTGGTGTAAATATGCTTTTTAACATTTTATAAACCAAGACATTAAAAAAAGTCGATTTGCTGCTGATTTCTATCTTAACTGTATTTCCATGATGCTAAAATTAAATCACTCTTAGATGCTCACTGGAATGAAAGTTCATGTCAATTTGTTAAGAAGCTTTGGCAGATCTCTAACATTGGTATCTTGATGGAATGTAAAGAATCAACTCGTTCTCCCAATATTTTGTTTTTGTTTTAACTTTTTGTTTTTCTTTTAAAGGAAAGGTGCAGGCAAGAATGAAGGAGAATGGGCAGGCAGGCTGGAAGAAGGAAGAGGAAAAAAAATATTTAATTTAGTTGTTCATTTTAGTTGGTTCTCCAAGCCCCAGATAATGATCTTGGGATGTATGCACCTGATGGATTAATTGCTAGGCCACCAGGGCATGCCAGTTTATTTTTTGTTAATGTTTCAGCTTAGTAGTTATATTTTCTGGGAACTTTTTCCTGAGTTACTGTGCCATGATTACACTTTCTTCTGGTTTTATCCATAGCATCTTAAGATTTTCTCAACATAGCGCACTTCAAACTATAGGCGATGCTTATTTAAATTTCTATTCTCCCTATAAACCTGTGTGATCAATAAATAGTATAGCACCTGATACATATTAGATTATATCCTCTGTCTAAATTGTATTATAAGCATTTTAAAAGTCAACATTCAGATAAAGGCGATAGATTGAATACTTACTACTGCTTTCTCTCTATCTTTGAATTTCACTAAACAACACTTTAGGGTATTTTATCTTCATTTCAACATGCAAACTTTCAATGTAGGGAAGATTGGTAGTTGAGAACCATGTATAACACTTTGAAAGCCAGAAAGTCTCTACACTAGAGGTAAAAACATGAACAAATGAGAAAAAATAAATCCTAAACTATTAGTGGGGACAGACAAGCAAAATATAATTGACATCACATCTCAGAATTTCCCAGTCTTAGTTACTTGTAGCAAAAGGTTTCTCTGGTTTTATGAATAAATAATAGGGTAAGGTTGAGATAGAAAAAACAGAGATTGGTTAAAAGTCAAGAACTGTTAGTTCTCTGGATTTTTATATTACTTACAATATCTTCTTACAAATATTACTTACAATCTTACTTACAATATTACAATATCTTCATATATTTATAAGCATATTTAATCAGAATTTTTGCTTGGTTACCTTGAAATCATGTTATCTTTATAATTTCAAATTTCTCCATTTTCTTTCCATATTTTTAAAGTTTGATTTCCATTAATTCCCATTCTTATATACTAATAGTAGTGTTCTTGGTTTGGCTTTGCAACAAAACTAGTGAAAAACGAGAGGTTGCAATCAACATCAGGTTTATTTAGCATTAAGAAGGGAACATTAAGCAGCAAGTAGAAGTTATTGTGTATCAAGTGAAAGTTTCTCAAAATCAAGGTGAGAGCATTCAACTCAATAATATAAATACATTACGCTTTAATACAATATTAAAAATAAAAATGCATAAATGTAAAATAAACAAAAAATATATTTTTAAATAAAGGCAAAATCGGTAGTATAATTTCACTTCCACTATAGATCAGCGTAAAGCTGCAATGTGTTGTTGAAAGAGAAACAAAAACAGTTCCTAGGAAGCAAAGCAAAAGACAAAATGATGAAAAAGAGGAAAGAAAATTTAAGAATATTAATGGATTCATTTAGGAGCTCTAATATCTGAATGATAAAAGTTAAAAAGAAGAAAAATGGGTGAGGAAAATCAATGATAAAATAATTCAATACATTTTCAAACACAGAAATAGTTAATATTCCAGAAGACAATGTCTACCGAGTACTCAGCACAATGAATGAAAATGAAAGGGAGGCCTGCCATTGTCAAATTACAGGAATATGGATGTTTTTGCAGACTTCCAGGGCAGGATGATAAACAGATGAGATATAAAATACCAGAAATCAGAATGAACTAGGCCTTTCGAATAGCATTTATTTTCTACTTAAATTCACGTGTTGTTTTTTTTTTTGTAAACTGACAATCTTTAAAGACAAATATATCTACAGAAATTTCTATGATAAATCTTTCTTGAAGGAAGAAATAGAACAAGTGAATGAATAAGATCTGTTGAGGACCCACATCTACAAATATCAAGGCATTGTTTGATACCAAATATTAATTTATGCCATGCTAAAAATTATAGTTAATCATGGCTAGTTAGATATCTCTGAAGGGAAATTATTTCCAACCTACAATTTTATGTCCAAAGTATCAGTCAAATGTTGGCATGGATTAAATGCCTCTTTAGACATGGAAGGTTTAAGGCATAGTTTTTATGCATCATTTCTCAGGAATCTATCAACAGACATCCTCCACCAACACAAGAGTGCTTACAAACACATACATAAACAAGAAAGGAGAGGTTTATTCAAACAATAAGAGAAGCAGCAGGCATCCCTTGGATAATGATTTAGAGGAACCAGGATAATAACTGTGTGCCAGATAGAGTAGGCCAGATCTGAGCCTATCACAAAACTCTGTAAGAATATTTTTTCAAAAAGAAAAAAATAATAGAATTCTTTCTGTGTCACATTATTTTGAGAGAATATTTAGACAGCTGGTAAAGATTTTGAGTATGCATAAGAAATAACAACAAAACTAATAAATGTAAGTCCAAGCAAATTTATGGTTACAAAAGCAAAACAAGACAAAACCAAGTTACATAAAATATGAAAACTAATCATCACTGACTATGCAACTATGATGTGAGTAGCATTTGCATGTTCAAAATTTAGCTTTTTATTTAGCTTGAATCACACACAAATTAAACTGGAAGGAAAAAGCAGTAGGAAGATTGTAGATGTGTTATGAGTATAGGGAGGTGACATTGCTTTACTACCATAGTGGGTACTTAATGTAGGCTGTCTAAAATTGAAAACAAAATTAAAAAAAAGATCATGAAGAAAGTATTCACACAGGTTGGAAGTTGTAGCAGGACTAGGGGAAGAAAATGAGGAAAGGGAGGTGACTGTTGCTTTTAGGAGTAAAACAAAAAGTGTAAATTGTTTCAAAGTCAATGCTGAAGAAATGAGATAGTTCCTGATTACTGCTGCAGCATCCACTTAATAGAACTAATTCTTAATTCCTCATTTAAATATACTTTACAAAGACATGCACACCATTATAAGAGCACATGCATGCATACTTGCATGCACAGTAGAGCCTAATTTAAAGCTTTTCAAATATTTTTCTCTAGCTTCAGATATACATTTAGCTGACATATATATGTATGTGTGTATGTGCGTACATATGTGGAGAGAGAGGTGTTGATTTAGTCACAGTGATAAGCATACACAGTTAAATACAGTGACATGACAGTTATTAAAAGGAACAATAAAACCTTTATAAACATGTTAAGGCACTACTGAATGATATAACATAATAATAATAAGGGCTAGTTTTTCCTGATCTTTTTTATGTGCTCATCATTCTTCCAGTGTACTTGGGTGAATTATCTTATTTAATCTTCACAGTAGCCCTGAGTATGCATGATTATTTGTCCTTATTTGGGGATAAAGAAGCAAGTAATTTCATCTATGGGACTGCACCTGCACAGATGTAAACATCTTAGACAAATATTATCTGCTTGGTTCCTTTCCCATGTTACATCCTTTCTAATGACAGTTATAGAAATAAGGTATCTGTCTCAAGAAAACTACGACAACCAAGGTAGTGGCTTTTATGGTAGTATTTCAGAGAATGATTAAACAGAATCTGACTTCGAAAAACTTTCAAATAAATAGATTTTCAATTTTATAATTTATGGTGTGCAATGTGTTATTATATAACTGCTTGTCAGACTACATAGCATAATTTTACTATATGGAGATATATTTAAAATGCATCATTTTAGTATTAGAATATGTAGATATGGCTGTTAATTTTAAATATATGTAAATATGAGCTCACATTTTCTCCTAAGTACCAGAGAAATGTCAGGAATATTGTTATGGTATAAAATTATATCTGGAAATTTCTTAGCAAAATTCTCCAGAAATGTTTTAAGAGGAACTCAAGGTCTTTTAGGACTTCTCCGAAGATGAAGGCTTCAGTTCAACCTAAATTTTCTGACCTTGGCATTTACTTCTCAATCAAATGCATCTTTGAAGTATAGGTGTTGACTAGCTTATGGGATTTTAGTAGCTGTCCTTTGTCTTTAAGTTTCAACAGAACTGCATGAGTTGCTGAAATGCAGATTAAGAATTCTGAAAAAAAAAGATTGAGGCTCCTACTAGAATAATCTGCAACAGATATAGGTGCATACTTCCAGAAAGACCTTCCTATTATAAATAGCCCTCTTTAAATAGATTGTGATGTTAGCAATGTTCAAGCAAAAAATAGTTTCAAACATTACTTGCAACTCCCATCTTTAGGATACCCCAACAGATGTTAAAATTTGGGGGAAAATTCCTCTTCTTTGTCCTTCTCATTTCTCCCTACCATAACACTACATTCCAAATCAATAAATGATTGAGTGAAAATATCTTTAATTCAACAAGCTAAGGGAAACAAGTAGTAAATGGACTTGTAGACAAAGAATCTTACTTGATATAAACATACTTCACTTGATATAAAACTTCTAATCCTCAAAGACACATGATGACAATGTTTTATAGGCAGTTTACAATAAGGGGAACCCTAGTAATTACTTAATAAGGTGATAGTGAAATGATAGTATATTTTATTATAAAATAATAATAAAATCTTGGCAAAAGAATGTTTTAACATCTCTTTGCATTAGTATTAGCATATTTAATCTTGGTGTACTTACATAGCTGATTATAATTATTTTAGTGGAATGGTACTAGTTATTTTAAGGAAAATTTTAAGAAGAAATCCTGTCACCCAATCAGTGTTTTGATGTTTTCAGTAACGATATAAAAAGCTTCCTGACATCAAAATACATTTTGCTTAAATTATCTCACTGAATTAACTTACTACCCAATTTTTGTTGTTTAGGGGAAATGAAGCAAGAATTGTTAGTTTGGCTTTAGTTGCTACGTTTGCTTTTAGTTCTCATTGTTCAGATTATTTTGAATAATTTTTTTAGTACAAAAACTGGAACAATAGTTGCATGCTTCTAGAGATGTAAATATTCAAGTACTTTTTCTCAATTTTTGAATGGTTGTTTTGTTTTATAAACAATGCCAGTGAATTGAGTCATTTTCTCTTTAGTGATTTCTTCTGCTGAGTGGCTTACTAGAAAGTAAAACTGCTTGATGGCTATAAAATATGACTACATAGAAAGCCCTGTGTCAAGCACTACTTTCTATTGCTTTTAACACAGGATCTCCTTTAGAACTTTTGCTTTATTTACAGACATATAAACTGAACGAAAGGGGTTTGAATTTGTTCATGGCCAAAGACAAAGTAGTGAAATCAAGATTGAGATCAATCACTTTTAATTACTGAAATTGAAAGGGAGCACGTTGCCACTGTTTTCTTGTACATTTGTGAATTTGTTTAAAGATCTTTTTTCACCCTACATTGCACAGCTAAAGAAAATTCTAAATAGATACTTAATTGTTTTATCTGTCACTGGAGTATCTAATGATTAATAAGAACTTTGTATGGAAAAGACATGGTAGATGTTCAATACCTGGCTACGTGGAAGGAAAAACAACCTTTTATTAGCAGTTATTGTGAGCTAAATTATATTAGAGATAATCAAATCTAAGGTATCAGCAAAATAAAAGTCTGTGTTTGAATGTCTACCTCTGCGAATAAACATGTATGGTATTGATTTAGCAGCTTCAAATTGTTATTCGTGCTTGTGTGAATCATCAGTGGAATGGGCAATATTTATATTAAAACAATTGATTTGCTTCTAAACATCGGCTATAGGTCAGAACAATTGACATTTATCCCATAACAGGTATGAGAATAGCTAAAATCATTTTTTAAACTCTCATCTAGAAGTACATACATCATTTTAATACCACAAATCTGAATAATAATCATTAGAAAGTGGTTCTTTGAGAAAAACAAACAAATGTCATTTAGATATCTAAGACTTTCATCCAAGTGTCTCTAATAAGCTACATCTCTTGAGAATGATACAAACCAAGTAAACATCCATACATAATTCTGGGGCAGAGAGCAAATGTTTCTGGAAAGAAATATTGACTGTTTTCCTAATTCGCTTTGTGCAGGCAGAAAAAAACCTTTGTTTCTTTGTGGATTTGTTACCGAAGTATTTATATTCTTGTCATTGTGCCTTCTAATGCAAAATTAGAATATTATAAATGATACAATTACTGGCCTGTTCATACACTTTTCCCTTTAGAAATCACATTTAATAAAGTAGCTTTTATGAAATATACTCTAATTACTCTTGGGTTTAAATCACATGTTAAGCAATAAAATCTACAGTTGAAAGCAATTAAGAACAAAAAGGAAGTTATATGTATATACATATACACAGTATATATGTAATAAGTTTCATCTGTTATAAATATGCATATATAAAGTGCACATAAAGGATAAAAGAGATGTAAAAATATAGAATGTTATCAGCAACTACATCATAATGAAACCAAGCACACTTCGTGGCTCCTAATATAAGAGTTTCCTTTGTAGGTGGATAGATGATACAGATGTGTCAAACACTTTTTGCTACCTATGAAAATTAATAGAAATTTGTGAGATAACTAAAATGAAAAGGTAATCTATCACACACCTCAGAATTTTTTTTAACAATGGAGATTTAATTTGCTAGTTAAGAGAAAATCAGTGAATTTGTGACAATATATTTGATTTGTATTACTGTATTCAATTAAAAGGAAAGAAATTCTGCTTCCAGTGATAAATCAATTAAATAATAAAACTAATCGAAAGCTAACTTTATTCCTAATTTTCTTTTGATTAGTAAAGGCTTATATAAGAATTTAGTATTGTCTGCATTCTAGATATTATATAGACCCCTGCAACAGTTGTCTACTCTAAAAAAGATCAGCATAAGGATGAAGCCAAACTATGAAGAATTAACAAAGTACCTGAATCAAGCTAGACCTGCACCAATGTAGAAACTACCTTGCATTACGGAATTAAACAATTATAGTCCATTAATAATATTTTCTCTCTAAATAGAAACTTTTAGAGCTAGAAACTTCCAAAGAAGCATAAAGGTGAAGGAACACAGAAAGTAATAATTTTCACCTCTGTTAATTCAGTACTTTAACCTCTACAATAATATTGATATTGGACTGTTCTACTTTTTTCTGTTACTTATTTGTTTATACTATATTATCAATTTATTATACAAAAGTTGATCATAGATACTATTATGTTCTACTATTCAACTTATAAACTTCCTCATTTGTCATAATTTTTTCTGTTATTATTCCCTCAATAAAAAAGAAAAAAAAGATATTTGGAATTATCTTTTCTATAAGATTATTCAGCTATCTTTTATTTTCATATGTCAGGTACAACTTTCTAATAGTTATAAATGTCAGACAACACATAATGAAAGCATAATCATATTAAATGAGATATGTACCCTCTGATCTCAGAATTTTTTATAATTAGAAACAACCAGATGCTCTGGCTGAGGGAAAGATTTTTCTCAGTATAAAAAAATATGGTAGGTGAAGACAAATGACAAAGTTCTACAGGGCTTACTTTCTATATATGGAAGTCCTTGGGCAAAGGCAACTCAAAATTGGCAAGAGATAATAAACATGTTTACAGTGGCTCAAAGAACTTGTCAAGAGATAATTCCATGTGATTATTTTAGCATTAAGCATTTGTTCCCTGAGAATACTAAGACAATCTGAATTAGTGCACTTCATCTCAGGACGTGTGGGCATGGATGTCTATATCTTTGTTCCAAAGCAGAAGTCTTGTTAAAATGAAACCCTAAATATTTTGCTTAGCAACTTAAATAGCTTTTAGTATTAAAAAAAAAAAAAAATCAGTGTATTTATTTCATTGTAATTCTATACCTTTAGCTTCCAAAACTCCTTGACAAAATTTTTGAATAATTGTATTAACACATGTAATATTTACTATAAAGTTGGGGAAGCAAAACTAAATGATACTACACAAAAAGAGAGATCAAGAAAACCTTTATTTATAAGCCACAACCCATGCGACTGATTGAAAGGGTCCCTGAGAGGGGGCTACAGGAGCCTAAAGAAAGAGAGAGACAATTTAGAAAAGCAGGGACCAGGTGGGACACTTCTCGTTTTCCTTAAGACATGTTTACAGAAAATACTTTATAGGTAGTTAAGGCTAGATATATAGACATATCATTATATATTAACACCACACAACCGTGGCTTTATTATTTTTCTAATAAATTCATAGACTTTAAATAGACCTTATTCTAGTAATACACATAATAAATACATACCCTTTCAGAAATAGATCTGAATTTGTATTGATCAGGAACTTTGGTATATAAATGAATTCAGATTTAGTACTTAGTATCATGGATTATATTATTTTTCCTTTCTTGCGGTTGGTTGATTTTGATTATCATTATTCAGTGGAAACCCTTATCCTCTTGCTGAGGTGGTAACTTAAAAAATGACCCTCAAAGATATCCAGGTCAGATCCTTGAAGTCATTATTATTTTATATGGCAAAATGGAATATGGAGATAAGATAAAGTTAAAAATCTTGAGATAGAATATACTGTATTCTTTGAGAGGGCCACAAATTTAATCGTTCTTTTGCAAGGAAAGTTTCACAGAGGAAGCAGGTAACATGAAGACTGAAGCAAGCTTCTATACTATAGACATGCAAAGGCTATAAGTCAAGAAATACAAGTAATGTAGCTATAGAACATGAAAAAGGAAAGAAAAGGTATTTCCCCTAGAAGCATGAAAGAGAACACAGTCTTGATTACACATTGATTTTTTCCCAGGGAATCTTATTTTGGACTTCTAGTGTGCAAAACCGTCAGACAATATATCTATAGTATAACAGATTAATTTGTGGTAATTTCTTGCAACAGCAATTGGAAACTAATACACATACTCATACTGTCAAACTTGGAGCTGTTGCAAAGTCATGCTCTCTGTCCAGATGCAATTTACTTAAACATTTTGATAGCTAACTTCCTTACAGTTTGACAATCTTTGCCTATATGACCATGACCTCTGTACTGAAAACCTATCAAATTAAACTTTCAGATCCTTCCATATTGATTTGCTTAGCTGTTCTACCTTTCTATAGCATATAATATTTTCTATAATTATGTTATATGATGTATTTACTTGTATTTGTTTTACTTGTCCCCTCTACTAGAAAATAAATACCATAAGAACAGCAATTTTGTTTTGATTTTTAATCATACTACTAGCTGTTAGAATGCTGTCTGAAAAAATACATATTTGCTGAATTAATCAATAATCTGAGTTTAAAACAGATTACTGGGGATTTAAATGAATGTACTAGAGATTTACATGAATGTACTAAGAATTAAATAAATTGTGCTAAGGATTCAATGCATGTACTAGGGAATTAAATGAATTAGAATTTGCATGAGAAAACTGAATGTTATGTACTTTTATATGTTCTTTATGTTCTAATTCTATGGAAAAAAGGAATAGGAAACACTGAAGGTAGGAGCAATTGAAGGATTAGGTATGAAGAAAAGGGTATCTATTAGGAACTTAAGCAGGCATTTTTTTCTACAATCATTTCATTTCATGAAAGCATTCTGAAAACTGGCATCTTCCTCTTTTGTGATTACTTTCTACTTATTTACATACCTATTTACCTACCTATAATTGAGTTTTATTTAAGAAAAAAGCACATGAAAATTTTGAGGCTTTGATAGGTAATGAAAGGGGGAGAGTTAAGTCCTCATTAGTTTAATTATTTTCTAAGTATTTATAATAAAATTTTTTATAGACACTTTAACAATATATGCATTTTACTAAGGATTTCATTGAGATATGACAAAATTTTAAGAATTTATAAATTATTTTCCCTCCTCCCCCCACTAGTAAATGCATATAACTAAAGATATTGTATAACAGACAACATTAAAAAGGTCACAGTAATGTTTCTGTGAACTTTAATTCTTCAAATCCCTCTGTTGCTGATTTTATAATAGCATTTTAAACTCTGATGCAAAGCTATTAAAATGAGCAATATTTGTATTGAGCACATAATCTTTTTAGTAATTACTTGAATAATGAATAAAATCTGGAATTAACTTCCCCTACTTTCCATGCAATAAAATTGATTATGTACATAGAAACTGAAGCAGACATTACTATACATTTGAAACTGATATATTCTCAATCTAAATCTAAAGTACCTTATCTAATGCTACTATAATTTTGGAATCCTAAGAATGTAGGCTCTATGGCTTATATATGAATATATTCCTAAATTTGCAGAAATGACAGAAGATAATGCTTAGCGAATATGTTTTATGGTTTCAGGTCAACATAATTAAATTAGACTTCTTGTTGATCACTTCCAATAATTTCAGCAAAGTAACAATAGTGACAGTTCTAATTCAAAAGCAGGAATGTTAACAAAAAATATAAAAAGAAGCTAAATTTGTTTTTGTCTAAACAATAAATTCAATATATACTCATCTTGCTTTCATCTCTTAAAAAATAGAAACAGAACAAAGCTTTTGAAAAGATTATGATTCTAAAAAGATGTTATCCATGTTAGTTCAACATCAAAAGCAGGGATTTAGAATAAAGTAGTATCTAAATAGCTGCCTGAACTAAAATGAACAGTTTAAGAATATTTTTAAATAAACAATGGCATTAAATAAATATACTTTAAAAAGTCATTTCCAGAATTTCATTAACGTATTTTTCTAGTATCGTTTCAATGATATAGCATAATGATATATCTCATAAATTTTTATAAGCATAAAATAAATAATACATTATAAACTCAAAATATTTCCTAAAGCTCAATGGAAGTAGAATAAAATGTTTCATTCAGTCTGGAATAAAATTTTTTGCCTATGTCTGCAACCTGGAATAAATGATATCTATGTCACAGCATAGTTCAGATTAAATAAAAAATAAGGGACTAGAAGAACCTGAATATGAATGCTATATATTAGATAAAAGTCTTTATAAATACCTAAGATAACTAAGCATATAGATTGTTTAATTAATTTGATGTTAGTTATGAGAGTCCCAAATGTTGAATGGCTAAACTCTAGGGTAAAATTTATTTTTTTTGACTCTCAATATTAACTACAGTCAGAGTTAAATCATATTTTACAAAGTTGAAATACCCATGTAAGTAGGTAAATTATCTTAGGACAAAATGTTTCCTGATGAAGTAGAAATGGCCTTTTATTTCAAAATAAAGTTTATTTCATCATGATATGTTTTCTCTTACTTGTTAGAGAATTTTGAAAAATGAAACAGAAGGATAGACACCTTAGCACCACTTTATTATTAAAACCTTATGGAGCATTTATGTATATTACAGAACATGTAGAGTTAATTTAAAAACTTATATAGACTTTTTTTATATCTTCTAAGAGATTTATACAAATTTCTAGAATGTCAAATTTGTATCATTTTATAGCCTTTGAGAGTCCTTAACTTGAATTTACCTATTTTATTTTGAGTAATAAAAATAGGATTAATTGGACACACCCTGGTAGCTCCAAATTGGATCAATAGCTGGGGTGTGGTCCTGGTCAGGTCAGGAATCTGGCTTGGGACGTGGGCTGGGAGAACAATAAAAAATGAACAATCAAAAATAAATTATGCTTTGAAGTTCTCTCTTTCTTCCTGCCTGCCTATCTTTCATGTCTGCCTGTTTCTTTCCTCTTTAAAAAAGTAAAATAAAATAGGACTGAATGGTATTTGGATATTATATATCCAGAGTAAGGGAAATAGGATAAAAACTAGAGCTAAATAAAAATAAAAATTGTACTTTATGATGTCATTCATTTTTTACTGTTCACAAAGAGATGATGCCATTTCTCAGGGCTTTAATAGGTAATTTATACACAAACTTCAACAAAAGATAAGATATAACATATAAGACTTTCTTTGGTGTGTATGAGTCTGTGGAATATTAAGCGGTCAAAATCATACAGCTCGATACATGATCCCAATTCCACCACTGACCAGCTGTGAGACAGCATGCTACTTAACCTCTTTAAGTCAATTTTTCTTTTGTAAATTTGGAATAAAAGTGACTTTCTGTAGTAATGGTATGCAGCGAAAATTAGATAGTGTTTGAAAAGCACAGTGTTTGGTACCTACTAAATTCTCAGTTACGATTATTTTTATCTTGAAAGCACTGAGTATTAATAAATATGGTAATACAAGGAAATGTATCATAGTGATTTTTCATATTATTTTTCCTTAGATTTGTTAATGTTGATCAGATCATATTTTTGCCAAGTAATTCTTTTATGTAGTATAATTTGAGAAACTGAAAGATACTATCCTTCCATACGAGGTATTCTAACCCAAAGGAGTTACTTACTCATATTTGTGTTAAAATGTTTGTTGTATAAGCAATACATAAACTTTCAAAAAGAGGAAATGTATCATTATCAGACATCAGCATTTTTGTTCAGATTAGTTTCCTTTACTAAGGTGGGTGTGAGGAACAGAGACACAAGAATAAGTGAGTTTAGAAGCAGGTGTGAGAGAGAGGAGATCCTAAGGTGACAGGAATGTAGTCTGCGTCTTAATTTCTCAGAACAATTAGCAAATGATCTCCCTGTTTCTTTCCTAACCATCTATATAAAGAGATAAGGGTATTGCTGTTTTATAGGACTCATACACAAGGAGAAATCAGTGAGTGGTGTTCCACCTATAGAGTTGAGTCAGACAGCTAAATCAGACTCTTTTCCTCTAAGAAGTCTCAGAATGACAGAGAGAAGGTAAGAGTCTTTTTGATTGAAAGTAGGTTCTAAGTGTACGTAAAGCAGGCAGGTAAAGGAGTGTTCGAGAAAGCTATTTTATAAAAGAGTCAAGAAATGTCTCTCTAAAGAAAATGATATTTGAGCTTAGATCTTAATGATATGAAAGTATCAGCCACTATCTCTGAGGGACCAAAAACATATGGCAGATTGTTTGAGTAATATCAGAGAGAACATAGACTATATGGGTGATAATCCAGAAATCTACCAAGTTAAATAATAGAGCTAGTAAGGCAGTGAATGCAGAAAAAGAAAGAAAAATTCAGAAAGTCTGTCATTGAATTATGATAAGAATTATATTCTAAACAACTATACTAATCCATTCAAATTTATCTTAAAATGTGGAAAAGTGTTATGAAGGAAAATTAAACCATCAGAACTGCAATGACATACAATAGTTCTGACATGGTAGAAAATGATTTGTTGTGTGACAAAGTAGGAAGGTTGTATAGGCTTTGTTTAACAAGTTTCTTCCTTGATAAACATCTTGGTGGGCTTCAGGAATAGCAAAGGAGTACTGAATTATATCTGGGTTAGAAAACGCTTCCTAGAAGTAAACATTTAACCTGAGTTTTATAAAAGGAGTAAATGCTTATTGCATCTTGAAAACTAAGTGCTGAGTAACAGAAGTTTAAATCCCAGATAAAATGAGAAGAAATAAGAAAAAACACAGATATGGAAAACATGCTTGATTACTGACATTTTATGGGTAATGTATAAGTCCTAGAGGTAAAGGTTTAAAATAAAACTGGTGGTCTCATCCCTTGAGGGTGATAAAGAGCAACAGCTGAAAAGACATTCAAAATAGAAACCTGGAGTGATTCTAAGTAATGAACGTAATAGTGAAGGTTTCTGTTGCTTATGAGGAAGATGTGTCATCAGGATAGTGTGGGTAGATGCTGAAAGGACATCTATTCCATTTTATATATAAAATAATTTAATAATGTAATACAACATGGTACATAGAGATAAGATGACACCATATGATATAGCAGAATTTTTGTTGGTGGTTTAGATCTGGAAGCTTTCAAACTAAATGTATAGTAAGCTCATAGTCCAAAAAATACCATAATATTTTTAAGAAAAGTCGTCTACTTAGTGTGAAGAAATATGTTTCAACATCAAACTTATCCAAGAATAAAGTGAATTGTGTTCAGCCAGCACCATCCTTCCCAGAAGACCAATTTCATCTAGATACTTTAGACATTAGGGACGGTGATGAGTCCCACAGATGTGTTATGGTTGCTTCATCAAGAATAGGAAATGTTCTTTAGTACTATTATTTCACATCTGTGGAAAGTGTTGGAAAAGAAAGTTCAGGCTAACCAGTCGAATCAACATTATCTTTTTCTCTGAGGTATGAATCTAAACTGAATATGGACAATAAGAGAATTTCTTGTAGAATATATTATGTAATTTATACCACTCAGAGAAATCTAAACCAAATAAATCTGTCCTCACAGAACCAAAATCTCCTTCATAACTTGCTTATGTACTATTTCTAGCTTATTTTTTCTTTGATTTCTTTAAGAGTTTTTTTGTAAAATATCTTCAAAAGAAATTTATATAAGTTCTCAGGTTGCCTTGAGTTGTTAAATTTATTGTTTTATTTCTAAAAGTTGAAGTTATTTTACATAGAATGCACATGGAGAGCAAAGGAGGAATGATGATACTTCTTATTGCAAAAATTCAATCAAATATTATATATTTAAAAAATAATTTGGTTTTGGTATCTGGTAGCAGTTATTTTTTTCTTCTTTTCTAACAGTATATTAAACCATAGAATTTCACATTGATATGTCTCTTAGGCCTATGAAACATATCCTGAATTATTTAGTAAAAATTTATTCGTTTATGAAGTAGTTCATTCTTATGTTATTCATTAGAAAAGACTTCTGTATTTTCAGCCAAAGTTGACTCACATGCCACACTCTCAGATTAGATATCCCAAATTCCTCAAAGAAAATATTTGCATTTCTTATCTATATTGTATACACCCAAAATCATAACTCTCATCATAGGCATGTTTCTCTCCCAGTCTGAATCTCTTTTCCCAGCTCTACTTTAAGCTTAGATTATTATTGCTGTCTTTCAGATATATTAAAGTGCCTTAATAAAATGTTTATATTGTTTATCATTTTTAGATAATATCTGCCCCTTTTTTCACCAGTAATTTATATCTACCCCAGAAATTTATATTTCTGTATTTAGCCCAAAATTTGTGTTTCTTATTTCTTCAAACTCTCTTTTGACTTCTCCCTTTAAAAAGTTATTCCCTTCCCTTCACTATCCCATCCATTCTGACTCACAACTTCATGCCATTTATAAGTTACATTTTTCTTTTGTTAAAGTTAATAACATTCAATAACTCTTCTGAAAATATACTTACCCTCCACTTTTTGCAAGAAGATTGATTATAACAGTTGAAAATGAGTACAAAATTAACTTTATGACCATTTCATTTTTCTTATAGAGCTCTAGTTTTCTTAAATTTATTTTCTTAGTGAGGGTGAGGGGCTCTTAAAAATTGCTTGACATCAACCAACTTCTTTTTTCATTTAATTGCATTTTATTTTGTTGTATAGCTTCTCTTCTTCTTACTCCAATCCAGAAAAATACATTTCTAAGCCTGCAGCACAAATGAGAGTATACAAATTCCTCTTATTCCTTTTCTATTTTTAAAGTCACTCTTTCCCAGCTTACTTATTATCTTTTTTTTTGTACTTTCTACACAAGCAAGGTTCCATGAAAAGTAGACTGTTTGGTATAAATTCAAAGGTAGGAAGATTTTAGTGTGTGTTCTGTAATCAATACCCATGACAGAGATGAGAAGTAAATAAGGTGGGACAGAGGGAGGGATTTTATGAAATGGAGACTTAAAGTCTTTAACTGCAAGGACCCTTCGGTTGAGACTGTGGATTTGGGTCAGAGGAGTTGTGCCTTTTTATCCTCACAATGATCATTCACAGGATGCAGAACACCCTAGATAGGGGGCATAACATTTTTTTTTAATCTTTCATCAGCTGAAACAATAAGACTAAAGAAATTATAGATAAGGGCTTTCTGCTGGCATCACTCCCAACCACTGAAGAGTCTAAATCTACAGTGCCAAAAAAAAGGAGCCTGGGCAAGATGTTACATAATTCACCACAATCCATATCATGCACACTATGCATGCACACTCTAGGATTTCGAGTGTTCTCTTTTTCTGAGGGACACTTGAAAGAGGAAGCCCTCATCACTGCAGGTGGTCTTAGGTTCCAACTGCCTCATAATCTTCCCCTACTATCATTCTTGATTCCTTCACCCTTAGCTGGCACCTCTGATAGCCTCAGTGAACTGCTTAGTCTCTTGCCTAGACCCTCCCTTTAGACATCTGAGTCCATGGGCACCATACTTTTCTCAGCTGGGACTATCGAAATTATCTGGTTATTGTCAATATGAAGCAAGTAATTAGCAAGACATGCACACTATCCAAACATATCCCTCTTAGCCAGCACTGTGTATAAGCAACCCTGCTTCCTGAAGGTGAGTTCTCCTGCTAGGAAGGTCAGTCATCAGTTGTAGCTAATACTTTAATGACACTACATCTGGGTTCCCTGGCAGAAGCATTTCTACTTCAGGAATTTGTATCTCTAAGCCCTATTTCTATTTGACTCATTCACATTGTGTTTATCTCTCTAATATATTTATTCATCTGATTATTGAAATTGTTCTGTCCACTGGCATCTTTAACATATGAATCATCATGATTTCTCTATGTGTTATTTCCAATTATTTGTCTGTTTTTTGTTTTTTCATTTCTTTTTGTCAATTATTTGGGATAGCCAATCTTTTCAATAAGTATATTGATATTTTTTACTAAAATCAAGAAAGCATTATTCAATTCTTGTCCACTTCTGGAACTCTAATTTTATCAATGTTAGATGGTGAGATGTTGTTCCCTAGGTCACTGTCAATTTGTTTAACTGTTCTTCAGTTGGGATAGTTTCCATTTCTAGATATTTGTGCATACTGATTTTCTTCTAAACAGTGTCTAATCTGATGTTAAATTCATCCAATATAATGTTCATATATCATTTTAGAATGTTAAATTGATTATGCCTGTCATGTTTGGGTGTGTTTTCAATAACTTATTTTTCTCCTGTTGAGTCATATTTTTCTGATTCTTTTAGTAATGTGCATCCTTGCATGATGTACATTTTTGAATCTCTGAATTTCATTTTTCCTTTTAAAGTTTGTTGAGTTTTGCCCTGGCGGGGAGTTAATTTATTTTCAAATAAACTTGATTCTTTCAAGGTTTGTTTTTAACATTAACTTTAGAGCTACTGTAATTCTTAAGTTTCATCTTTCCAGTATCTTCATGAATATTTTCATGCTCAGTGAAATCTTCCCACCATGGTTGATTGGAGCCCAAGCTTCTCCCAGTTTTGTGCTACCTCAAGAATTGTTCAGTTTGCTGTCATTGGCAAATGTCACAGTCCACTGAAGTTGTTCTTTATCTCTCTTTGCAGAGTGTCACTTTGAGCAGATACCACTCACTAGTATTTAGATTCAAGCACAGATTTCTAGAGTATTTAAATGCATAGATATTTTTCATATTGAGTCTCCCTGAATTCTGAATTTCTGAATTCTGATGTTCAGCTTAGAAAGTCTTCCATACACTGCTTTTCTATACTTTCCTTGTGTTACATCCTTGGTGAGATGTGATGTAAAAAGTCTCAACAAGCACAAAATCAACATGTTTCTCATTCCCCAGAGATCACTGTCCTTAATTCCTGTTGTCTAATATACGAAATCTGTTGTTTGAAACATATGTACTCTTAGAGTTCTTTATAGAGAAGAGCTAATCAGTCATTGTAACTAAAGCTGGAGGTGAGAATTCTTACACAATTTTAAAAACTGAGATAAAATAGAAGTATAAGAAATTGCACGTATTTTAAGTGTACAAATGGCTAATTTTTGATACATGTATGCAGCAATAAAATCATCACCACTATCAATGTTATCAATATGTTACTCTATGCTCTTTTGTATTCCTTTCTCTCCGCCAATTTCCACATTGTCCTCCCTTCCCGAGGTAACCACTAATCTACTTTTGGTTTTAATTAATTAATTTTCATGTCTTGTGATTTTATAGAAATTGACTCAGTCAGTTTGAAATCTCTTTTGTTTGATTTCTTTGTTTGCCACATAATTGTGATATTCATCCTTGTTGCTGTGTATCAGTATGTCATTCTTTTTATTGATGAGTAGCATTTCATTGAATGGACACTGGAAATTGTCTATTCTCTGGTTGGTGGACATTAAGTTATTTCCAGTTATTGGCTATTTTTTTAAGAGTTGACAAAATCATATTATTTATTTTATTTAGTTTTTCATGTTTATTATTCCCCCAACCCCAACCCTCTGGCCCCTGGTCACAAATTTAGGTCTTTGGGATGTGCATGAATAACAACTACTGGAAGTGGTGAACTTTTCCACCAGGTCGCCAAGGAACACTATTCATATATTTTTTAAAAATCAGGTTTCCATATTCAATAAAAAGTGTATTTGATCAAAATTGCATTGAATGTATAGGTCAACCAGAAAAATTTTACAATATTGTGTCATGCTGATTCCATTAAAATGGGATATTTAACAATTTTATTTAGAGCTTCCATTCTTTTTTTGGTAATAGTTTGTAACTGTCTCCATACAAGGTTTACAAATCTTTTGCTAAATAATCAGTGAATACTTCATAGATTTTTGTTATTATTATAAATGATAAATTATGCAATAATTTTTAAATACAGTTTTTATGTCAATCAGAATTCTTCTCTTGAGAGTTTCAAGTCTTATTTCTTGTAAAGTGTTATTCAATCTCTTTCAAATTTTTATTAGACTATTTATAGTGACTTATTAAATATCAGGTTCTGATGATCTTTAAGCTTCCACTCCTTGATTATCATGAGTCCTAGAAAACAAGTTTTATATTTCCTAAATGTTTCAAAGTATTACATATTACCATATCTTTTTGAATATTTGCTTTATGACTCCTAAGAATATCACATCGTTATTGGATAGCACATGTTGTTCGTGGGAGAAGAGAAACAAAAGAAACTTATTTTTAATTGAGTATAATTAACATTCTTTATAAATGAAAGTCTTGAAAAAGAAGTAAAATAACAATGTTTTTTCTCATTTTTAAATTAAACAGATTTTAGAAGATTTTGTAAATTCAAAACCACACAAAGGTTTTTACATAATAAAAATCAAATTGTTTTAGATTCAATATTTTCTATTGATTCTCTCTGTAATTTTCAATGTCGTTTCTTCTCTATGTTTTACCTCTAGCTTCCTGTTTTTATTAACTGTACTCTTAATTGTTAAAACATCCTTCATTTATTGTACCAAGGTTTTAGTGGCCTCTATAAGGAGGTAGAAAGTGAATAGGGTTAAAAGATAGAAAAAAGATATGAGAGACAACTGGAGTGTTTTTTTACTATGCTGAAATTATAAATATCAGAACTCTGTCCATTTCTACTAACTGTAGTGCAAGAGAACATAGAACTAAATTAGAGAAAATATCAGGTAGTTTAATACATTGATGCAGAAGGGCTGTATTTAATCAATTCAGTGAGAATTAACCCCGAGTATTGGTTTGTTCCCTATGATTTCAAAATATATTAAAGTTGTTTCACATTTGTGCCTTACATTTCCTAGTACTAGCTTTCTTTCCATAGATTAATAGGAAGGTGTTTGGAGAAATTCATAATCTTTCACCTCTAATTCCTAGTACATAACACCAACTAAATGATTATTTCTAATTATCTTGGTAATTAGAACCTAGTTATCATATTGACCCCTCTGCTAAGAAGTAATTTAGATAACCTAGTCACATGTAAACATTGTATAAATTATGTTAACAAAACTTTTTGCTTGTCTTTACAAATAATTTCTGTGCTCTATTGATTGTAGCTTTTTACAAGTTTATGAAAGAGTCATTAAAGTTTTTCTTTTTGTTGTTTTTGTTTTTCTCATTTGTGGGAATGTGATTAGCTCTGTTTTTATTTAACAGCCTTAGATGTTTTTTGATGCTTTTTGTTAATCATTACCTATCTAATACTCTCAGTGGGATTTATACTCCACTTATCAACATGTGTTACCAACAATACATGTTACTTAAGACTAAAGACACTGACTTCATGATCTTGATAAGATTTTATCTTCTTCAGGAGGATCTTCTTATCAAGATCATGAAATTTGAATACAAGTAAAATTTTTCTCTTCACAAATTATTTTCTACAGTTCTGACCTTCATTGCCGTTAATAGACTATAAAGATTAGTCTGACAAAACCATCCATAATTTCCCAGAGACTATTTAAAGGAGATTCAATAAGAAGGTATGACTTCCTTGGAATTTGATTTTAAGCTGTGTTGTGTTGTAATTGCACAAGTATTGTTTGCTGCATAATTCAAGTGGAAAAGATACTCAGATTAATTCTTTTACCAATTATTGATTGCCACGTACATTAGCCACAACTCCACTACTCTCTTTCTCTAAGGACATACAGAATGGGTTACTACAGAGCCACACTCAAATATCAAAGGAAATGCTCAATATCTAAGAAAAAGAACTGATATATGACTGAACACTTTGCTTGGGTCTCAGGGGTTCCAAGCCCTTAAATTAACTTTACACCTGTTACTAAGGGGCATTCTTGCCACCTGGACTTTTCACCAAATGATAATTAACCCTGTATACAATGAATATTAAAAAATATGAAATATCTTTAAAATGTATGCATATGTTTTCATAAATGTGTGTCTGTACTATATAGTAGGCACTGCTGTGTATGTGTTTCACATGACACCATTCAACCTGAAAAACACTGCAAGGCCATTATTATGATTATTTTGCTGAAGAGTGAAACTGGCTTAGAAAGGTTAAGTAACTTGCCAAGGTCACCCACTTAGCAAGTGGCAGAATTAGAATTTGAATGAGGTTTGTCTGAGAACATCACAGCTCTGCCTTATACACACAGCATGTGTAAGGAAACTAAAGTAAGCAAGAAGATGTATTAAAAAAAAAGTGATAGCTATTATACAGACACTTACTTTTCACATTTTTAAAGAACTGGGGTACAGAGTAATGCCTGTTTTTAAAAGGAATTGTCTCTCATTTTTCTCAACTAAAAGTTTTTCAACTCTTTAAGTTTTTCTGGACTTTTTAGTTTTGATATTGCGTGTTTTAAGCAGAGGAGAGGAGGTTTATGGGTACAAAGGAAAAAAATGGGCAAAAAAATCAATGAAGTACCCTGGTAAGCTGGACCAGTTATATAAATTGTGTAACTCATTGTTGAAAAGTCAGAGAACAGTATTTTCTTCTGTGATCTCTCCTGAATTATCATGGTGGTTTTATTTCCTATTTACTGGCATGGCCCCTCAAACTCACTCACACTTTCAGGGTGAGAGTGGTGCCTGAAGTCAGTCCCATGACTCTGTCCCAGGGATTCATATATCTAACCATAATTATTGCCAGGCCTGTGCATAGGATGCTGCTGGAGTGAAAAGTGAAAGCAGGGGAGATGTCATCCCAGAACCCATTCTGTTGGAGAATGAAGTTGGAGAAATATTGAAAATAAGAAGGCAGGATGTTATGTGAATAGGGACCTGAAACCCCCAACTTGTGATTCTGATGCCATCAAAATTATTTGCAAAGCACATATCTAAATATAAAAATCGGAATAATTTCAAGATAACTTTCAAGGGACATTTATTAAGAATTAAGCTTCCTTCTGCACACAGAACCTTTCACAACTGTAGTGATCTCTTAGCCATGAGGTAAACCCTGGTTGAAGAACTTACTTCATGCAGTAGTTGCAGTTGTCTTGGTTCTTTCAGTTCATTTGCTTGGTCCTGCTACAGGGCAATGAATGAACCAAATTAGACACTGTGAGGCCCTCATTTAAACAATTAATTTAGATCCAGTCAAAATACTAAACCTCTTTTAAAAGTCAAGTAACTTTCGAAAGCAAAAAATGGATGAAACAATGGAGTTACCCCATAAACTCTGCAGAGAAAAATATGAACTAACTCATAGATAGAAAAATTATCTAAAGAAAAGAGCAGTAAACAAAAGGATTCATCAGGTCATTAGAATAGCTAAAGGTAAAATTAGGGATACTGTTTTGCCTGCTGCTTCTTATCTTTTAGTAAAAGCACACAGTCTGGTAGTTTTAGGCCAAAACCTAAAACTTCCAGGGTTGGTTAGTAAGTGGTAATGAGAGTATTTATATAGATTTGTTTTTTATTGAGTTGTCAATATTTCAGATTTCTCACAAAATTTGGATTTCAGCTTATACTGAAAAATCAGTTTTGTCAATGTTGGTCAGTGCTAAATGGCACCTACTTGCCCTCCTCCAGCACTGGCATGAATGCTAGTTTATGACACCCCATCCTTCCCTAGAGACAAAAGATGACACTACTCTTCACCATTGCATTTTCACTGCTTTTTTAAGAAAATGTTCACTTTTTGTTTATTTGTCTGTCAAATGTGGAAAAGGAAAGCCATAAAAAAGGGAGCGTGATTTTCTTATAGCCACTTCCATTTACTCATTGTGTTACTTTTCTGACTTCAGAAAAGAAAATTGAGTTTGAGACTTTATTCTGCCCTTGACTCTAGCCTTATTTTATACTTAGCTCACTGGTTTCTCTGTTTCATGATTTTTTTTCTCCACTATTTTATTCTTTTCCTGTCTTAATTATTTTATAATTGAGTCTTCTTTCCCTTTCTCTCTTATTTTATCCTATCTTCTCAACTACCCCTTCGTTTCATTTTCTCATTGATTCTTTTTTCCCTTAGGGACTTTATGCATTCTTATTTATAAATGCATACATATATATGTATATATTCATACACATCCATACATTCATATATATACATATATGTATAGAGAGAGAGAGAGAGAGAGAGAGAGGAAAGAGAAATGTATTCTTCATTTTTTAAAAAATGTTGACTTCTGAAACATATTGGAATCTGACTAATGTACTAGAAAATTTAGGGTGGAACTTACTGAAGCATAATAGATGTTGATAAATAATGATGCACACCTGAAACAAAAAATGTTACAATGCACTGTTACTTTTTTTTAATAAAAAATAATAATTAAAAAGAGATAAATATCATAACCATGTCTTATTACTTTTGTCCCTAGGTTTTACTGTCTCAGAGGAAGTTTAAACAGCATATCCACTAATTGAGAAAACTCTCTCTTCTTTTACTAACTTTCATCTAAAGAATGTGTTACTGAGTGTCAGTAAGCTAAGTATGCTTGATTAGACCCAGGTTGTGGTTCAATTCCCCACACATTAGCAGATTCGGACCATTTAGGCCCCTGTAAATGAAGGTCAAAATACTTATTTGATTCTATTTTGGATCAGCAAGCAATTTAAAGATTAGAAGATTGGGATAATGTGGTAGCTAATTGAACACAATGTGACCATCTGCCTAAATAAGACCTTTCATTGCAGCTGATACTAGAGTATTATGAGAGTACTAATAGATAAAAAATTTAACTTTTTAAAAATTAACATTAAACACCTCTTCAAAAGAGTATAGCCTCTAGTTATACATTATCAGTATAAAATTCCACTAACTTTAGATAAGTCCATTCCCCTTGAAGATGTCTTTTAAAAAAATTGTGTAAACAAGAATAGCCATTCAACATCACGAACTAGTTGCGATTATCAAGATGACTATAAATTTATCTAGAATATTTCTCGTGTGGTAAGTTAGTTGATTCTAAACATTAGCACACAAATATTATCCACTGACTATTTCTTTGTTTGATTCGGCTGAAAATGCACTGCCTTTTACTGTGTTTATTTTATTTCTCACAGATTTTTTTGTAGTTTACTTTTTTTATGGTCTGTTTACTGAAATCATTACTATCACTGTAAAGCTGTCACCTAACTAAGCAAGCAATAATATTTTTTCTTAAAAGAACAATGAATAAATGCCTTATCTGATTTTTTCTTTAGCTAAATAAATTTTTAATGAAACTTGCTATCACTTTTGTTAGCATTTAAAGATTTATAGAAATTCAAAGCTTTCAGTAAAATATATGTGGAGAGAAATCAGATTAAAAATCCAAACATACTAGCTGTAGCATTTTTTTTTTTAATATATTTTTCTCTCTAATATGTCACTGGTACAAATATTGCATTTGGAAAAAAATGAATATAAAATAAGAAATAAAATATATCATACTTTTTAAAAAAGTAAGACATATTATCCCCAGCTGGAAAAATGTTCGAAGATTCTATATATGAATTATCTTTATGTATGTGTATGTGAATACATATAATTTATACTTCAAATACTATCTTAGGTGTTACATTTTTTAAAAGCTAATAATACCCAAAGAAGTAATTGATAATATTGCCTTTAAAATATCTCAAAATAAGTAAGTGTGGGCAAGATGTCTAATTATCCACAGAAAAGTATCTACTCCCTTTATTTAATATGAAACAATTGCTGAAAAGCAGATGCTCAGCCATTGACATCATTTGCCAGCATCTGTGCGGAACTTTTTAACTAGTTTTAGTTGATGGTTTGATAGAGGCAGTTCTTATTATTTTGAATATAACAAATATACTCAGCCTTTTCTTTCACAAACATTTATTAAAAATTCACTGGAATTACTAGTATTTTAAATAAAATTATTATGAAATAATAAGCCCGGTAGAAATATAGCATTTCCTTATTATGCAATTCACCTCAATAGCTCTAGCTAATAACTAAATTCACTGCATTAATTATTTATAATTAGTATGAAACAATAAATGTGAAATGACAATTTAATAATATGTAACATGCAGTTTTTGTGATAATTACAGATGTCCTAATAAAGTCTATTAGTGATAATATATTATCATAGGTGAAGACTTTCTTTTTTGAGTTCAATGAATATCTTAGATGTTTAAAAATGATGGTGAGTAGCTCAGAAAGCAATAGTTCGAACAATTCTGAATATAGAAGTAACACATTTTATTGTTATTTTTACACACATATATGCAATAATACATACTTGTAATAAGCAATTTTGAGTGTTTTTCTCATAAAAATGTTCAATATTTTATTATTAAAATTTTCAAACATGCTGAAAGCAGAATTTTATAGCACCACTATATTCTGATTAATATATACTCACTATTAACGTTTTATATACTTGCTTTATCATTTATCCTAATTATAGGATTATACTATATATTTCATCTTATTACTTTATAAATTTCCAAAATGTATTTGTAGGTATTGCTACATTTTCCCCTGAATTCCTTAATGTGTAAATAATTTGAGATTGCTGAAAATACAGTCTACTTTATAAAACAGTATAAATATTCAAAAATTGCACATACTAATTATAATTCTAGCAAAGTCATTCATATTCTCTCTTGCTTCACATGAACCAAACTGGGGAAAGCTGTTAAAGATACTCAAAATCTATGAAAATACAGAATTTTCTCTTCCTGTGTCACTTCAAGACATTTATATATTATCAACACAGGCTTTATTATTAGCAGTGGTGTCTTGTAGTCCAGAAGGTAGAAAAGACATGACAGAGATAGTGTGGGGGGATGTTCAAGCATACAGCAAAGTAAAAACTACAAAACTGGGAGGTATTTAATCCTTTGAAAACTAATATAATCTAGCACTAGAATATGCAGAAAGTGAGGGTAAGCGCTATCTACGGTGACATAGCAAAAGGAGGTCAAAGACAGAAGTTAGTTAATTTTTTTTTTAACTCTAAAGTTTGGTAATGTTGTCTTTTAAAAATGTGTTATTTTAACCATTCTCCAGGGTTAATCTACAAAAGTTTATTTTAAATCCTAAAGTATGAGACACTGAGTTGAGCTAGAGAGAAATATTAACACCTTAAAACAATTCTATCATAAAATATCTCTTTCATCTATTCTTAAAGGCACAATGTAAATAATTGTCTTTAAAAGTTTATGAGTGTCTAAGTAATTCTATTAGATTCAAGGCTTTGTATTTCAGTTAGAAAACAGAGAAGCCCACATTGTTTGGAAGCTGAAAGGGGAGAATACAGACATGATCAACAAAGAACAACTTAGATCATTTGCCTTAAAAGAGTAAGTATGTAAGTCAAAATCAGTTCTGAACTCTCATGCTTTCATTTTTTATTTGAGCAATATAACTAAAACGAACTGCTTTTTTAATACACTTTGTCATGACTTGAGTTTAAGACAGCAGATTGTTCATCAGTTTACTCAAAAATTTTTGAGCCAAATTTTTGTCTAGCACAAAGTGTGAAGCCATGATTTTGAATGTAATTGCACCAATGAATGACCAAATCTTAACTTGCTAGAAAACCTAGCTATGGCAAACTTTGTGACAATTCTATGAATGCTTTTAACTTTCTGTTTATTTTGTCTACAGGTCAAAATGATACATTTCATGATTCAATACTATATCCCTAGCTGGGGTCAAAGTCAAATTTTTGCATACGTACACTGTGAATGACTGAGACCTTGACTGAGGTCTTAATATTAGTTATTGACAACATGGGTTAAAAGGAAAAATGTTGGATTTTGTGGAGACAGCTGTGAAGCAAATTTTGGTGGTGCAAAGCAAAAGGCAAAACAAACTCTTCAGCTGATTAAAATTCACACTAAGAAGGGACATTGTTGGCACTGATTGCTATGTACATCCTGTACACAACTATCTCCAAACAGCTGTTGATATAGAATCAATTGATATTTAAGACATATTGTGAAAAAATTCAATTATTTTCAAATACACAGTTTGCGTAGTATAGCTAAAGAAACTTTGTGATGTTGCCAGATTGGGATAATAAGAAACTATTACAACATGGTAATACCAGATTTTTCTCATTGCTATGAATTTTTGAAAATATATTTAATTTTTGAAGGCTTTTAATCCTATTTTTGTTCTTAAGAACATCGCCCAGGATTGATAAAGCAATTCTTTGACAATGGTTGTGGTGGAATATATTTATCATTTCTACATGGATAGCACAGACTTTTCAAAGTCATAATAGATAAGGATAGTACCAGTGAGCAGATATCAAACTAGAAAGATCAACTCTGATCACAAATTTTGAAGAGTGTAAAAAGTGTAAATCACTGTAATCCAGGGGGTGAGGCATCTGATGAGTAGGATTTCTGGTGGGTGAATATAAGGTGGGTGGGATTTCCGCTCAGCGGACCACAGTGGTCTGAAATGGTTGTGGGAGGAATTTGTGCTCTTCAGCTGATTTCCAGCTATGTTTGCACAATTTCATGCAATTTCACCGCGCAGCTGCAGCTCAGCTCTTGGTGAGCTGTCACTACTTTTACCCACTCCCAAGTTGGCCCTCCTTGGCTCCAAGTCTCAGCCCCATTGAACTAGCCTCTTGCTGCCTCTGCAACTGGTCCTGAAATCTCTAGCCTCCACCCCACCCGGTGTCTGGAGACTCCCAAGTCCACCTGAGAACCACGGTGGGTTCTCTCAACTATGGTTAGTCCTCAGCTGTTCTGTTTCCAGTTGAAGTGTCAGTCATTTCTTGGTGTTTGTCTCAGGAAATCACTTGATTTTTTTTGTTTGTTTGTTTTTTTGTGTCTGTGAGGAGTGACCCAAAAGTCTTCCCTATTGAGTCCCCATCTGGAAGTAGTTCTCTGGTAGGTTTTTGCTTTCAGTTGTGGGAGGGCTCTTTTGGGCATCTGAGGACAAACAGGCATCTAATAAACTAGTTCTAAATTGCCCAACAGGGGTTCAGATTTAACAATAGAGTTGTTATATCCCTACACCTGGTACTGTACCTGGAGATAGCCAATGAATCCAAGTGTCAACTCAAAAAATTATGATGTCTAAATATAGATTCTTATACAGAAGAGGTAATCAAATTATCTTTTTTATTTACAACTTGACAAGTTTTTATTTTCAGTTATTTATCCAGATATGTCAGAGTTTAAATATACTTGAAACTTAAAGAATCTGTATATATCAACTACTTTGTTACCAGAAACCTGGAATCTATGTTTGCTTACTATCAATCAAGAAATAAACAGACTGCAATTAAGAAAATTTTTTTTTTGGCAACATTTTTTTTTGTAATCTTGTCCATGCCTGATCCAGTGCAGTCCACATATATCCCAAGAACCAGGGTTTGAAACTCAGGGCTGGGGGAAGCAATCAAGAAGAACTAAATAAAAATAAAGTGCTTCATCCTCCTCTCTCTTCCTGTCTGCGTCCTTGCCTTCCTTCCTGCCTACACCTTTCCTTTAATTAAAAAGAAAGAAAAAGCAAAAAGAAAGCATGAGTTGGAGAATAGAAATCACAATCTGAGTTCACAACAAAGGTGCAGTCTGTGGTGTGTTCAGAGTCAGAGCATAGGAGAATTTTTACAGGATTAAGCAGATAAATGGTCTAAATGTACTTTTTTTTTGGAAATTTTAATTAACAGGCATCTTCAAACACAATGTCATGATGTGGGATCTTTTAATAACAATCAGCTGAGAGAACATTCTTGTGTCTTTCCTAGTCTTTGATAAGGAGAAATCTGTGGAAATCTGAGAGAGGGTGATCTTTTGTAGGGACTTAAGTCAGAATGCTGAATCAGGCTTCTTACTTTCCACCTAGAAGTCTGAACATGACAGCGAGAGAAAAAATGGAGTCTGTTTGATTCAAAGTAGTTGCCATAATACTTATCAGAACAAAACACTGATTCACAGAAGAATAATTTCCTTTTTTTTTTCTCTGTTGAACTTTTGATCATTGATCATAATATGTATGGTTGACCTCTGCAGTTTAGTAATTTCAGGGTAGTCTAATTTCCTTTTTTTAACAGTATTATTTATTGTTTCTCTAGTTCACAATGCTAAATTCCATTTAGGATATTGGAATTGCATCTTAGTCTATATTTCACACCACACCCATCACCAGAGTTCCAGTGTCTCTTACCACCAGCTTTTCTCCTCATCCCCACACACCCATAACAAGTCATGAATTCCATTGTTTTGGTGGAATTTGTATGTTCTTTTGTTTCATTTCATTATATTCCACAGATGAGTGAAACCATCTGCATTTCTCTTTTTCTTTCTGAGTTATTTTGTTCAACATAATCCCATCTAGTTCTATCCAGTATTTTGCAAAGGGCACAATTTCATCATTTTAAATGGCAACATAGAATTCCTTCTTTAGCCAGTCATCTATTGATGTCCATTTAGATTGTTTCCATGTCTTAGCTATGATGAACTATGCTACTATGTATATAGGGGTGCAGATACAAGATTTTGTATCCTCTGGATATATGCCTCTGAGTAAAATTGCTGAATCATATGTAACTCCATCTTCATTTTTTTGAGAAATCTCCATATTGTTTTCCAAGGAGTATGCACCAATTTACATCCTACCAACAGTGTAGGAAATTTTCCTTTTCTCCGCACCCCAACTCCTACTCTTTCCAGTCTTTTCAATATAGGCCATTCCTAATGTTGTGTGAGGTATTACATTGTAGCTTTTATTTGCATTTCTCTGATGATGAGTGATTTAGAGCACTATTTTAGGTGTCTGAAGGCCATCTGTATGTCTCCTTTAAAAAGGTCTCTATTCAGGTCTTCTGTCCATTTTGTGAGTAGGTCATTTGCTTTTTTATTGTTGAGATATATGAGCTCTTTGTGTGTTTTAGAATTTAAGGTCTTATCTGATGTATGTTGCGTGACTATCTTCTCCAATTCTATGGGTCATCTTTTTGTTTTACTGGTGGTTTTTTGGATGTCGTTCTGTTTGCTTTTTTGTTTGCCGTGCAGAGGCATCTCAGTCTGATGTAGTCCCAACTGTTTAGTTTTCCTTTAGTTTCTTTTGCTGTCACTCTTTCTCCCCAAAATGCCTAGAAGAAAATGTGGGGAAGACACTCCATGACCTCAACCTCAGTGCGGTCTTTCGGGAAGGAACAATGACAATAAAAGGAAAGAATTATTTCAGTGACTGAATATTAAGAATACATTGGCACTGAAATATGAAGCAGATTTTATTCAGATATGAATTTATTCTAAAGTTTTAACAATTAACGTAGATTAGCAAAATCATATAGTAATACAGAGTGCCGATCATTTCTCTTTAGGATGGGGGTTGATTTCGACATTTAACAATTGATAAATAGGTAAAAATTCTTATGAGTCTCATATTTTATCAAATATAGTAGTCCATCAATCATAAGGCATATTAAAATATGGATTGCATCTTTTATATGAAAAATGTCATTGCTGCATACAGCAATTTTGAATAAATCCTGATTTGAGAAATGTTAAGCAGAGGATAATAATTCTGAGAAGTAAAGAAGTCTGATGTAATTCTTTAGAATATTTTTTTAATTTGTTTAAGTGGAAACACTTTATAACAGGATGTTACAGTTATCCCGTTAGATATAACATCATCTATTAATGTAGAAAGCAGAAGAAATTTGGTAATATTATTCTCAAATAAGAAAAGAAACATCCCCACAAATATCATGCCGTCTATTTGGTGAGATAGAATACAAATTTAAAAGAAAAAGAAATTCTGTACCAAGAAACATCATATCAGTCATTAAGTACAATTTACTGTAAAGTGGTACTAATTTGTAATTCTATAGACCACAATATGCTGGACTGGAATTGTGCTGTCTACACTCTTAAAGGAAAACAAGTTTTTCCAAGTCAGTTGATAATTTAAACAGGAAATCATTTATCCTATTTGAGAATGAAGGTCAGCAAACTTTTCAAGGTTTGGAAACAGTGCTGCTAAAAAATAAATGAGCTCATGATAAATGATGCTTATCTTTAAAAGTACTTACAAGACTCCCTAAGTTTTTAGTGAGTCCCAGAGAGTGGATGAGTTAATGAGGACCTAACCTTATCCTACCACTTGAGAAAATATAAAAGGCTGAAGAGTAAAATTAAAAAGAGTTAATGTTTCTCAATGCTTCCTTCTGCCCTCACAAAATTAGATTTAGTGTCCTTCTCTGAGTCTCGATAACACATAGCAAACGTTTCTTTTAGAGCAGTTCACCCTGTTTTGAATTGATCTGGTTGTTCTCAAATCTCCCTCCTTAGACTATAAATATCTTATTTTAAGATCATATTTATCAAACCTTTTATATCTCAATGGCATGACTACCTAGAATATTCTAGGTGCTTAGCAAATGTTAAAATGACTTCAATGTTATTTTGAATTATTTCTGAAGGAATGTATTCTTCATCAGGTCACTTTTGGGTGGATTTTGACTTCGGTCACCATCTTAAATTATTTAGGTAAGAAAAAGGACATTGAGAACTGCAAAGTTCATCATGGAAGGTTAGCAGAAAAGAAACAGCAAACCAGGTGATGGGAAATTATGAAGGGAGATGCAATGATAAGAGAATGGCATGTATGCATTTATTTTGATGCTTGTCCATTTATAAGAATTGAAGAATTTATGTCTATCCAGTATTTTGAGGGAGATTTTCCTTTACATATGTAACCATTTTTTTTACAAAAGAGTGACCTCTACTCAGTCTTCAGAGCCCTTATTGTGGAATAATTGTATGGCACACAGACGTATTTTAGCAGGTGGTAGATTTTGTTACCTTACACAAAGAAAGAATATTTTGAAATAATAATATCACTAGAAGAATAGTAATGACATTAAATAAAAATAGTAATATTTTAAGGTACTTTTTCTTGATTTGGAAGGATATGCTGTTTTATATATTAAAATCATATATATATATGTTTATAATTAATAAAACAATGTATCTACTAAAAGAGTGTATTTATCACAGGTAATCATTTTATTCTGTCCTGAACATGGAGGGGAAGTAAGTTCTTCCATATTCTGCATATGTGTATATGTATATATATATATGTGTATGTGTGTGTATATGTATATATATGTGTGTCTGCATATATGTATACGTATATATATGTGTGTATATATGTATATATATGTGTATGTGTATGTATATATATATATGTGTATCTGACTGAAATTTCCGAATTTTGCCTAGAAGGAACCTCAAATATCATGTGTTTCAGGGTTTTACTGAGATTTAAATGTTATGGATGGAAATAGTAGACTCTCCCACTAGGCTTGCTTTGAATGTTTTGAATAGTGCAACTGTATTTTATACTCAGTCCATGAAATACAAATGAAAATGAGGTTTTTTTTTGAAATTTAGAGTGAGAGGTGGGACTTTTCTGTGTAGCAGTTTATATAAAATGAAACTGTAGAATGCAAGATAGTTTTTTCAGTGGCAGAAAGTTATCAAGCTATCTGTATATGAAATTTGAAGTTTCTCTGTAGTGCTAGTACTTCTTGGATAGAGCAATCACTTCAAATATGTCCTTTTCAGGAAAGAACAACTTTCTTTCTCACTCTTATTTCTCCATACATACTTTCATACTTTGTGTGTGTGTGTGTGTGTGTGTGTGTGTGTGTGTAGAGAGAGACAGAGAGGTTTTGATCAATTTCTGGTTAACTGGTATAAAAAGCCATGTTTATTATAATTATTTTAATTTAAGACACAGTGGACTTTCTGATATATTAATCTGAGGACCATGTCTTGATGGTCAGAAGCAGAAAATAAGTTTCTGCTATAATTTACTATTTAATAGAATAAAATATATTTTTCTTCTGTGATAGGTATTCTTGATGACTTGCATCTCAGCGTGACGCTCCTGTCAATTCCTGATTAACAACAAAGAAAAAGAATAGGAAAAAATTGAATGCACAGGGAGTAAAATGCCATTTCACACTGGGTGCTTTGTAAATGTGAGCCAACTCACACAAATCCTTTAGGCATCAGTAGAAATGAAGCAGAGCCAGAAGAAAACATGTCCAAATAGAGAAAGTTTGCTCAGCAAATTGAAATTCAAGACTTAAATTGAAAAGTTCGAGTTAAATCTACTGCAGAGGGCACATTTCCTCCTTTACTCATTTTTCTCCTAAAATGCAAAATTTATTAAATATTGATTTTTGTTACAGATTCTTTGCATAGTTTAGTCTCTTCTCTACTTAATCTTCTGACATGGTAATTATCATTCAAGTAAATGGGAATAAAAACATAATGCTAAATATTTGAACTATTTTATCTCCGTTTGCACATAGAAGCAAAATATATTATATGTAATTACAGCTCAATATAAAAAATATAATTTGGCATTATTGTCTCAAAGTAAATACCTTTTATCATCCTATAATATGTTTAATCAAAAATAGTTTAGGTATAAATTAGAAAACTTTTACATTAAATGCTACTATGATTTCATTATCTGAACTCTATCAAGTACATTAATGTAAAATTTTCTAATATAAAAATTGATTATAGTATAGAAGGAGGGATAAAATTCACTGATAAAGCCAAAGGTAAAATTAGTTAATAATATACTAGAAATTATGTGTCCTTAGTGATTCTACTTGGAGTATAAAACTCACACTTTTCATTCCTAAATTTTGATTGACAAAATCATTTACCAATATAAGTGAGACAATTTTTCAGGTAGTACATTACTGGCAAATCTGTACATTCTGTATGTTTTTTATTTATTCACCAACACTTTAGCAGTTAAAAGAAAAAAAAACATTTTTTTAAAACTTACAGGAAATTTTGATAGTTGTGTTTTAAAAATAATGTTTATTTGTTATGATTATAAACACCACATACAAACATTGGTGAGACTGTCCAAACTGCATGTTAAATATGAGAAAATAATTATTTATTAAAATCCAAGTTTATTCTCTTAAATTTTTGAATAGCTGGTATGTACCAAGTATTGAATTGTTAGGTATTTAGATAAAGTACAGTATCCTAATGTCTTCCTTACAGTCTAATGGTTAGTTACTGAGTATATATATAACCACTATTAATATTCTATTTCTTTTCAACATATCAAGATTTCTCATTATGCTTCTGCCCTCCTCCTACATTTAATAAAAAGGAATTTATGTTGTTACATTTATTTTTATTATCTATCTGTCTCTATAGTAAGTTGCATATTTACATGACTTCCTCTATTTTGTTTCATTTGTCTGTGTTTAATACAATGTTTGTATTAATATGTTTTTATAGTATGTCTAGTTACAGAGGATGAGCAATCTGATCTCTGGTCTTCTTTTCTCAAAGTTCAACTAAATAATCATAAACGTCCTTCCTGAGTTGTAGAACATAGTCAAAGGTGCAACAAACCTGCAAATTGACAGATCAGTTCTGTCTTTTAAGAACACGGGTAATTCTCCTGATTTCCGAATGATTTTGTGTGGAAATTTTATGAGTCTCACACATATGTGTAGCATAATCAGTTAGCAAGGGATTTAGAAAGAGTCTACATTCACATTTTTATTCTTAACCCTTGGAGTCCAGAATTTTCCTTTTAAGTAATAAACATAGACTCAAATATATGTTAAACAAAATAGTAGGATGTCGATGGGATGAAATTCTAAATAAAATTCATTAAAAATTTCTTTCATAATTTTTTCTTTCTAGAAAAGATACCTTTCTGTGAAATATTTATATAAAAGATTTAAAAATATGCATATTTTTCTCCTATAAAATAGAAAATTGCCTGATTACTATGCTTTAAAGATTGATCAACATACATCACTGTTGCCTTTTTTTATAAGAATAAACACTCTATGATAGAATCCTCACAGCTGTGCATTTACAACTAATAGCATTATTCTTGCATATTGGTAACTCAGAGCTTTTGTGAAATATTCAAAAAACCCAGGTCACCTTGTCAATGGTGAAAGTAGAGTACTGTTTTTCTTCTTGTGGATATCTTTTCTACTCATTTCATTGGGTTGTATCTTCTGTCAAGTTTTTCATTGTAGATTTAACCTTTCTTTTCTTCACTTGAGAAATATTTTCTTTTCCAGAGATCTCAGTTTGTCTTCATGCTTTATGACAAGATGTTTTAATCCTTGATTTTTATAGTGTGAAGTGGTATAAAATAGAAGTTATCGAAAATATATTTGTAATTTTTAAATTGAGGTTTAATGATTAGAGCAAATATAGAGTCTAATATATATTATGTATCTATATATGACTTATGTTTATATAACATTTGTATGTACATATATATACATTATTTTGACAAATTTTGTAATTATTTCTCAGGGAACTGTAATATGTCAAGAATATTCAGATACTTGAATTCAAGGCACAGAGATTAACAGATAAAAGTGTAAAAAGCAAGAAGTTAAGGATATTTTAGCAAGGCTGTTATTATAGGATCATTTTGTGTTTAAAAGGATCATTCTCCTAACAGCATGGTTACTTGGTATAATAAAACCAATAGAGAAATTTTTATGAGAAGTGGACAAATTGATATGGTAAGCATCACTGCTAGCTTTGATTGACTATTGGAAGGGATACATGAAAAAGTGGAAGTAAATGATTAAGGACTCGCAGTTATGTGGCTTAGACAGCAAAATGCTTCAGAGTTCCATGTTCTAAGACAAAATAGAGGAAAACCGAATGTTTAAGTCTTATGATGATTAATTTTATTTGCTAGATTGATTTTATCTGAATATTCCCCAAATGAGTAGCTACTAAGCAGTTGGAAATATGTGTCAGGAAGTAAGTTTAGCATAAATATTTACAAGTAAAAACACCATTGTTTCTTACTCAGATTTTGCAAAAACCTCCATTGTCTGGCTGCCGATGTCATTTCATACTATTCTATATTTCAGTCACGAGGGCCAGAGTACAACATGTTTCTTTCTGCCATTGAGTATATATATGAAGCCTTCATCTGTCTTAAGGTTTTTGTCCCTGCTAGTCTTTCAGTATAGATTTTCCTTATAGAACACAATATTTTTGCCTCCTTTCTTGTGCATTTCATCACTTATATTTGCTAAAATTTTTATTTTGATGTTTGTAGTTTAGTGTTTATTAGTACCTGGGCTCAATACACATTTGTTGAAAGACAGGATCTTCATATAGAATTATGAATTAATAAAATTAACCAAGGAGTATTGAGAGAAGACTTGCGTTAGAGTGATGACTAGCACTATCTTTTGGTAGATAGGAAGAACAGTCTATACACAATTGAAAGAAGAATCTTTAAGTGTAGGGGAAAACCCAGGAATAGAGAAATGAAAATCCAAGTTCAAATGGCTGAGAGACAATTGAAAGTGAAGTAATGAGGATGAGTAATGTTAATTTTATACAATTATCAATTGAATGGAAATGAGAAAGGAAAATATGTGGTATCAGGGGAGTGCTTTTTTTCTAACATTTTTTATTTGTTTATTTTAAATATAGTACAGATTTTATTTTATTAAAATCCTACCCAGGCTGGGTTATTAGAGTGGAGGGAGGAAAAGCCTACAAATACAAGTTGAAAAATTGACCATAGTCATCAGAAAATACAGTTATATCTTTCATTTTGACAGAAAAAGAAAAGAAAAACCTAGGAGCAGATGCAAGTAAATTTGCAATTGTGGAGTTGATAAATTGAAGGAGTTTTTTTGAATCAACTTTGTTTATCTGTGAAACAGAATCAATCTGCTGAGACTGAGACAAGAAGTGAAAGAATCATAAGGTTGAAAATAGAGAATAGAAAATAGTAGCCATTTTATTCAGCGTATGTATAGCTACAAAGCAGAGATATAAAACTTAACAAACAAAATAAAACTTAACAAAATATTTTCCATTGCCTTCCAAAAAGTCATGTATTCAGATCTTCACAGTTCCCTTCTGAAGCTACTGTTTATACACAGAGACATTTATATCTATTTTTTGAGGTGGGGGTAAAATAAGCTTTCAGGTTATGCTTTCAGCTCCAATCTGAGCCTGTTTCTCAGCTAGCACTAATCCATCAAAAATCTTCAAGCTAAAGATTTGGGAATATATCATTCTGCCCAATATGGTAAAGAAAGGAATATGTTAAAACACACTTAAGCCTGGATAATGATTAACATGATGGAGTAAACAGGTGTGAGGGAAAAATTATGTCTGTGAAAAGTGTCATCTATCGAAAAGGTAATTTGATTAGAAATTGGGAACATATCCTTATAATTTTGGTGAGAAAACAAGAATGATGATATATGTTTGGGTGTTTACTTACAGGAAAATAAAATAGTCCATGATGCTTAGAAACAAAATAATATGAAATAAGTATAATAGAAAAAGATAGGAGCACAGTGTTCTCTAAGATCAGAGTGAAATGGAGAAAAAAGGAGTCAACGAAGGAGGACATATTAAAATATTAAGAAAAAGTTGAATCAAGAATATAGAATGAAAGGATGGGTTTCAATAAGTCGGTGGAGATTTAAAATAATTAATGCAGTAAAAATTCTTTTAAATAAGAATACAGAATGAGATGTAATTAGGAAATCACTAGAAATTTTGAGAAGACAACTTCATTAGCATGATAGATGTAGAATTAGTTTAAGAAAGAGGTTAGAAATAATATGGTTGCCATGATTGCTAACTTTCCATTGTAAAGATTTGGTATTATTGCAGAAAGGAAAAAAGCAGATTGTCTGGGAGAAGGTACAATAGAGTAACATAAAGTACTCTTTGGGTCCTTTTGTTTTGTTTTCAGAATAGTTAAACCATGTCTATTAAGAGGGTGAAAAGAATGAGCGCAGTTGAAGAGAGTGTGGTGCTAGACAGAAAGAGGATAAATTTGGAAGCAAAATTCTGGAATGGGAAAGTGATAAAGCAAGAATTTAAGAAGAAAAGCTGCTTTAATGAGTGTGAATAGCACTTTTTTCTCCCTTTACAATAGAAGGAAAAAGATAAGGAAGCACAGAACAAATCTCAGCTACTTGAGAATTGAAATTGAGGTAAATTAGGGGATGAATAGGACTGGCACCCAAGAAAACTATCAACTCATAATGATTTGATTAGTTAAGGTAAAATAAGTAAAATAACTTACATAAATGCTTCATAGAGTTTGTCTGCTGATTGCTTAACTTTTTTTTTTTTAAATTTCTGAAGTACTACATGCCAACCACCCTCCTATGTTCTAGAGTATTTGTCATGGTCTTTGTCCACTCTGGTAGGGTAACACTACATGGGGGGAGGCATTGTTACCAGGAATTACAAGAGAAGAATTAAAGAAGGGAAGTGAGACAATATTGGGGTATGGATTGCTGAGAGTCTTATGCAATGAACTACAAATACATCATAATGGAAAATGACCCAGTTGTTAAAATTTTGATTTAGAGAATAAGATTATTTTTTAAATTAAAGAAATAGTGATAGTAATAATAATAATGATAATAATAATACTAAATTGCTCAGAAACAGGAAATGTCGCAGAATCCAGAGTTTAGAATTATTTGATGGAAACAAAGAGTACATCTTCTCAATTACCATAGAAAGTGATCTCTGATTTCCTGTTGCTGAAATGAAATTTTCCTTCCTACTGTTTAATAAAACAATAAGAGGGAGTATACTAGAAGATGCTGATACAGGTGAAAGTACATTCCTTTATTTTTTTGAATAACCAGCTTACTCTCATAATAACCAAATAAAGTTAAATATTACATTTTCAATACCTATGTATTTTCTTTTCAGTATGCACAGCTCCCATACACACATTGAACAACAGTGAGGTACACCATTTAATAAAACAGTGAGCTTTGCAGTAATTATATTCATAAAAGATTGGTTTCAGTCTTTACTTCAAACTAAAAATTAAATATTGGCATGGAATTCAAAAACTTGTCTGTCATAAAAAATCTTGTTTATTAGGAATTACACTAATACTACATTTTCAAATATTTTCCTCTATTTATCTAATTTTCCTCATTTCTTCCTTTAGTTAAATTACACACCAAACAGGTTTAATAATTGTTTAGAGTTTATATAAACTCTTTAAAACCATTAGTAAATTGCCAGTTATGATCTGAAAGTCTCGGGATAAAATAACAGCTATTTCTTTCACCGTCCTATCTCTCCACTAATAATACATGACTCATAACAGCTATTTTATTTTCTTCTGTCAGGAAAGCTGTACCTACATGATTAAAATGGCACACCAAGCTCTAACTGTTATCAATTATACCAGTTAAGGTCAAATAGAACAGCAGTCTTCATGGAAAACAATACAGGCAATATACACTGCTGTTAATTTAGAGACAGAACGTGTACCTGTAAACACCTTCTTCACATGTTATCATTAATTATTTCTAGACAGTCACCTATAATCTCATCTCCAAAATCCACTATAGTTTGTGCATGTTGAATTGTTGTGGGGAAAATAGAATCCAGTGAGAATTAGTGTTTGCCAAATGGAATAACTCTCATTCACTGAAAAAGGAGCAGTAGAAACTTTCCTTATTTTTAATAATAGACATTGAAAAACTATGAATGTTGGTGCCTTTGAAAAGAAATTACTAAGGTTTCATGTTGTCATAATAAGTTAAAACCACAGTTGTATTTATGTATCTAGAATCTACATCTGTATATCTGAAATAAACTATATATTTTTTTATTTGGAAAAGATATTTTAACTTTTGGTTATAAGATTCAGAAGAGATTAATTATTTTTGCTAAAAAGTGTCTCTAATAATCAGAGTAATTAATGATATCAGCTGTAAAAAAAAAAAAAGACAAACAAGATTTTGTGGTTCTGTTGCTCATCCCTTCCTAAGTGGTTTGTCTACAATCAATGATATAGCCTCCTATCATATTTGAATGCCTCCATTTTTGTTTTAAAGAAGTAAGTATGGAGGATCAGGCTGAAGATTTTATGGACAAAATTTAATCATATGATCCCACACTAATTGAATAGGTACTAAAAGACACAGTTTTAGACATGAATCCAGGACAAAATGAAAGTGGTGCAATTCAAAAGTATAGAGTGGTATTTGTTTTATAGTCTACCCTCCTTGTCACTAAATATTCCTTTCACCCTACATCCCATATTCTCAGCTTCCCCAAATGAGCAACCAAAATCCTATCCAATCTCAGTATCAGTTTATGTTCTAGGATCTTCAGATGATTACAGTTGTTTTCATTAGTTCCACATGAAAAACCATATTTATAGTTCTGGAATTTGGAATTTTGATTATTGTATTTTTCACTCTATATGTACTTAGCAGCAAATATAAACAAAATATTTTAAAAAATGGGAGAATAGAAGATATACAGGAGCTTTGATTCAGAGTACTTACGGAATCCAGCTAGACAGATTTTGAAAAGTCCCACTTTATTGAGAAAAAAAAAAGTCCTCAGTTAGAACTGATTATCTTTCCTGGGAAGAGCTCATTTGTGAAAAAAAGAAATGGTGAAGATGATTCCTTCTTATTCTAACTGGAGATGTTTAAAATGATTACAGAACAATACATCTTTCCAACTCACAGAACCTAATTTATGTTCATGGAAATATTGGTGTCTAAAAGTTGTTCAAGGATTTTAAAGACTTGTTAATATAAACTTTTGAGATATTTGGTAATATAATGATTGGTAAAAGTTAGCAAGTTACTTGTTTCAAGTCAGTTTCAAGTAAAGAAGATAATACTGCCAGACTTTGCCAGACAAATATGTTTTATTTCTTTGCTACGCTGCTTTTATGCCTTTATCTCAATTTTAAGTCCAATAATCTCGAGACTGTCTGTCTTGAGCAGGCAGAGCATGCCCTTCATTTGATCTTTGGCACAAATCTGAGTAATTATGCAGTTCAGAAGTCTCATTAAATCTTGGTTATTCAAAGTCTTCCAAACACCATCTCTTACTTTATTAAATATCTCTATTCCTTTTCATTTTTACTTTAAACACATCAATTGTTTTTAAGCTTATCTCTCTTATAATACTTTGCTAAAACCATCGATAAAATTAATGTATAACATCGATTTCCCAAGAATTTCCTAGAGTTACAAACTCAATAGGCTTTGGAATGCGTTCTAAGTTACCACAGGTGACGGTTTTAAAATGTCTTTTCATTATAATCACCACCTGACAAACCTGCTTTTTCCATCTTATACCATCTGCTGCCTTGCTACTAAGTTAATATCATGAATTCTAATTTTTCTGTCAGCATCTCACTGCAAGGTACTGTTTTGGATTTTTATTTTATTTTTAATAATCAGTGCAATGAATCCTGGTTGCTATAATAAGTAATTTCAAAACGTTTGGGCTATTTCTTACTTAATCTTAGTCAAGTGTGCATGTTCCTAATAACACAGCTCTCCTGGGAAACTCATATAGAAAGTTACTTAGGAATTCAGCATCCTTCATCAAGAAACCCGATCGACTTTAAATATGATCTACAATGACTCTTTCTGAAGAGGAAAGAAAAAAGGGAATTATTACATAATGATCTTAGGTGGGCCTGGAAGTTCACATTTCATTTTCCTGTCATGTGTTCACAAAGTAAAAGCAAAGGAATTGATGAAATATAGGTTAGCTATGAGCCCAAGAAAATAATTGCCTTAAGAGTAAACAACTCAAATGAAAACACACAGTAAAGCAAAATAAAAGGTTAATCATTCATTGGAAACCATTATTTATTGTATTTTTCTATAATTGAATCTCCCTTGAAAAAATTTTCTTGCCTCTTGAAACTACTATCAAACCCTCATGAATGGTCAGTTGGTAAGGTGTTCATTCCTAATAAACATTCAGTTTATTGCTACATTTAACACTGTAAATGCATGTCAGTAAAGAATACTGGCCCATTAGTCATTTTTTTTTTTTTTTTTGCATTCCAGTTCTTATTTCCCAAACAATCACAATTACATGCCAATTTTGAAACATATTTTCATGGAAAGCTTAATGTGGAAATAATGCATGGCCACTTCCTGCAAAAATGGAGGTTTAATTAGGACAACTTTAATGGTCTTTTTACTGCTAACATTTTATCAAATGACACTCTTGAATTTAAAAAATAGTCATGCTAAGCTAGCATTTTAATATGTATTTAAATTCACACTCTCTAGCTCACTAAACATAATAAAGATTGTTTTTCTGATGATATTTTGAAAGAACAAAAAATTAATACAGAAATTAAAAGTAAGAGGTTAAAAAGACTATCCTAATTTGTGAACAGTGTGCTCATTATGAAAGAATGAGAAAGGACAGGAAGAATTAAAAAGAAAATAAAAATCTCCCCAAATCCTATCAACCCAAATGATAAACTCTATTTCATTGTTTCTTTTGTATATGAGTGGGAAAGTTTTAAAATAAATCTGATTTTCTAAATATGTTGTTCAGTTTTCCACTTCCATTAAATATTTCCACATCATTATATAGTCTATGAATACAGTATATAAATGCCTGAAAAAAGTTCTATCACATAGTTTCACAATATTTATTTAATCAATTTTCAATTAGATATTTAGATAATTTGCAATTTTTATTGACATGAAAGAATCTATAAAAATATCTTGATATCAAAATCTTTATACATATCTCTGAAAAATTTAGATAAATTAATGTTTTGAGGTTTTTAACACATACCAAAGTATCATGTCCTTTTGAATTAAGGTGTCATTTTATATTCCTTGCAACAATGTGTGCTTATTCCATTATTCTTGTTTCAGTCATTATTATTATTTTCTAAATTTTGTCAATTTGATAGTTGGACAGTTCTTAAAATATTTATTTGATTTTCTACAGTGTTGAATATTTGTATATTATCTACATTCTGTGTATGCATGTTATGTAAAAGACTTGTTCATGACTTTTCTTCATTAGATATATATATATATATTTTTTTTTATATAGTAACAAGGCACAATGCTACACAATGCTACCGGAGATACAGTGATAAATGAGGAAGGCAAGATTCCTGGCCTTATAAAGCTTACAGATTTACAGGATAAATGACATTGAATATATATCATAGAAACTCTCAACATACCCCCACGTAAGTGACTCTCCAGCTTAATCAACTTCCTTCATTCCTACACCAAAACATGGCAAGTTGTACCTGCTGGAGGCTGAGCACATGTACCTAGGAAACTAGTTTCTGGTAGGCATGTACCTCTTTGCTCCCCTCATGTATTTCTGTTCATACCAAAAGTCAAATAAGTGTGATCATAAATATTTTTGTCCAAGGTTTCTTTGTTATGGTAATTTTATAGTTTATATACACAGATTATGAGTACAAAAGAAACATGGCTTTGTTTCTGTGATATTCTGATCTAATGCTTAAAGCACACACATGCACAATTCCTAAAACTATTATGTGAAAATGACAGAAAAAATAGTGACTATCTAAATATTTATGCACTACAGCTTTTCTGATTCAAATTTTGCTTCCAAAAAATAAAAAACTGGAAGCTATGGTGTATTCATGATGGATACTTTCAGTTCAGAAAGATTGCATGAAACTCTGAAGATTGTTGCCAAAAGGAAAAAAGCTCTAATAATAAACTGAAGGAAAATAAGAGATATAATGCACATGTATATGGTGTATGACAAAACAAATACCTAATACAGATCTAATTATTTATAATTTCTCAAAGTGTTTAATAATGAAGGATTTTAATTATAATTAAATAATTATAAGTGTGAGAGATAAGGGAGAATTATGAATTACTTTTCTCTGGGATATAAGTTTTCTGGCATAATTTTAGGCAGTTTTCTCAAACTAGTTTAAAGTCGGCCTGTAATAAATGAGAAGTTCCTGGACAAGATCTTTTAAACAGGTGAAATCACCAATACTAAAGAAGTGTCCCTAGAGAAGGTATGCATGGACCATTTTTATTGATTTTTTTTGTGAATAATTATTGACCTAACATTATATTATAACATCTTATAAGTTTTAAGTATGCATCATGGTCTATTAACAGCTGTATATACTACAAATAACACCACTAAAAGTCCAGTTTTCTTAGCATAAAGAGGGATTATATGATATATATAATATATTTACTGTCTATTTCAATTCAGAAAATAATAGGCATTGCTATTTTAATTATTATTTAAGTTATACAGTCTACATTTTAAAAATTAGGTTTAAAAGAATAATCTGTTGTATATAATTACTGGTTTATGTTTGCAACATTGGCTAATATATTTGTGAATGTCACCTAAACTTTATTTTTTGCCTTTTAGTCACTGCAGCTTATTTAGGTCACACAAATACCTTTATTTGAGTTCACTTAAGTATTTTGAAACCTTTAACTCATTTATATAGTTTAGGGTAGCATGTAATATTGGTTTTAATAGATTTACTAGGTACGGAGAGGTTCCAAAGGCAAACATTTTTAAGCAGCAATGCCTTTACTGTAAAGTGTTGAACACACTTTGAATTCTACAAAATGATATATTGTATCTCTACAGAACTGTCAGGGCAAAGAAAAGGAGTGTTGCAACAGTTATAAACATATCACATACAGACATTTATTCAGACAAATAAAGATGTAGCTAGGTGTCATTTTAAAACACAACTATTTATGCTCTTGGCAGATAGTTGAAAACAGAATGTATTTGTAGTTATGAGTTTTGAAAATATAAAAACAACGAACAAATGCCAATAGTCATTGTATCAGGATTAGTATAAGCATGTGAAATACTCATAGATTTTTATTATACTTTGCTTTCACAATGAATCATTATTGATTATAGCTAGATTCATTAAAAAAGACTGATTGTTTTTTGTAAAGGGTTTAAATGTTTTTTTTCATTCCTCTACTTATTCTTGAAGAAATATAATCTTCCTTTTAAAAGCTGCCAAATTTGTACAGTATTTCAAATAAAAAGAATAATTTCTAAAGATCATTGAACATAAATATGTATATAATTATATACATATAATATATAAACATATTTATTACTTATAAATTTTTATGTGTATAGCATACACATATTTATATATAATTTACATATTATATTTAATTATTATAATTATAACATCATATATATTAATACATATAAAATTTCCACTTCTGTTTATGACAGGATAAAAAAACTTTTGAATTCTCCCACTGTCAACTATTAAGACTGGACAAAATAAATAAGAGAATAGGGTTCAGATTGAAAAATAGACAGCAGAGACAGAACTGTGAGAAACATAAGAGATGAATCTCACAAATATATTAGTTTTCTTCCTGGAGGAAATTTCTTGATGGTGAGACAGGACAGAGAGGTAGAGGCTACTAAAATATGATTACTTCACAGCACCAAAATGCTTAAAGAGATGAGTACCTATGGTGGGGTAGTTGGATTTGATCATGCAGGGTAGAGGAAGAAAAGCTACAGAACGTAGAATAGGACTGTTTTTATGTCTGTTGCCAAAGACTGAGCTACACATTTCCTGGGTAATATTCTGCAAGGTTTTGCCTAGAAAAGTTGTTGAGTAGCTGGAGGACATGTAATATATAAAAACAGATTTCATCTGCGCACTCTATCTCACTTGAGTAAGGACCACTCTAGAACCACACAACAAAAAGCTGAAAAACTAGACTGACAATAATCATATAGATATATAGCAAGTGATAAGCTACTTGCTAGAAAGAAACTCAATTCTTCAAAGGAACACAAAAAGTCTGATTCTCAGTAAAACAATATTCACAATGTACAACACAGAATAAATGTTTGCTAGAGGTCTGAAGTCAAGAAAATTTAATTCAAAAACAGAACAAGAAAAATTAGAAGCAGAGATAGCACAAAGAATTAACTGCTTCAATATCTTATTTTGTTATTATAAATGGAGATGTTGAGAAAATATAAACATAATAAATACAAGAGAAATCTCAGTAGAGACATTTTTGCTATAAAAGTAACTGAATGAAAATTCTAAAATTGAAAACTACAATGTATCCAAAATGGGGGAAAAATAGTGGAATGAGTTTAAAGAGGATAAGACACTGTAAAATATATTATGACTCATCCTGAAGATAGAAAAATAGAAATTATTGAAACTAATACACACAGAAAACTAGTCTTTAAAAAGTTTAAAAGCTATTCATGGATTGTGAGACAATACCAAGCAGTCATATATGTGTCATTGAAATCTTAGAGCGGAAAGGAAAGTATATAGAACAAACGAAAATAATAGTGGCTAGGCATTTTATTTTATTTTGAAAAAAAAATCAACTGTAAATTAAAGAGTCACAACAAATCCTGAGCAAGAAATTACTAATAGCCAAATACAAAGGTAATTTTAAAGATTTATTTATGTATGCATTATTAATATACCTTTGGTTTATGATACTATATAAGCTTCATGAAATAGATTCACACATCAATCAATGTACTTATAAGACCATACCCACCACTAGAGTTCTAGTGCATTTATCGTTATCAGTCCGATCCTCTTTACCCCAAATTCCCTCCCCATCTCTGGTAACAATTTTATTTTCAGAGTCCAAATGAATTTTTGTTGTGTTTTGTTAGTTTGTTCACTTTGATATTTCACATGTGAATTAAACTGATAGATATACACTTTTTTCTTTTTTATTTATTTTGCTTAGCATGATCACCTCAGGTATCATCTACCTGTCTCAAAAGGCAAGATTTCAACTTTTATCATAGTTGAGTAATATTCCGTTGAGTATATATGTACCATATCTTTCTCCCATCATCCACTGATGATCATTTAGATTTACTCCATGTCCTGGATATTGTGAATTGTGTTGCTATGAACACAGGGATAGATATATACATCTTTTCAGATTAGTGTTTTCATATTCTCCAAATGTATACCTAGAATTAGAATTGCTGGGTCTAATGACAGTTCTAATTATCTGAGAATTTCTGTAGTTTTGTCCATAGAAATTGTGTTAACTTATATTTTCACCAACAGTATATTTTCTTTTTCCTCCACAATCTGGCCATCTTTTTTTTTTTTTTAAATAGAACATTATCACAGGTGTGAAGTGGTATCTTTACACATAATTTTGATTTGTATTTCCCTAATGATAAGTGATATGGCACAGTTTTCCATGTATATGTGGTCCATAAAGAACATTTTAAAAGTAGATATACAGGAGAGGATAATTTACTACATACATGGTAAATAATGATAATTATGATCCATACTTTTCATAAAGAGCAAAAGTAACATCATTAAAGGCTAAAGGAAAAAATTGCTGACATGGAAATCAAAATCTAGTAACGTGTCCTTCAAATATCATTAAAAAATAAAGGCAACCATAAAGATATCTCCTTATGAGCCAGAGCTCAAATGAATGTTAAAACAGGTTAATTAGGCTGAATGGTGGTACCAGATAAAAGTTGCAAGCTATATAAAAGATAAACAGAACTAATGGTAAATATGTGGCAAGTGTATATGTATTTTTAATCAAATTTTTAATTTCTTCAAAAGACAATCGATTGCATAAAATAACTATATTCTATTAGGTATTATTTATTTGTATGGGAAAGAATAAAATGTATGACAACATTACATAGAAGTAGAAAAAATATGAACAGTGTAAGTTCCTTAAATTATGCATAAGATAGTTTTCAAGAGAGACTGCTGAATAGATGATAGTAATTCATAATGATAACTAAAAAGTCAGAAGGGATATAGTAAAAAAAAAAAAAAAATCAAGATAAAATGAAATAACAAATAATATACTTGACCCAAAATAAGGCAGGAAAGAAAGAAGAGGGGAAAAGAAATAGTGTGACAAACAAAAAATAAGTAGCAAGGTAGCAAACATAAAATCAGATCAATAATGACATTAAATATCAGAGGACTAAGTAGTCTAATTAAAAGACAATGATTACCATAGTGGTTGAGCCAAGAATCATCTATTGAATATACTGGGTTTTTTAAACTAATTTCACATTACATTGAGTTTACTAAAAAAATCCAAAATAATCTCTCCATTTTAAGAACCTGACCATATATATAATGTTTTTTTGATCAAGTAAGGTAACATTCACTAGTTTCAGAGATATCATTGGGATACTATATCTGACTACTACAGCTGCTCATTTTACTAATTGCTTTTACTTATTATTTTATTCAGTCCTCATTAAATTTTGTAAATTGGATTTTTTTTCACTAGAGGAAAGAAGTTCTGAGATGACGGAAATTTTATAGCTTCCCACAGAGTCAGTGAAGAAACCGAGAAACAGAAGTTATATATGAATGACTTCAGAATCTTTACTCTTAACCCTAATACTAAAAGAGCTCATTCATGTTACTTTTTGCTTTTAGGCACAATTTGTGATAGTACATTTTGATTATCATTTGAAATTTAAGTTTTAACACTTATTACTTGTTCTAAATAGTATACATTGTATCATGTCAAATTAAATCAAGATAAATAAGCTATTGACTATAGATGAACTTCTTTTCTCCTTGAACAACTTTATCAAATCCTTTAAACAATTTCAGTTCCAAAATCCACATGATAATATTGAATTATCTTTGCACCTCTTACCATGTTAGGTTCCTTTGCAACCAATCTTTTCTATCTGATGAAGCGAAGTTCTTCTAAGAGTTTTGTAATTTTGTAACAGTTCACTTTTCTCACATACTTTTTTCACACAATGGTGTTAACTCAGGCAGAAACTGATTTTCATGTCCACTTATATATTCTGCCCTGACAAGTTTGGGAGTTAACTGACCCCACTGTTATTTTTCACCTTAATATAATAGGATGGCTCCAGTAAGCTTGGGTATATAGCATGAATAGAAGATGGCTGGGTAGTCTTTTATCAATACAGGTTTTACTTCTCATCCAGTCCCTAAAATTCAATTATGGAATATTCCATTTGTAAATCTGCCAGGAGGTTCTTGTGGTGCACTAACCTTTCTATATTATCTGGGGCGAAACCTCAGTAGTCAAATAAACCTTCAAGGATTTATTCCATGACGTTAATGTGGCTTGGGAATTTTCCATATTGGTTTGTATTATGTTGCACTCATTCATATTTCATGTTTGCTTTTAAAACAACGCCTGTTTTATCAATGGGAGACACTATATATCTTTTAAAGAATAGACTATCTTGGTTACAAATAACCACTAAAGTCTTTGCTCTTTAGAGGTATATGAACTTTATGGCTATCATGGTCTTTTGGAATTATTGGGATCTTGCTACTAGGTCCTCTTTTTCTTTTTATTCTCTTTATTCTCTTTATTCTTTATTCTTTTTATTCTTTTCTTCTTATTCTTTTCAGGTTATATGCAACATAATGATGATGAATTTCCAAATTTTTGCCATAGCACTAATCCTCTATCTCTGAGTTTCAAGCTTATAGATTGCAAATTTATTAAAAATTTCTCTTTGTGTGTCTCACATCCATACATAATATTAAATATTCCCTGTTTATTCCATGTGTAAGTCTGCCAAGTGGTTCTTGTGGTGGACTAATCTTTATACATTATCTGGGACAAAACCTGATGACCAAAGATGAATATATATCCATATATATGTATACAAACACACACACATATATTTATTTTTATTTATTTTTTATCTATTATAATAAATCGTACCACTCAAATTGTCTTGCCATAAACTAGAAGAAGCAATATTAATGTCTTCCCTCTCCTAAATATATTTAATTATTTAATATTTATATAGTCCTCCTTACATTCTAGTTATTTTAGACACTATCTTTTTATTTATTTAATTCATATAAAGTACCAATGGAAAAGATATTATTATTCTGGATTTATAAATGAAGAAACAGTGATAAAGAAAGTTAAATTTTTCCAAGTTCACACAGTTGATAAATAAATGTCAGGATTCAAGCTCAAGCTGTCTAGCTCAAGAATCTATGAGTGTAACTGGTGAATGTTGATATATCCAGGGAAAAACTCTTATTGGTTCTATTGTTCAAATATTTCTCCATTCTGTGAGTAATATACTATCTACTCCACTAATATGTCCTTTTTAAATGACTATAAAAAAAGCCTCCTAAATCACTCCCATCTCTCCTTTGTAGGAAACTAGAAAGTGATTAATTGAAAATTAGCATTTAAAAATAATTTTGTTGTTTTATAGGACAGTGTCATTAGCAGGTTAAACTGGGGTTCAGATTCTCTGACTGCTATCTGTGCAATGAATTTGTGGATTTATTTCAGATAACATCATTGTTTTAAGTCCTTACTTAGGGATTGCTTAATTTAAAAGAGAGTTGCCAATTGATCCAGCAATTCTACTTCCTGCATATATCCAAAAGACTTGGAAGCAGGTACTCAAACAGATACCTGTTTATAGCAGAGATGGGAAAAAACTCAAATTTCCATTGATAGACACAAGGAAAACCAAAATCTGATCTCTAAATATAATTGAATATATTCAGCCATATGAAGTAGGAAATTCTGACACATGCTACAGCATGTATCAATTTGAAGACATTACACTCATTGCAATAAGACAGACATAATTAAATGAAATTGAGAATAAGTAAAACCTCAGAATTGTGTGAGAAAAATGTATATATGTATATATAAAATAATGTATAAAAGCAAATATGTTGTATATGTTTTCAGGCATTGGTAATTGAAGTGGGAGAACTCTAATATCTCCCCTTTTTATAGACAAAAACACAGAAACAAAAATCCTTATTTTCATCATAAATTATATAAATGTATATAAGGAAACAATTTTTATTTTAAAGAACTTATATGTACATATATACATACATAATTTAAGAAAATGTATCACTACTTTGTTCAATTATCACTTTTTCAGAAAAATTATACATGTTATAGGAAATGAAATAAACAAAAAAAAATAAAGGTAATAGTGGAGCTTATGTATGGTTAATAAATGTTCATTTGATCAATAAGATCAATTAGGTAAGTGAAACAAAATATCTTAGTAAAATTGTACCATTTTTATTATTGGTTTTAATAAACTCCAAAAACCTGAGTACCAAACTGGAAATATGATCGATATCAGCTTAAGAAGGAAAAAATTTTCTCAATATACATTTACTAATTGGAAAAAAAAACAAACCAACTTTGTATAGCAAGATTTTTCAAATACGATTTTATCTATCTACGTGAGTGACATTTTGACATAGTGAGCAATTTTTGTGATGGGTCATTTTATATAAAGCATTAAGTGTCTGAAATTCAGTTAGAAGGTGTAATTTAAAAATAAGTATGTATTTAGCTATAAGACTTTGAACTGGCTGTCAAGAAATTCTGAATTGCATATAGTCTGAATTAGATAGTGAAATTAATCATTCCTAAGGCCACTAGTACACTACAATTTTAAGTCTGTAGACTAATATAAATATTCTACTTATGACTGAAAGTGCTTATAATTCAAGACTGACATATGTAGCCATATCTCTCAGAATCTTTAATGAGATCACTTGATACTTCAGAACCAACCTCACCAGAATAATCTTGGACTGTCATATGAGTTTCAGTATATTCTAATGCTATCAAAAATTCTATCTATCCAACTATTACCATATTACTCATATTTTGGTGTGAAAAAAGGTAAGATTCAGGAAGTTCATTGTTTTAAATAGATCCATGTTTTTTGCCATGGATAATACACACTTTTTTGTCAGAATTTGTGAGAGAAAATCAAGGATGTACGTTATGCATGGTTAGTACTAATTCTGTATCTATATGTTTTGTAATTATTTGTTACACAAAATTTCTTATGACATGATATGTTAAAAAATAATTGCTACCGAACCTACAAAAATTAATTAATACCTATTCTTCTCAAACTCTTCCAAAATATTGATGAACAGGAAATATCTCCACTTTCTTTAAGACTAACATCACGTTGATAACAAAGCTGATAGAGATGTCACCAAAAAAGAAATTACAGACCAGTATTTCTAATGAAAATAGATGAAAAATTTCTCAACAAAATATTAGCAAACTGAATCCAACAATGCTTCAAAAAGATAGTCCATCACCAGGTGGGATTTATCCCAGGAAGCAAGGATGATTCAATATATGTAAATCTATGAAGTTAATACACCATATCAACAAGAGCAAAGAGAAAACCCACATGATCATATCAATAGATACAAGGAAAGCTTTTGCAAATATCCAACACCAATTTATGATTAAAAGCCCTGCATAAATAGGGTAGGAGGTACATACCTCAATATAATAAAGACTATTTTGATAAAAATAAATAAATAAATAAATAAAAAATAAACAGTCAACATAATGGTCAATGGTGAAAATTGAGAAGCATTTGCTCCAGGGACATTTGTCAGGGACAAGGGAAAGCTGTCCATTCCCACCAATGCTATTTGATATTGTGCTGGAAATCTCAGCCAGAACGATTAGGCAAGAAAGAGAAATTAAAGGAGTCTGAATTGAGATGAGAAAATAAAACAATCATTATTTGCAGATGGCATGATTATATATTGAATACCCTAAAAACTCCATCAAAAAACTACTAGAACTAATCAATGAAACAGTAAAGTGAAAGGCTACAAAACAAATGCACAAAGATCCTCAGCATTTTTATATGCAAACATGTCAGAAGAAATTAAAATCAAGAAAACCACAGCATTGAAATGAAAAAGAAATATACTTGGGATATACTTAAATAGGTGGTGAAAGACCTGTACAATAAGACTTGCAAGTTCTTATTAAAAGAAATAGAGGAAGATGCACAGAGATGGAAAGACATCCTCTTCTCATGGTTGGAAAGCATCAACATTGTTAAAATGGTTATTTTATCTAAAACAATATACAGATTTAATGCAATCCCCATTAAAATCCCACAGATTTATTCCAGAATTGGAACAAAAAAATCTTGAAATTTGTCTGGAGCAACAAAAGACTCTGAATAACCAAAGAAACTCAGGCAAAAAAAAAAAAAAAAAAAAAAAAATCTGGAGGGATTGTACTCACAGACATTGAACTATATATACTACAAAGCAATAACTGGAATAATAAGAGGCACAGATCAGTGGAATAGAACTTAAACACCAGAAACTGACCCACTCACATACAGCCAGTAAATCTATGAGTCAAAGTGTATAATAGAGAAAGGAAAGTCTCTTTGATAAATAGTTCTGGGATAAGTGAACAACCACACGCAAAAGAATGAAGTTAGACCAGTCTCTAACGTAATTCGCAAAAATTAACTTAAAAGGGGCCAGAGATTTGGACATAAGACCAGAAAACATAAAATAGTTGGAACACAACATAGGATAGTTATTACATGACATTAGCATTAGAGAGACCGTTGGGAATGCAACTCCAACTTCCAGGTAAACAAAAATAAAAATAAGCAGTCAGGACTGCATCAAACTGAAAAGCGTCTTCATTTAGAAAGAAAACATCACCAAGATAAAAAGACACACTACTAACTGGGAGAAGATACTTGCTTTCCATATTTCTGACAAGGGATTAATATATAAAATATACAAATAATTCATAAAAGGCATTAACAAAAGACAGGCAATCCAATTAAAAAATGGGTAGAGGAATACATTTTTCCAAGGAGGATACACAGATGTCCAGCAGCACAAGAAAAGATGCTCCTTCTTGTTGACTATTAGGGAAATGCAAATCAAAACAATAATGAAAAAACAACTTATACCTGAGAGATTGGCTATTATCCAAAAGTCTGGAAACAAGAAATGCTGGCAAGGATGTGGAGACAAGAGGACAGTTTTACACTCCTGGTGGAGTGCAAATTGGGACAACCCTTATGGAAAACAATATGGAAATTCCTGAAAAAATTTGAAGATGTAAAACCCATATAATCCTGCCATCCCGCTTCTGAGTGCTTACCCAAAAGATAAAAATAATCAATAATTCATAGAGATTTATGCACCCCCATGTTTACTGCAGCCCTGTTCACCACAGTTAAGAACTGAAAACTACTTATGTGTCCAGTATCAGATAAATGGCAAACAAGTGGTGGCGGAGCCCACTGGAAAATGGTGAAGAACACTAGTTGATTTGGTGGAGGACAGGGTGTGTTGGCATGTATCTGAGAAATTTGGAAACTGCACATATGGGCAACCTACTCCTATGAGCTTATTTTAATGTGTAAAATCAAAGTTACTGCAAAAAAATACTTTAAAAAATTAAACATTGATAAAATTCCTTTATAATATAAAAAACAAGTATCTAAATATAAACAAATAAAATCTGTAGGTGCATATTATACATGGGAGTGCATTATGTATAGACAAATATGGTAATTCTATGTAATCTACAAGTAAAAATCTACTGAAATTTGAACATTATGTCTTCCAAGACCAAGAAAACTACAAATTAGCTCCTCAAAATTATGTTAATCCCTGCTCTACAGCCAATCATTTTCCAACTCTTTGTTTGCATTAGCATCTCTGCTTGCATGGTGTCCACTTTTCTATCAGTGTCCTTAATGTCCTAAAAATAGTTATATTAAATTTCTAGTCTGATAATTCCACCATCTCTGCTATACCTCTGTCTGTTTTTATGATGCTTGTTCTGCCTCTTCAAGAATATTTTGTAACATAAGGTCTGAGGACAAGGGAATCATTGTGTAGTAGTATGATTAGGTCTCAGTCTTGACTGAACCCAACCTGTGCCTCTGACTGTGAATTTCACTTGTATTTCTATCTCCCTAACCCATCTCATCCTTGGCAACTTAGGTGGAAACAAATGGCTAGAGGAAGGTGGAGCTGTGTATTTCTGTTCCTCCGCATGGAAAGCTAAAGTCCTCTGGAGTGGGTTATTTTCCTTCCCCAAGATGAGTTAGTCTCTGATAAAAACCACTGCAGGTTTGGCTCTGGATAATTACTTTCTCAGGAGGGCAGACCTCCTTAAAAAGCACAGACTGCTCTGATGGGTTTCAAAATGGTTTCTTTTTTTTTCTCCCTCTGCTGAAAACACAGGCAGATATTTCTTTTCTTTCTTCTGATATTCACTGCGAGAACCTGGTAGCACTCCAGAATGTAAAATTTACAGAAGTGTGCTCCTGTGATTAAGTCTTACTGTAGTTTTTATTTCTTGGACTTGTCCATGCTGAGCCTCCAACAATTCATCAATTACAGTTCAGGTTTTCCTGCCTGGGCACGGGTTGCTGCAGATGAGGATTTCTGCTCTGGTAAATTGAGATTCTCTGTGTCTTCCTGTCAGTCTTGCTCTTATTTTGAAGGCAGACCTCACTTCTCTGATGGATCTAAGAGTTATTGATTTTTCAGTTTGTTTGGCTTTTCACTTGTTAGAATGGAGTGACTACTTACAAGTTTCTTACAGGCTGGACTGGAAACCAGAAGTCCCTGCAGTTATCGCTTTAAAAAACTGAATATACTTTTTTTTTTTTTTTTTACTTTTTTCTTTCTTACTGTCCAGTGTATTATATCATATTTTAAACTTAAATATTTGTATTTTTGTTGTATATGGAGTTGTCATCGTCCTAGAATTATCTATTTAAATAACTTTTGGTTTTCCTTGCCTTAATAAATTCTTCACTTTTAAATTGTTTCTAAGTTTCTTACTACCTTTCCAAATTTAGACTTAAATTCTCCCAGAAAAGTAGACCTTTCTTCAGTATGTCCAATCACATTAAATAATCCTTCCACTTTATTTTTCGAGGTTACTTTTTATTAAAATATCCATCCTGGAGAAAGCTCTCTTCTAATTTGTGTATCGGTATTGTATAAGCCTCCTACCTAACTCGCATACTGAGATTCCTTTTCATCATCATCTTCTGGAAAATTCTCGTGACTTCTCTGCAGTTTTAGACCAACATTTCCTGAACTTACAATTTCTACTTCTTTTTTTTCTGCCATTGCTCTGCTAGACTACATCCTGCATTGGTTTGGTGAGAAAGGGTGTGAAATGTGACATTTTTATGAGTTTGAATGCCTGAAGATGTCCCGACTTACTGCTTTAGACTTAACTAGTAATATAAATGGGGGTGCATTTCTATGCTGAAAATAACTTTGTAAAAATACATTACTCCACTGTTTACTTGAAAAATTCTGGTGCTGGTCTGATTCTAGATGTTTTTATGTGATAATATTTTTTTTGTAAGACTTTCATGATTTTCTCTTTATTCTTGGTGATTTTAAATTTTATCACTGTGTGCTTTAACAGGAGTCTTTTTTTTTTTCTTCTCATTTTTCTGGGGCCCTCATTTGCTGGGTCCCTTCAATGTAGAAATATGGGTCCCTCCAGGACTTTCAGTTGCATAAAGTAGAAAAATTAGAGTCTCCGTTACAGGAAGAATCATTTTGGAGAGATCTGGGGTCCAAAAGGACATTTTTTTTGCCAATGTCTTGATTTTACTTTTAAAGTTCACAAGTATAATTTGTATGAAGTAAAATAAGATGCAGTGTTTTTTATTGTTTTTTATAAATTGTATGGGTAAGACTAAATAGAGGATGGGATGAACCTCTCTGCCTCCATATTGTTACCACCTTTTATTAATTTTTTCTATTGAAATCATATTCCATTAAAACAATATATAAGCTTCATATACATCGTTATAAACCTACATCTCTATATACTACATTATTTTCACCACTAACAATATAATCCATACTTCACCATAGAATTGACCCCCTTTTACCCAATTTGCTCACCACTCTTCCCCCTTCCTTTCTTATAACCACTAATTTGGTCTTGCAATCTAAATGTTTACTTTTTATTTGATGTAGTTTGCCCACTCCTCTTCCCCTTTCCTCTGCTAAACACTAATTTAGATTTATAGTCTAAAAGGTTTTTTTGTTTTGTTTTGTTTTTAGTTTGTTTGCCTTCTTTATATGCCATTGATCAAAATCAATATAGCTATTTTTCTATCTGACTTATCTCACTTAGCATAATACCCTCTAGATGCACTCATGTTGTTGCGAGTGGCAGGGGCTCATCTATTTAATATGTGAATAATATTTTGTTGTGTCTACATACCATGATTTCTGAATTCACTCATTTGGTAATGGGCATTTAACTTGTTTCCAACCTTTGGCTACTTTAAATAATGCTGTAATAAACATGGGAAATATATTTCAATTGGAATAATTTAGCAATTGATGAAAGATAGCTTTGTATCAGGGATAGTATTGAGAAATGAATCTGTTATTTGAGGATAAACTTACCTTACCAGACTTGGCATAATCAGACCACCAAGAAGCATCTCTAAACCTATGTTTTTTCTCTGCATTGTGGGTCACAAACCTGACCCATAAAGATTGCCATTGGTTGGTTCATTCTGAGATTTGGATTTGGGAAACATTTAGGATCCTGTGATGCAATGAGCTCTACAATTAAAAACATAACAATGTGACATATTTGTAACCATGTATCAGTTCCAGAATATTTCTAATTAATATTGAGTTCAGTATAATGGAGGGTTGGGACTGTCCATAAGCAGTTCTGAACCTCTGTTAGTCACAATCAGAAACAAATGTTCTAAGAGCAGGTAACTTCCAGCAGAAAAAAATAATCTTGTTATCTCTTACAGTTTCACACTGTCCACTTAAGAAATTTTTTCTGATTTAGCCTGGCAAGAGCTAATATGTTTTCCAGATCTACAATTTCAAAGATGGGCTGACAGAGATGATAGATAAATGTGCCAGTTATATCACAGAGGTTTAAGTCACACCTCTTGTCATTTATCTTGACAAAGCGTAAGGTTCCTATAACCTTTGTAAGAGATCACTTACTTTTAGTGAGTTCATGGATTAAATTGAATAATGAGCTCTTAGATAATGATCAACTAAGATTTGGTTGATGGTTATTAATTCACACTGCCTTCCTCAGTGTCCTGAACAATGTCTGTAATACCAACCACTTTGAAAAAAAATAGAGAGTGCACCCAGGTGTACTCTATTGTTATGGCTATTGTAGGAATACACTGCAACTGATTCATTATAGGCAAAATGCAATTGAAGATACCTTTACTAATACCAACTAACAGCAAAAATAGTAAAACTGTGAATGAATACAAGGAGTTTCTTTAACAAATCTTGAAAAAATAATAGATTTAAAGATTCTAGTCCCACATTGTTGAAGACAGAGAAGTCCTGAAAAAAGGCCAAAATAATGTAAGATTTAGGTGGATAGTTGAAAAACAATAACTGGTGTGTCCTGATGGAGTAGCAGTTAGGTCAGTCGCCTCCAAAGGAACACACAGCCATATACTTATGGGTTCAAATTCCAGGTCTGGGGAGGAACAACTAGTGTGAAAAACTAAATGAAAGCAAAGTGCTTCTTCCTCCTCTCTCTTCCTGCCTGCCTGCCTGCTTGCCTTCATTTCTATAACCTTCCTTAAAAAAATAAAAAGTAACTGCTGCTGAGAGGTTATCATGAAACAAATATAAAACACTTGACTTTGAAATCTATATTGTATTCATCTTAAATGTAAAGGAGAAAAAAACAATTTGCTATGTTACAAGTAAGGTATTAAATTAGGGGAGATGGCACATATGGGGACCCTACATACATGAGTTTATTTTAATTAGTAAAACAAAATTACTGAAATAAAATATATTAAAAATTAGACGTTTAAAGTAATTCTTAAAATTATTTAGTGTGTCTATAAAGTGTCCTAATTTTCAGATAGTTATTTAAAATATTTATCTATCTTAAAATATTTAATTTTTTTAAAGGAAGGGTGAAGACAGGAAATAGACTGGCAAATAGGAAGACAATAGAAGAGGCATTTTTATTTTATTTATTCACATTGGTTGTTTAAAGTATTTATTATATTTTATTTTATACAGAGAGATAGACACAGGTACTATTTTATAGAGACTATAACAGAGGATAGTATTCTCACTTGCATTTTCATAAATATATTATAATCTAGCTTTGCTACAAATGATGCTTGAATGTTAATTCTGAAGATAGGAGCTCTTATATATTTGAGCAAGTGAAATTAAATTATGAATATCACAAGCACAAAGCTTGGTTTATGAATATTATCCTATGGAATCATAGAGTTCTACAGAAAAATTTCTCTATTATTGCTGATATGGGTTAGTTTTCACAGGATCTAGTCTCACCTATACACAGACACTGTAACCTTTCCATTCCACATAACTACTATTCATTTAGATATCATCCTTTCAGTCAGTGGATGTATCTTTTGTCTTTGGAAAGGAAAATGCATACATGAGCAAAGAGATGAGGTTCAGTATTTCCTCATGGGAAGAAATAGCATAACTTGTGCCAGACTGACTAACCTGTGCAGGTTTCATCAGACAAGGAAACTCAATTATAAATGTTGTCCAAACACCTACGGAACATTCTAGCACCAGGACCAATGTTGCTGAGCAGCCTCTGAATGTTGAATCAACTCTTCTTTACATGAGTCTCCTTCTAGACCATTTGCCTTCCTCACTTCAACATGGATCTCATCATAAGGTCATGCTCCATCTCATTATCCTCCTTAGACCTAATAGGCAAGTGATGCTCATCTCATTAATTTGGCAATTCAGAGTAATCTGAGTTTTCCTTGGTTCATTGTCCAAAATATTCTTTGATGTACACACTATACCCTGTTTTTTTCACAGACTTCATTTTAGATTTTTAAAACACCTTCTGCATTTTCCAATGAAATCTGAGATTATACCTAAAGCCTTTGCCTCCAATATACAAGATTTCTGAAAAGTTTTTAAAGTCTGAACACAGAGACAATCATCTCGAGAGAAAAATACACCAGTGCCAACCACCCTCATTCTCAGAGATTCTCATTCAAGTAGTTTGGTGACTGTCTTAGTCTGTTTAGGTTGCTATACCAAAAACATCATAAACTAGGTAACATATAAGCAGTGGAAATTTATTTCTCACAGTTTCTGAAGCTAGGAAGTCCAAGGCCAAGGTGTCACCATTCAGTTCCTAGGGAGAACAAACTTCCCAGTTCATAGACCACCCTATTTTCACTGTTCTACCTCACCTGGCAAAAAGGGGCAAGGTAACTCTCTGGGGTCCTTACTATAAGAAAATTGATTCTAATCTTGTGAGTTGTACCCTTGTGATTCACTCCCAAAGGTCCTACCTCCAATACCATCTCATTGGATATTAAGTGTAACATATGAGTTTAGGGGGATCACAAATAGTCAGGTCAAGGAAGGATAGGCTGACCATACTGACCATACGTCCCATTTTAAATGGGACAGTACCATTTGTTTTTGTGTTTCACAACCCTCAGTGTTGTCCTGTTTTACATAAACCACCGCCATCTGTAATACAGGCCAATAAGGGCAGCTGTGTTGCCCAGGAGCAGTCTGTTAAGGGGGCAAAAAAGCCTCCCGCTTTATCACACTTTGAAATATGGAAGATCTACAGAAGGACGAGCACAGAGGATTTTACATTAATAATCTCTTTCTCATGTAAAATATAACATGATTGTGTCCAAACATTCCTTAAATCTACATTTAATTCTAAATTACTGTGAAATTAATGTTCTTCCATATTTGTCAAGATGCAGGTAGTTGATCTTGTGTTTGTTTTAATATGATGTGGGTAACATGAGATAAAAGACGAAGAAATTGAGATAAAAGTGAAAGATCATGAGAGGTTATAAATTTTATAGGAGGAACAAAACAAAATATATTGATAAGAAAGCAAGTGAAGTGTCTTTAATTAAGGAGCAGTACAAAAACAGAAAATAGTCATTCTGAGAATATGGAAAATATAATTCTTTTGTCCACTGATCTTCAGGTCTCTTACAGAAGCTAACCATGAAGTTAAGGGAAAGCTAGTAAAATAAATTAGAGTATATATTAAACTGGGATACCTTCAGTGATAAGTTATTGTGCTCAGCTTGCATTTAAAAACAGTGTGGTAAATCAGTAATAACATGTTTCATGCTTTCATGTCTGAAAGCTCATATTTTTTTGGCGTACAGGAGGACAGACTTTCCTTCACCCCTATTTAGTCACTTTATCCTTCACTAGAGTGAAATTAACTGACACATAAACATAGCTAAACATCTGGGCAATATTTATTTTCAGCAAAGAAAGGTAATATGGCCTAATAATTCTAAGTATTTTCAGAATTGTATCTGCACAGGAAACAGAAATAAAGATAATATACTGAAGCTGCCACACTAGAGATTTAAGATAGACATAAAGAAAATAAATGGCAGTGAAAATGACAAAGTAAAAAAAGGAATACAAGCATAGTCAATAAATCGATATTCTTATCAGATTTGGTTATGTCTAGAATTTAGAGATGGAAGACTATAAGTCTCAGATATCTCTTATTATACCAGTGACTTATCATTGATTCACAGTCACACTTATTTTGAACACTGTATGCATTTGTTAAAAGCAGCACTAAAGTCTTTCGGAAAAAAAAATCATTTCTTATAAATAGATTAACCTCTGAAATAAGTTTGGCATGACATGTTTAAGCATTGTGTTAGGAAAAGAAATGTTTTTAAAGTCATATATTTTAAGACAATTTATTTGATTCTTGCTTTTCAATAGGTATTAATAAATAACCCTAACTATTTATTCCTCTTAAACTGAAAAGTTGCCAAATATGAGTATTAAGACACATAAGTTCTTCATATACTCTACATTTTATATTCTTCAAATAGTCGTCGTAAAAGCATAAACTAGTGTATTGAGAGTATTAGTGGTGTTATAAACAAGCTACTATCTTGTGAATAGTTCAACAATAGATCTGTTCTTAGTGTTGTAAAACATAGTTAAATGCTATATTCTATTATTCTGAACCACTCAGAGTAAGTAGTAGCATTCACAAGAATTTATAAACCCATATAAATTTCTAAGCCTTGCCTATAAAATTATGACCTGAAGGACATATTCATTTCTTCTGAAGTTGATATTAACCTAAACCTTATTAATATGTAGGTTGGGAAACATTGGAGAATGGTTTCTCCAGTTTAATTAGCCTCCAGTGCTGATTTGTTTTGATAATATAAATAATTAGTTTAACCACAAAATTGATGTAACAGAAATAATTGTCAGGCAATTAAATACTGCAATGATTTCAGCTCCTGGGAAATATATCCTATGTAAGTATAATAATAACGCTCTTGACTTTAACTACAAAATCTTTGTATATGATTTCTCAAAAATATTTTTATAGATTTCATGTTCTTCGTGTCATAAAACATGCACTAATATAATTTTATTCAGATAAATCTTAAATTAATTCCTGTAGTATTTCTTCTCTCACTGTAAGCCTTTTCATGGTAAAACATTTGTCTATTTTCAAACTCACAAGGGCCAGCTGCCCATTTCAGTTGGAGGAATATGATAATAAAATAAAATCATTAAATTCATGCTAAAATGTATTGTTTATTATTTTCTTTTTAAAGAAGAATTTAGATTATTTTTATATCCTGAAAAAAATGTGTTTTAGTTCTCCACTTGTATATAACACTAGCATATTAAAAAATAGCTCCATTCTTTTGTATTTCTTGCAGTCCCTTAATATTTTAACATGCTTTCATTTAGGATTTTTTTTTTTTTTGCATTATGTAATCACGTTAAATTTCTTAACACTATTTTATGATAGCAGGTATTTTTATGTCTTATAAACATTCACATTACATATTCGTTATCTTATTTTTGGCTTTAACCCAGATGCATGTACAGACTGATTTTCAAGTATCATTAAACTGTCCAAAAGAACATAGTGCAAACAAATCACTGAAAGGACTTGACCTTTAATATCTTTGCTCTTCCTAAAAAAATTATGAAAACTTCATAATTTCTCATTAATTTCAGATTACTACTGCCTACTGTAAGAGAACTGTTTTTTATAATATAGTGTAAAATAGTATATTAGTCACACGTGTTTCATGTATGATCTGTTCTATACTACATTTGCATGTATAGTTGTGTGATAGGAGGGACTTGGAAAACTACAAGATTAATGTAACAAGGGACACAGCCTTGAAGGCCTTGATACATACGTGCCAATAGTAAGGGAGAAGCCCTTGACAAGTATGGGCTGTTCTGCAATGTAACAAGTGGAAACTTTTGTAATCATAAATGAAAGAAATACTGTACTGCTTGTGTAGGATGCTAGCTGAAAAGTATAAAAGATAGAGCCCCAGTACAATGGGAGCTCAGCCTTTGGATGCCAATCAACTGAGCCACTGCTGGCAGGACAAATAAATCTTGATTCCTGATGTGGCCTTGGTGTCCTGTTTCCTTGTTAATGGGGCTTGCAACAGCTGTAATTATTTAAAACTACAATATAAGTTCTGTCCTAATGAATTGCAATGAAATTTGAAATAGATTTAATAGATGAGGTAAAGATTCATTAATTAATATGTCGCATTTATTGAAAATATTTTTACTATGTTTTCCTTCTCTCCTGGTCATTCTCTAAGGATATAAAATATTTTACCTTAATTTTTCCTATTTTGTACATATTCATTTATGCTTTCATATTTAATAACTGAACTTGTGTAAAATTTTAGTGAAACATTATTAAAGGCTTAATTGTGTGTAACACTGAAGCATTAAAACTTAATTTGTAAAAAATATTCTTTACATATATTTAATAACACAAAATTAGGCCCTTTAATGAGGTTTTAACTTATTAATGAATCAATGGAATATGTGGGTATCTGAAACAAAGTGAATGCATAGCACATACAGTATTTATATTTCCCAATTTTATAGTCTCTTACCTGTGTGACACAGTGGCTCCCAAACAAATAGGACACAAAATTTTTAAAATTTACAATTTGTGCTTGTTAAAATCACCAGCAGATACATTTATCTGAAAAATGAGCTGATATATATATATATATGTATGTATAAATGTATATACATGTTTTTTTATGGGCAATAATATATAATTTAATTCTGCTAGTTATCTCCCTCAACCATTAACTATTTATACCATTAAATTTTTATATAATATATGAAATAGAGGTACATACTTTATTTTATAAGTAATTATTTTCTCTATGACATATCTTCTTAGCAATTACAATGTCTTTGCTTTATCATTTGTCTACCAGAAGTACAGTTGACATTCCCATTGTCCAAATTCATCTTTCTGATCTGTAATTCAATTTTATGTGTCTTTGCATGGCAATGAATCTTTTTTTATACACATTTCCATCTAAACTCCCATGATTTTAGGCAGAAATAAATGAACAGACTCTTTCATGTTGGCCCATAGTACATTTTGACAAATAGTCTTCTTAAGTCTAGATTCCTGCATTTGACTAATATGATTAAATTCTTAATAGTACTGGAACAATTGCAAAAAGAAAAAAAAAAGAACATGGAGTGAGTCTGTGTTACAAATCCATTTATTTTGCAGCATTATTTTCTCGTTGAAATTTTAAGAGTTTCAGATAATATTTCTTCCTTTGCTAATTTGAAGGTACTGAATTGACTTTATTTTATAGTATCCAAATGGCTTTAAAATGAACAAATCTGTTGGTATAGCAATAATAATATTAATTGCATCTTATATTTTATAATACCTTATTTTATACCATGTTTCCATACATGGCCTCATTTAATCTTTATATCACTTTTTGCTTTGGTCTATATATGCCTGTTCTATATGTGAGAATTATTAAATTTCCTAAGTTCTAAAATAAAGTAGGTGATGGAGCAAAAATTGGAGGCTGTATCTTTCTAATCAAAATTTGAAACTCTTGTCCCTAATTCATACACTAACTTGCTACTAAGAGTAATCAAATAATCAAGCCAATGGTCATGAAAGTTAAAGCTTGAAAGGAAATTATGAATGGTCTATGAAGGTGTCTTTTTGTGTCTTTTCAGCTTTCAGAACTTTCATTGAGCAATACAATAAAAATAATTTTCTGTCACTTGAAATGTGAAGGTATTATAACAACTATTTGCCCTGAATCTGTTATTCAGAAGGACATGAGCCAACACAAAGGCAAACAAGGGCACTGTTGGTGACCTTCCTCTCCCTAAAGGTGAGGATGGATTTAAGTGAATTTCTCTCACTCTCGCTCCAGGTGATTGTACTGTTTGCATGCTGAGCTTCACAGCTTTCAAAAGGCTTGCCCTGGGATATGACTGCGCTGGATTTAGAAGGAGCTGGTCATTGAATAGCTCTGGTAATTCTTGCATCTCGCAGTTATGTGGTTGACAGCTCCTTTTGGTGGGGAAAGCTTGGATATATTTCAAGGTGATTGTAGTTATGTCCCTCTGGCAGCAAGCTGCTGCAACCAGCTTAGACCATTATCCACCTCTCCCACTGGATTTAAGCCTGGGGAGAAGTCTGGGGCTTTTGTCAGGATAGAGGTTAGGGATGGATAATTATTCTCCATTTGTACTCAAAGAGAATAGCACGTATTATAAAGTAGCCTTCAATTACTGAAATGGGCTTGCCTATAGTTCAAGTGACTTATAAATTATTATTTATAAAACCCACATTGAACATTATTATTTTGCTGTTTTAAATATCTCATACTTAAAGCTTTATTACACAAAACAAGTGATACTATTTAATAATCAGAGAGAAAAATGCATTTCCATGTTTTAATTTTTTTAGCAGATTTAAAAATACACATGGTTGCTCCGACCAAATTGAAAGTTCCACTGTACAGTTGTCACCATTGCAATGTTTCTTGACTTTCTTATTCTCCTGGGGTACTGTTGTCAAATCAATGCAAAGTAATTAGGAAATTTAATTAAAAATCCACATGTTGTGGTTGTATTCATCTTTTTACCTTGAATATCCATTCTGTAGAATGTCTTTTAGAAATACTGTTACCTACTATGTATATTTAAAAAGTCATATTTCCACAGATACTGATTAGTTATGTAAACGGGTCTTAGCATATGCTGGGGGCAGTATTTTCAGTGTGCTCTTCTCCAGGAGCTCAACATCACTTTCACTCTTCTTTCCAGCCAAAAAATAAAATCAGAGAAAAGCATTTCAATTTGCAGCTGACAGTTTAGGGTTAAGATATGATTCCAGGTAACAGAAGCCAATGAGAGTACACCCAGTTGATGTTTGTGACATCATCCTCCAGCCGGAGTACATAGAACAGCTGAGGTAGCGTTCAGTTTCAGCCCCAGTGCCATGATGATGGATGTTTACATCTCTTCATTGAGAGCCAATTATCTCGCTTTTGTGTGAGGCCCAAGGATCACTCATGCTGCCAGGCTGCACAGAGCACTGTTGGATCTAGCTGAACGAATTGTTTTCCCTGTCTCTGGTAAGCTTCTTCTGTTTTACCTTCTCTTTCAAAATAAAGGTATATGTGTCTAACCGAGGAAACAGTGTTAAGAAACTGGTGTCAGGCTCGAACAGGATTACTATCTGGGAAGTGTTTAATCAGAGCAGTGTTTAGCATTGTTCAAAGGAAGTGTGGATTTAGCAAAATGAATTGAAAAAGAGCATGCTAGCATACACCTGGCAAACTAATTTGCAGTAGAAAATGAATGGCAGGTAAATTCAGCTTTTCCTTAGTAAAGGAAAGTAACTGTTCTAATAGGATCATTATTTTGAAGGCTTTTATAAATACACATGGATATGTATACACTCTGCTCTATTTCTTTGTGTCACTATAAATATCAGGTTATAGGTAGAAACTAGATAGTGCTGCTAGAAATTGAAAATTAGTGAAAGTTTCTAATTGTGATATGATAGTTCTTTGGGATAGTTTTTCAAAGTTGTATGTATACAGGAAACAAAATTTATCAAGTGAGCAAAGTCTTTAGCTTCTGAAATGAAGTTTTGTATCCATATTTATCATTTTTAACCTAAGAAAATGGCAAAGAGTTTTAAGGAACAGTGTGTGTGTGTGTGTGTGTGTGTGTGTGTGTGTGTGTGTGTGTGTGTGTGTTTCTGAACTAGGAAATGTTAGTAATTCATTGCATTAAATGAATATATAAAATAGCTGCATTTTATGTATCTGCAGAATAAACTCTGAAAATTAAGCTTTTGATTATTTAATCATTTATTAGTCATGATATTTGAACGTGAGGATTCTTACAATTTGTAGTAAAACAAGCATATTTACAGATGTTGAATTGCTGTGGATATAGATGATTGCATCTGACAAGAATCCTAAAAACTCAGATACATTAAAAGCTTTTAATTGAGTGTTCACATGATTTCAAATAGAGAATTTAGAAACACTTTTAACTCCTCCAACAGTGTCTGTTATCGTGGTATAAAGTAGCAGACTATTGTTATTTTTAAAGTGGAATGCAATTATTTATGAGATGAAGATGCAGACAAGTGTAAATAGCTGTTATTTAATTTAACATGTTCTCTTACTTTAACAACAGCTCCATCTCTTTTAGGTTAATAAAACTTTTGAATAATGAAGTCCATCAGGTTTTAATATGCTTATGCTTTTCAGATTTATTTTTGCTCAGTTTTCATAAGGAATATTTCTGCCGGCTCAAGCCAGTAATTTGGATAATTAGAAATCAGAGTTTGGAGGTGCTCAAGTTGTACTTAAAGACAGCAGGGTTTCTCAGCCATGTCACACTTCTGTAGTTTCTGCTAGCCCAGTCCTGTTTGTCAGTGCTTGACATACTGTTGTTCGATTTGTCTCCTTCAGTCAATTCAGGTCTGAACAAAATTGAGTTTGTAGAAAGTGTCATATGTGCATTAATGGAATCTAAAGAATTAAGCTTGTTGTCTGAACCAGAATAATATATAATCAACCATACCTCAGAATCTTACAAATATGATCTAGAGGTGCATTTTCACAGTGAGATTTATTTTAATGCCTTCTTTGAATCTTAAAATCTAAAAGTAGAAAAATAAAAGTTTTGATATCATGAACTTGAAAGAGTACTTGATGCAGTTTTGAAATGATTTCTTTTTCCTTTAAGCACTTTAAAGTGAAGTTGAATAACCCAAAGATATTGACTTAGTCATTTTCACAGGTGATCAATCTTGACCAAGGGAAAACATTTGTTTCCTAACAATTAATTCTCTAAAAATCTATTCTGTCAACAATGTAGAAAATCTTACTCAGCAAATGAATTGTCTAGACATTTTAAATTGTATTTTCTTCTTGTATGAATGCTTTCTCAGTATTTGCATCTCTAACCACAAATGCACCACTTTGTAGAAATTACAGAGTTAAAGCTGTTCATCTTACTTTCCTTTAAACAACTTTGTACAGCATGGATATGTGTGAAATGCATACATGCAGGTTAAACATTATTGTCTGAATGTTTTTGTTCTTTATTTTATTTTTTTTTAACAGAAGGCATCAATGGGATAACAATTTCCCATGCCACAAACTCTTTAGGAAGAATTCTTAGTGCAGAGAGTCTTAGGTAAAAGATGCATTATGCCACATATAGTGTGTTTTGTCTCCTTTCTAACACCTATATCCTTTTTCGAAGTTAAGTCATCATCTTTTTCTCTTTGTTTTATATTTTATTCTCTATATTATCTTATCCAGTTCATTGAATGAGATGCACCAAGTTAAATATTGCTAAGTGACAGGTTTTACAGTTCTGAAGAAGAGATGGGAAAAAGTGAACAATGATAATCCCTTTTGAATTTCTCTGCATTTCCTAGAGGTTAAGTGAGATGTATTTTTTTCTTTTGAAAATTGTTCCTCAAATTGTTTTACTTATTTCATAATAACACTTTTGTCCTCTTGTATGCCTTAATTATCTCTTGGAATTTAGTTTGTGAAAGTCTCTATTAACTTCTTTTAATTTTCAAATGCATAATCATTGGGGTTTCTGTTTTTCAGTTCAGGTACTTGAATATGTCCTGAATGCAATGATTGTGTTAACAGTGTGAAATTTTTAATTTCTGAAACCAACTTTTTCTAAATCAAAAATACAGTAACTGATATCATCTTAGCAAGTTTGGGCTTGTATTAGTATGCAAATGAATGGATAGGTTTATATTTTAAAGTTTAAAGGTATTTTCTTGCATATAATATCATTAATAACAATTGATCTATGATAAAGTATTTAATATCTTGCAGCTAAGGAAACAAAAACTAATGGTTTTTAACTTATTGCCATCGCTCCGTCAATAAATCAGTTAATGGAGAAGTCAAGACTCAGAAACCGTTTTTCACATTGCTCTCCTTTTCTTCCTCTATGTATCTGGCTATCCAACAGTTGCTTTCTTTTATAGTTTATTCTGCAACAAACACACTTCTAGAGATTTATTTATAAATGAACAATAGATAATATGCTTCAACTTTTGCATTATATATTACCTATTACATATATGTATATATAATTCCTATCTGGCAAGATCTATCTTTAAATTACTAAAAATATGGTATTTTAAGAACTTGCTAGGAAATAGAAAGCATGGGCTAAGGATGGACTTACTTGTATTTCTATGTTCTTTTTAAGTTCTCAGATAAGTTCTAATATAAAATAGATTTGTAAATACTTTGTATTTGGGTATTGTGAAAATGTCTATCAATTATTTTATAACCCATATTTGATTATGAATGCAATCACTACTGCATTAAAGAAATGCAGTACTCAAAATGCAATGGATAATGAAGTTTTGGGATAAAGTTAGCTTGTATTTGTATAGTATACTTTCAAACTCACAGCTTTATATTTTCATCTATTTTGTAATAAAATACTCGATAGCTATAATATATTGAGTTTAAGTTATTTGGCTTTAAATAGCATTTAGAGCATATAAATGGTATAGGAAATGGGTGGATTTATATTTTCTTTTATATTTAAAAGTGTAACAATTTCTTCCAAATTATAGTAGTTTGTGTTTGAATAAAGTAAAGAAGATAATCTGAAGTCTAATATTCATTTTCCACTAGTTTTGCATACTTTACTATTAGATCCTAAGAGAGTTGAACTAAAAGTGATATTTACTACCATTGAATTTATTCACAGAAGCCAAGTGATTTAAAAGAAAAAAACAGAAGACTGAAATCTTACTCAGAGAAAATCAATCTTTATATAGAACCTATCAGTTGAAGATAAACTATTTTTAGATGGTATCATTTAATTAGCCACTGAAGAGTTTCTCTAGTGACATACAGATCAATTGTACAACACAAAGTTGCCTACGCACATTTGATTTAGCACAAAATATTTAACTCTTGTAATATTGCATAACCATTGCATTATAGCCCTGAACTCAGTCCTTATACTAATGCACATTTCCAATAAACAAAATGAAGGAATAAAGTTAGAATGCAACAACCAAGAGTATGTATGTGGGTTTTTAATGTTTTCCATCTCTGTCTTGAAAGCCTTGACCTAGGAAGGCTTTAATTTTGCCCTAATTCCATGAATTCTGTGAGACAATGAGAGCTTGAAAATTTTGATTATAAAAGGTTTTATTTGTTTTGATATATGTAGAGACCAACACAATTTTCTAACACCTCATGATCGAACATGGGTGATGAAGTGGTGATAGAATTAGGTTGAAGTGCTTGTCTAATTCACGCTGTTTTGTATTCCTAACACATTCTTAAAGGCAAAATAAGAGTGTTTTGACTGTTAAAATCTGAATGTCTGTTTTGTTTTGTTTTAGTAACCCATCCACCATATGTCCAAATGTAAATCAGAAAGATACCAATAGAAAAGGTTAAAAATAGTATCTTCACATATTGTGGATCACTGTGGACTCAAGATGGGAATCCAAGTGTAAAATACAAAAGAACAATCCAGTCATTTTATGAAAGTACTTTTTTTCACTTGTAAATTCCATAAATTATTTAAATCATAGTTGTGCTATTATTGATCACCTATGACGTACCAAACACCACTGCAATACTCTAAGGATATATGGTCCAGAGTCAGGACAAAGTTCAACAGAAATGATTGAACACATTGTGAAAAGTTCTATATTGAAAATCTGCACATATCTATATGTATTCTACCCATAGCAATCTGAATTGTCCAAGTAAGCTGTCATTTAGCTGATCTTTAAAATGAGTAGACTATTTTCCAAATGCATAAAGGACAAAAGATATTTCAGAGAAGGTGAATTTCAGTAAATAAAAAATCAAAATAGGATGGGAAGTGTTCAAGTAAGGAACAGTTGTTTAGTATGATTGGAGGTAGGTGTAAAGGGCCTAGTACATAAGTATCAGAACAAATATCACTTGTTAGAAAACTGGTAGTGACAACCTCATGATAATCACATAACTACAACCTTTGGCTGAAGTATTAAACTGAGTTTTTCTAAATTTAAGTAATATGGAATTTCTGTAATGAGATAGACCATTGTGATTTTCAATAAATTAAGAATGTTTCCTTAAAAAAGATAGGAAGCAAACTTACCTGAGACTACTTGAAGCAGTCTGCTCCATCAAAAGACCAGAAAGGCCAAGAGAATTCATTTCATTAAGTTTCAAATAGTGTTATTAGATTGTATTTACTTGTTTTAAGTAATAGGCAATTTCTAGTGATGTAACTAGTTACTCAGGAATATGAAGGATGGTTGCACTTGGCATTGATGTGTCTATCAGTGTTTGAGGAAGAGCTTTCGAGGCAATAAGTATTCTTGATGTTCTTCAGCAGATACCAGCTAGGAATAGAACTGCATCTTCCTGAGTGATGCCATGTTTCAGTTATCAGTTGAAATATCCAGAACATTATGTTCTCTTCTTCTCAGATCACTTAAATATTTGTAGTTATATTTACAGTTACTTGAGCAATATTATATAATGCTTTGTATTTAGCATATTTTAAAAGAAAATAATCATTTCATTCTCTTCTTACTATAAAATTTCCTTAGGGGATATATGATTTGTGGTAAACACAAATTAGTATTAAGAAAAAGTGAAAGATACTTATGAGCATTAGAGAAAACCATGAATTAACTGGTTTCGCACTTCTCTTATAAGATTTCTCCAAAAATGTTATAGTAAGTTTGTTGATTTTTATAATAATGATGAACCTCCGGTATGGAGAAAAAGAAGGCATTATTTGGTGGCATAAGAAATTAGTCTTTATTTATAGCCTCCTATATGTACAGTGTTACAGGTGCTCTGGTTGGTGGTGGAGACAGTGAGATACATCTAGTACTGGTGTAGCACTCGGCATATGGGTGTCATGACAGGATTTGAAACAAAAGCACCGGTCACCAAGGAAAATAAGACAGCTACTTATCTGATTCTAGGGGAATTCTTGTTTCCCTAGATCTTCAGATTAATTTTCAGAGAAATACCACTTAAGTGGTTCAGTTGATAACTTGAGGACAAGATCTTGAGCGTAGGAAATAGGCAGGAACTGTGAGGCATGCAAGAGATGCATATCCAATAAAGTAAATATTTTAGAGAAAGTGAAAAAAGTATAAGAAAAATTTACTAGCAGACAGGATTGTTATAGGTAATCACAGGTAATATTATAACTAATTATAGATAATATTTTGCTACCTTGATGTTGAGAATTCTGCCTTATTCTTTGAATATCTATGACCCGGAATATGATGAAGCAGATGTTTCTTAAACGAATATCTGACTGCCTGGGGGGAAGAAAGAAAGAAAGTAACTGGGGTTCTTTCTCTTTGTATGCTATGTCTATGTACACGCTTTACTTAAGATGCCCATTAAAGAGCAAAAGGTATATATTTTGTAGCTATTGGATATGCCAGATTGGAGTTGAAGATCTTTAGTAATCTTCCTTCCTTCCTTCCTTCCTTCCTTCCTTCCTTCCTTCCTTCCTCCCTTCCTCCCTTCCTTCCTTCCTCCCTCCCTCCCTTCCTCCTTCAAGGCAAGCAGGAAAGAAGAGAAAGAAGAAACATTTATTTACTTAGTTGTTCATTTTAGTTGTTTCCCCCGGTCCCAGAATGGGAACCCAGGCCCTTGGGAAGTATGTGGACTGCTCTCCAGGCATGGGCTTGACACCTGAGTCACCAGGCATGCCAGTAATTATCTTTAAATGGTTGCTATACAAAAACAAAGATATCAACTAGAGAATTGTTAAGAAATTCCACTGCCTTATAGATTGTGAAGAAGAAGCAGAAGAAACACAAAGATTCAGATAGAATGACCTTTGAGTCTGGAGGAGACAACTAGGTCTATGCTATTGGAAATGTCTGCTAACTTTTAGATCAGGAAGGAAAAGATGGCTGAGGGAAAGAATTCCAGGCACTCCTGTATAATTCTGAGTATGACATTCTTTTTCCCACTCTCTCATAGCCTCTCTAAATCCCTTTGGATCCTAAAACTCTCCATTAGTTGTAGGGTAATGACAAAACTTTGATTTACAAGAGTGAACATGGTTGGTCTGTGCATCACAGTAAAATTTGCTTTCCTTTTTCTTTTCCAAATCTTTCAGTCTCACCACTGAGATTTAGCTCACATGATTTCTTGTGAGTAGCAGGCTCTTCTTAATCTTCTTTGCATATTTCTACAGATCATTCAAATCTAAATTAAGGAAATGCATCCTTTAGCACTTTGGAACCTCCTTAGCAGATCAAATCTTCCTTTTGTATGCTCTTAAAGGAATAGTTAACATGAGCAAGAATTACGGTTGGAGGATTTATTGATTTATTAAATTATTATTTCCAATCTTCCTCACTAGACTTTAGTTTTCATGAAGGTAATGGCAGAGTTTGTGTGAGTCACCAATGGATGACCAGCATCTGGCATAACATTTAAAGAGAGCAGTTAAATAGTGTTAGCAATAAAAAAACTCACAGGAAACACATTTGTACCAAGAAAAAAGCAAACACACTGAGTTTATAGTGAATCTGAATTATAGACAGAAAAATAGAAAATACTTTAGTCCTAGAGTATTAAAAGTATGTGCCCATCTACATGGTCTCCTCATTAATATGTGGATGACTTTGTAACTAATTATCACACATGGGTATACTAAGCAAGATTATAGAATGTGCACTTTGAGTTATATGCAAAACAGCAAAGATACTAGCAATATCTATTTGTAAAATTGATATAAATATAGCAAGGATCCCTTGGATCACACTTAGTTGGTTAAATGATATGAAGAGTATAGACTCAGAAATGGTTATAGAAACTGATCGACTATATATTGCATTTGGTATAATGGATGTTACTGAAACATGAAAGAGTGTAATTGAGAATGTGGTGGCCAACTAGCAGAAAGATTTAAAATATAAGAACAAAGAAAACTCCACTTTAAATTGAAGGAAAGGTCACTGGTGACCTTAAAGAAAGTCATTTGAGATGCTAGACAGTAAGGAATCTGGCAGGAAATTGATTGTTAGGAATTGAAGTCATGTTCAAGCAATTTAGAACTGGAAAGGAATAAAGACCTGCTGGACAGAACTTGTCAAACAGTAACTCCTTCACAAATAAAAAAACTTTGTTTGATGGATGGATGCCTGAAATATTAAATAACATTTATCCTTTTAACTTCTTCATAACTTGTATCAAACATGATAAATGAAGTTTGCATTCAATGTCTTGTTGCAATGTTTAAAACATAATCATCATTTAAAAAGAACAGAAAATATCCAAACATGTAGAAAATTGTGGGACTTATTTACTCAACAGTTAATTTATTCTCACAAAGTAATCCTGCTTTAATTGGAATCATTTATTAGCTTGTCTCTAGAAAATAAGCATCTCTTGCTTTGTATAAAATAAATACATAAACCTCTTGACATTAAGAGTTGGACACTTCAAAAGGATACCAAATGTTCTTCAAAGCGATGCTGTATCAGAAATATATTCTTAACTTAAGTAGAAGAGCTCTCATACATTAAGAAATTGGTGAAATTAACTGACACCAATAGAGAAAAATAAGCAATGCTTGTAGGTAAAACTATGTATGATTAGTGAGGATGCTACATTATAATATACAAATCTGAGTGCCAAATAAGTATATACATATATACAAATTATTTATATATGTGTATATAAATAAATACATGTGGTGATGTAAAATATGATTTTCAAAGTTCATTACACATTGAGTTATTCTGGTAACTCTAAAATGTTTATAGAATTCTTTATAAGAGATTTCTGATTTTCTTAAAAAGCTTACTTTTTAAATTTGTTCTTGTTACTTGGTAAGATGTCCTTAAATATTTTATATAGAAGAGAAATTATATCCCTCCTCCTTTCAAAATAATATGAGAAAAGTAACAATTTGACTACTCACTCTAGCAATTGACTTGAAAGGAAGATTTGGTATACCATGGATTCAAAGTGAGATCATAAAGGGAATTTATTTGCCAGATTTTGTTGCATCTATATTCATCTGTGATATCGTAGTCTGTAGTTTTCTTTTTTAGTGTTGTCTTTGTCTAATTTTGGTAGCAGTATAAAATTGACCTCATAGGATGTAATGGGGAGTTTTCTATCCTCTTCAACTTTGTGGAAGAGTTTAAGGAGGATAGGCATTAGCTATTCTTTGAATGTTTGGTAGAATTCACTGGTGAAGCCATCTGGACCTGGGCTCTTGTTTGGGGGAGATATTTTGATTACTGATTCCATTTCAGTGTTTGTGATTGGTCTGTTCAAGATATCTGTGTCATCCTGGGTCAGTTTTTGGAGGTGATGGGTGTCTAGGATTCTGTTCATGTCTTCATGATCGATAAATTTTTTGGCATATACTTGATTTTAATAGTCTCATGATCCTTTGTCTTCGTCTACAGTCAATTGTAAATACAGCTCTTTAATTTATGTTTTTTGTTCTTAGGGTTTTTTCCTTTGTTTTTTGTGAGTCTAGCCTAGGGGGTCTATCAATTTTATTTTTTTCATATAACCAACTCGGTTTCATTAATCTTTTGGATGGTTCTTTTGTTTTCATTTTTTTTTTCTGCTTTAATTTTCATTATCTCCTTCCATCTGCTGATTTTTTGGTTTTGATTATTCTTCCCTTTCTAGTCCCCTCAGGTGAGAGGTTCTGGATTTAGTTTGGGCTGTCTCAGTTCATGATGTGCGCTTGGATGGCTGATAATTTTCGTCTTAGAATGGCTTTTGCTGTGTCTGGTAGTTTGTCATTTCATTTTCATTTGTTTCCAGATAAGTCTTAATTTCATCTTTGAATTCGTTTATTATCTATGAATTGTTCAGAAGCATAAGTTCAATCTCCACATCTTTGTGTTTCTTGTAGTTTGGTTCTTCTGGTTCATTCCTAGTTTCATGCTTTGTGGTCAGAGAAGATGCTTTATATAATTCCAGTCTTACTAAATTTGCTGAGATTTCTTGTGTGTACCAAGATGTATTCTATCCTTGAGAATGTTCCATGTACACTTGGGAAGAATGTACATTCTTTTTTGGGGGGCAGATCAACCTGTTAGTTTCATGTGCTTTATGGTTTCATTTAGAGCCCTTATTTCTTTGTTGATTTTTTTGTCTGGATGATCTATCTGTTGATGTACGTAGCATGTTAAAGTCTTCTACTATTATTGTATTACTATTGATTTCTACCTTTAGCTCTGTGGGTGTTTGTTTTACATATTTAGATGCTCCAACATTGGAAACGATAGTTACTTCTTGATGAATTACCCCCTTGACCATAACTTAGTGCCCTTCCTTGTTTCAAGATGTCTTTTTGAGGTAGTTGTTTATCTTGTTTGAAATTAATATTGCAGTTCCTGATTTCTATTAATCAGTGTTGCTGTGATTTATTTTTCCATAGCCTTTAACTTTCAACCTAGGTTTTGCTTCGGATCTGATATGATTTTCTTGTAATCATAATAGTGATGGATCCTGTCTTTTGATTAATGTGTCTTTTGATTGTGTATTCAGTCCATTCACATACTGAGTGGTTTCTGATATATAGAGTTTTAGTGCTGTCCTTTAAACTTTTCTTTTCTGTTGGTTTTCTTTGTGTGTTGCTTTATTTCCCATTTATTTTTATTTGTTTTTTCATCTGTATGTTTTTTTGGTGTTGGTTCTTTCAAATTCATACCTACCATTTATGCATCTATTTGGAGTCAGGTTTTGTAGTAGTCATCTGGATTGTCACTGTCTTTAACATCACTATGATAGCCTTTTATGAACTGCCACCATATTATATTTAAATGTCCCTATGGATTCCATGATTTAATTTCCTCCTTTGATGATTTTTGTTCTCTCCTATTGGTTCTATCTTTGTTCCTGTATTTGCTTTCCTTTCTAGCCCATTCTCAGGAGTTGGTGATCTTTGTTTCCTTTTACCTATTGTAGGACCTCCATGGTTATTTTTTGTGACAGATTAGGGAAGTTCTCTGCTATTGCTTCTTTAAAAATTATACACGACAATCAAGTAGGTTTTATCCAGGGAAGCAAGAATGGATGAAATATGCAAATCAATCAATGTAAACATCTGATCATGTAAGATGCAGAAAAAGCACTTAATAAGATTCAATACCCATTCATGATAAAAGAAAAACCCTCACCAAAATAGGAATAGAAAGCATATACCAGAACATGATGAAATTAATGTATGACAGACAGCTAGCATCATAAACAATGGCAACCCGCCCCCCCATAAAAATAAGCTAAGAATATTTCCCCTAAGATCTGGAACAAGACTAGTCTGTACACTATCACCACAATATTCAACCTAGTTCTAGGATAACTGACCATGACAATAAGGTAAGAAAAGGACATTAAGTGAATTCAAATTGGAAAAGAAGAAAGAAAGCCATCATTATGTGCAGAAGATATGATATTATACCTAGAAAATCATAAACACTCCATGATATAAGTGCTAGAGATAAAAAATAGGTACAGAAAAGTGTCAGGATATAAAATCAACACACGAAACTTAGTATTATTCCTATATACAAGTAATTAAGAGGGAAAAGGAAATTAAGAAAGAAATCCCATTCATAGTAGCACCAAGGAAGATCAAATAACTGGAAATAAACTTAACAACAGAGGTGAAACACCTCTATAATATAAGATAGATGACTTTAACAAAATAGATGAATAAGACACAAAGACATGGAAAAACATTTCCTTTTCATATATTAGAAGAATTAGCACAGTAAAAAATGACCTTTCTATCTAAAGAAATGTATAGGTTTATTGCAATCCATATCAAAATTCCAGGGACTTTTTCAAGAAAATGTAGCAAATGATACTGAAGCTTCTATGGAATCATAAAAGGCTTCAAATAACCAAAGCTATACTAAAAAAAAAAAAAAAAAATGGTGAAATCATAGTCCCTGAACTCAAACTATACTAAAGAGCAATCATCATCAAAATAGTATAGTACTAGAACAAAAACAGACACACCAATCAGTGGAATCATATTGAGAGACCATATAGAAAGCCAAGCCTATATGGATATGAACAGTTAATCTATGATTAAGGTGCCAAGAGTATGTAATGGAGTAAGGGAAGTTTTTAACAAATGGTGTTGAGAAAACAAAAAATATCTTTAAAAAACCAAAAAATGAATTTACTCATTATTGCCATACACAAAAGAAGAACTCAAGATGGAGCAAAGACCTAGACATAAGACCCCAAATCATAAAATACATAGAAGAAAATTTTGGAAAAACACTCTACAACTTCAATTACAAGGAGATCTTTGAAGGAGATCTAAAACTAAGCAATTGGGACTACATCAAACTGAAAAGTTTCTGTACAACAAAAGAAAACACCACTAAAAAAAAAGACAATCTATGGAATTGGAGAAGATAGTCAAACAACAGTTAAGAGTTAAATCTCCAAAATATATAAATAGTTCACACACCTCAATAATAAAAAGACAAATGACCCACTTGAAAAATGGGCAAAAGAACTGAGTAGACACCTATCTACAGAAGACACAGATGGCCTGCAGACTCTACATCACTCATCATCAGAAAAATCCAAATAAAACTACAATGAGATGCTACCTCACACCAATGAGAATGGCCTATATAAAAAAGACTCAAATTAGCAGGTGTTGGATGAGGTGGGGAATGAAAGAAACCCTCCTACACTGTTAGTGGGAATGTTTTGGAGCAAATTCTTTGGAAAATAGTATGGAGATTGTCAAACAATGATGCATCTACCATTCAACCCAGCAATTCTACTCCTGTACATTTACCCAGAGAATACAAAAACTCTGATCAGGAAAAACATCTGCTCTCCTATGTTCAGAGCAACACAATTCACAGTGGCCAAGACATAGAAACCTAAATGCCCATCAACAAATGACTGGATAATGAAACTGTGTACATATTCTCACTGGAATTCTAAGCAGTTACTAAAGAAATAAAACAAAACAAAAAGAAAAGAATTTGTGTCCTTTGAAAAAATATGTATGGAACTGGAAGGGATCATGTTAGCTGAAATAAGTCAGAAAGAAAAAGAGAAATATAGGATGGTTTCACTCTGATGTGGAATATAACAAAACAGCAAACTCTAGCAAAAAATCACAGGACACAGGGTGAAGGCAGACAGCATGTGTGGGTGGTGAGTGGAATGGGGGAGGGAAGGAAAGAGGGGACAAGTAGGTAATAAAGGACACTGGAACTCTGGTGCTGGGTTTGGTGTAAAATAGAGACCGACATGCAATTTCAATATCCTAAAATGAATATAGCATTGTGAACAAAAGAAATAATATTACTATAAATAAATATATATATATATATTTATTATATACTTAAAATTGTTAAAGGTAATTTATTTATTCCAAATAATGCTTAATAAAAATTACTTAAAGACCAAAAACAAAAAAGGAACTCTGAAATTAGAAACTGACCACAATACTATTCTGTGGGAAAAACATGACCACCTTCATGTGACAAAGATGTCCTATTAGAAATTTCATGATCAGGTTATACTGACCCCAGAGATAGAGTGGCACAGAACCCCCCAAAATCTCAGGCTACTCATGGAGCCAGTATATGAAGAGGTCAGAACAAAAAATAAAAAGAAGGAAAAAGAAAGTAGGTAGAATATGGTGCAAGAGGTATGTCATAGTGAACTAAGAATCAATTTTCTAGTTACCAGGAGTTCTAGGAGATTGAGCCACCATGAAGAAACCTGGCTTGCAAACAAGGGGTGCAGTAAATGGGAGAGATCTCACTTGACCCTAGATTTTGTCAAGAACTCAGAGACTAGACAGAGATTTTTGAGGTCAGAAAATTTCCATAATCTGTGGTGTATTTGGATGTATTGGTTGGACTGGAAATTCTATTAGTGAAACATAAAGGTCTAACCTGAATTCCCAGCATCTGATTTATACTTTTGAGGTAGAAACTGGAGTCTTTGAGTGGAGATTGGAAATTTAGGAGGTTAGGAGCTGAAGCCAGTCAGCTGACATGAATTTCTGGCTTCCCAATTTATCAGAGGTATAACCATGGATAAAGCTCTTAACTTCTCTATGCTTAGTTTCCTCATCTAAGGGATACTGTGAAGATCAAATGAGATGATTTATACCATCCATTTAGCACTACTCTGGTGCCCAGTACAAGATGGATGACCATTGTACCTCATTACTATGACTATGACTCATTACTATAACATGAAAATTCTGTGTCTCAATTCTGCTGCTGCTCTTCAAACTCAAATCTGGGTGTTGGTGTCTTATCTCCCTGCTTTGAGTACTCTTCAGTATCAATTCCTTTTTATTCTTCACATCTTATTTCAGATGTCATTGCTGCTGGGGTTTGGCGATTGCTTCCCAGACCATATTGGAAGAGATGAGGTGTTCCTCTTTAGTGCTCAGACAGCACCTTTACTTTCCCTCTCATGTATTCTTATTGCCAGTTGCTTCCCTGTGTTGCCTATTAGACTTACAGTTCCGTATGTATGGGGATTTCACATGTTTTATATACTGCTGCATCAGCAGTGCTGGCATAAAGTAGAAGCTCATTAAATGTTGATTAAATGAATATGTGGTGAGAGACCTAGACTTAGATTCCTTTGGAGGGCCATAATGTGAAACGATGTCTCTGTTACAGTTTAATTTATGGGCTGTTAATTATAGCACCAGAGCTAGAAGATCTGAGTGAAGAAATGAAGTCCCTTTCGGAAAGTGGCAGTGAAACTCATTCTTCCCCTAATCCTTCCTGTCTCCTGACACAATGGTTTTGGTAGGCACAGTTCTCACCTTGGGGTATCTTCCACCATTTCTCCTGATCTTCTGTTACAGTCACCATCTTTCTCAGTCTCATTGTATAAATCTGCTTGGAGACTGGTCATAAACTACACCCCAGTGCCATCAAACAGAGCAAATGATTTTCCAGTACAGTATGTGTGCTCCCACGTGTGATCATGCCTTGTATGAAACACTGCTTTGAGGATTCAGAAACAATCTTCATACATATTTTTTTTCTTAAAATCTCAAGTGACTTCATTGCTTGAGAAATGTGGTAAACTTTAGCAACACTACCTGCTGGAACCAGATTTAGGGGGCTAAAGACCTCAGGATCCTTATGACATGAACTTAGAAAATACAGGGATAGAATGGACTATTTAAAAGAAGACTCTTCTCCTGGACTCTGCACTACCTAGGATATGTATTCATTGTTTGTTTATTCCAATGTGACAAATTGCCATAAACTTAGATGCTTAAAAAAAATAGACATAATCCCACAGTTTCAGTCAGTGATAACACATACAGCTGAGCTAGCTCTTTTGCTCAGTCAAGAGGGTTCAACAGAGATGTCTGCAATGTTGCATTCCTTTGTGGAGTCCCTGTTCTCTTTCAGGTCAGGCGGTGTTCATCAGAATTCTGTTCCTTGTGATTATAAAACAGAAGTCCCTATTTCTTTGCTGGCTCTCATCTCTGGGCTGTTCCTACCTCCTTACCAGGTGACTCTCTCATAGGCCCTATCAACATGGCAACTTACTTCTTCAAAGCCAACAAGGGCATCTTTTGCCTGTGTCTGCTAAGATGGAATCTTAAATAACAACATAATCATCACTTTTACCATGTTTTATTGGCTATAAGTAGGTGACAGTGTCTGCTCATACTTAAAGAGAGATAATTATACAAGGATGTGACTAATTGAGATTCACTTTAGAATATTTCTGCCATAGGGAGCCATCTCAGAATATTCTGAGTCCTCTAAGTGACTGTTAGTCACCATTGTCTAACCATTTTAGAAACTTCCTATGAAATTTTCTAAGCTTGCAAGTGGCAGAGCTCACTGGATAAGAGCTCATTTTAAATGGAAAAGTAGTAAGCAAGAGAAAGCGATCATTGGAGTAAGAAGGTTGCGGCTGCCTCCTCCTAGTCCCTCAACAAAGAAAAATTTTGGCTACATGTATTTAAGGAGGTTTGAAGTTCTGGGACAAGAGCTGTAGTGTTTGACTCTCATTAGACATTTTGGATTAGGAATGCTTATTTTCAACTCATTATCAAGATGAAAGCAATTGAGAGTCACATCACTGCTACTGTCACTTGAGACCACTATTGCTTTTAATCTGTTTATTAAAGCAAAATATCTAAGCATTCTCCTGCAGCTGGGTGCCTTTAACAACTAGAATTGCTGAGCACTCTGAAAGACCAGAAGAAACTTTAAGGAGTTGGAGGTTATGCAAATGTAGAGGGATGATAAGTAAAGGGTCACTGCCATTGCTAAAGGGCTAGAGACAGAGAGAGTTGCTTGAGATAATCTTTCACCAGGCCCTCTCTCAACTTTTTCTCCTTTTTTTTATGCATCAAAAGCCCTTAAACTTTTATTCTACTTTCACATACTGTCATCAAAACTCCAACTACATCAATAATGCCTCTTGAAACTGCTAGTCCAAATATACAGAATCTAGTCCTAATATACAGAAACTACAGATTAAAAAAGAAGAAAGTATATGTGGAATATTTAGTAGGAGAAATAGGAAAAAAACCGACCCCCCAAAAAAAAGAAAAGCCCCAAAACTTGCTTAAGTCTTATTCCTATTGACTGACTAAGGGACAAAACATCAAAACTTGAACCTGAAAGAACCATCTAGGTTTCACATAGTCATTTAAATAAAAGAAGTGAGGCAAGTTCAACTGAAAGAGAGACTGAATCTGAAGCAGCATCAGTGCTGGCAAAAATGGCTTTTCAGTGAGTGAGCTGAAAGTGAGTGCCATGTTTGATTGCTTTTGTGTTGCAGACTCCTGTAACTGGAGATTTTTTACCACGTGTTCTCTGGAGTTGGGCTAAATGGGTGCATCGCTGTAACAAACCCTGTCCTTTAACAGTAAAAAGAGGAAGCAGGTCTTCTAGAGACTGAGACCCTGGGGGATAACTCAAGTCTTACCCAGAGACCCTGTGTTCTTCCTGGGGTCTCAAGAACCGGTGTGAAAGACAAGTCAAATGTAGACATGACCATTTTGCTGGGATAATAAAAGGAGTGAGCAGTGGAATGAGGATAACTTCTGAGACACTTGAGGCTACCCTAGGTTACACAACTACTCTCAATTTCCTCTCCCTCCTGAATCACAGATGATGTGAGGGCTGGGCTGGCCAGCAGACTCAGTGGAACCAAGCCACACTGAATGAAGCAAAAGCTTATCAATCTTGTCAGCAATGTCAGACAAGACTCCTTTGACAAGCAGTTAACTATCTGCATTTAGGGAAGGAGGAGGTTTACTGGGCTTTGTGATAACACTTTATAAAGTGACTTCCCATACACAGCAGTCAAGAAGGTGGAGTATTTGAGGCCAGCTCTGGATCAATGGCCACTGAAGCACTCAGTGCTAATTTGAACTGCCTTTTCCTCTTGGGCAGAGAAGCTCTGTCCCTGAGGGGAGACTTTCTAGACTTTCAAGGATAGATTCTTGACCCGATCTGGGAAACTGTAAAGGACAAAATAATTCATAGCAGTGATGAAATGTAAACTGTCGAACAAAATAACATTTCATGAGTTTATATCAATATAAAATAAATAGTAAGTAAGTGGGGCGAAGGTGTGGCTTTTTTTTTCAATACATTAAAAGACAGTATCAAATAGTAAGTAAAGAGAAAGGGGTGGAACTTGGCAAATGGTCAGTTTACTTCCATCATTGCAAAGATTGGTCAAATGAGAACCACTGACAGACACTAAATCTAGGAGGAAATTTTTAATGTGGAACGCGATATGTTTATGGTCATAAAGCAACTCCCCGGAGACTACTTATTAATTGCAGAGGAGAACAAAGACTCATTGCAATGGAAAAATAGACAGCATGTTGATTGTGGATTTAATTTATAAAATTAGTATCAGTGAGAGACAGATGGCTATTATGTGCTTCACACTTGATTCCTGGAGAAGAACAAACACACCTATCCTTTATTTTTGCCTGGATTGCATAATCTAAAATTAATCATGGGGAAAATACACAAATCCAAAAGAAGCATTTTATTTAAAAAGGAAACAGAGATGATTACATTCTTCAAAATGAAAGACATCAGATTGGATATGATTCAGATAAAAGGAGGCTGAAGATACATAAAAAGTGCAAAAACCTCATCCTAAACTTAGTACTATGCTGCAGAGGTAAAAATACTCTAAAAGTTTTTGGTATTTGTTTTTTGTCAATAGAAATGTGGGCATGAGTATTTTTGAAGTATTATGTCAATGAATTTTAGAGAATGTTAGAGAAGAGCATTATCCTTAGGAATTAAATATCAAAACATGCAGGAGTAAAAGACCTAAATATGTGTAGACCTATGTTATATGTACAAGTTCTTTCAAATGAGAGAGAGAGAGACAAATGATAAAGTAAAATGTTATACATAGCTGAATCTAAGTAAGGAGTGTATAATTTCTTTATGCTATTTTATTCTTGCTACTTTTATGTAAATGCAAGTTCTTTTCAAATAAAAGAATTATAGAATTATCCAACATATATTGCTATTTTTAAATGTAGTACAGTAATTTAATTCTCACACTTGTTGAAAAGCAAATGCAAACACTGATACATATTTTTCCTGCTACTTTCCATCTAAGGGTATTCTAAGGATTCATCATTGTTATAGAGATTCCAGAACTTCCCTTGGAAAGGGTATAAATTAAAAAATAAATACAGATACCACTATTAATGTCAGCTGTAGAGCATATTATGAAACATGATCAAGTGTCCGCAAAACGGAAGAAAAAACTAGAAAAGTAGTGATATAAGCCTTCTTAAGATTTTTAGTGGCCTGCTGAAATTTCTGTGTAATTTTAGCATTTTACAGCTATTATAGTCATGATCCTTCCTCCACAGACTTCCATGAAGGAAATTTTTTATGATACCAAAGCCAGATTTACTGAGACATTCAAAAAGTGATGACTTTAGGACAATTACCTTTGTATTTATTCCACTGACATTGAATCAAAGTTTGCCATGGTCTCTGACAACTCTGTTGGAATACGTCCAGTTTTAATAATGCAGTTTCCTAAAGAAACATTTCCTAAAAGAAAAAGACGAGAACATCAGTAGAATATCGCTATGTAAAAACATTGAAAGAGTGTGTGTAAAAAAAGATGTTATGAGTCAACCTTTAAAATCACAAAGGCAATGAATTCCAAATTTAAAGGTGAAATGGGGGTCTTAGAATTCCCTATGGTACTATGTATTACTGTTTGTATTGAGCAACTTTTAAATGTTATTTTGATAGCCCCTGAACACATGAGGTCTGCTACAAATAAACACTTTGGATTTTTAATATGAAAACTATATTTGCATAATATCTTATTTTTCAAGAAATTTTTCATTTTATTTTTTCATTAAGTCATTTAAGAGTTTTTGCTACTTATACAGTAGACTTTTCATTAAATCATATTCCCTATCCAGTAACTTTTTCATTCCTCTTGTAGTGAAAAGTACACATTAATTGTAACCATAAATAATTCTATGTTTTATTGTTGTGCTGAATGGAATATCGATTATTGAGTAAAAAAAAAATTAACAATTTGAAAAAGGCTTATGATACAAATTTAGAAACGGTACAAAGCTATATGTATTTGCATTGTCCAGCACATTAGGGGTGTCCCTTTAGCAATAGCTTTGTAACTGCTGACCCTGAAATCATGTAAGCTGAATTCAAATGGACTCTAATAGTGTAGATGTATGTCCTCACATTTGCACAGTAGTGTCTTTTTCTCCTTGTTTAATACACTTGAATGTTGTAATAGAAACATCAAATACTGAAGCATAATAAAAAGAAAAGCAATTAAAAAAAAAACTAGGAAAATGTATAAAATAGAACAAGGCAACATCAAGACAGCTAAATTCTTTCGTTCGTGGAGTATTCTTTGCAAGCAGCTCAAACATCTATGTGTTCAGACTTTTATATTACTTGACTATACAGTGTACTGACAGAAAACCAGCTCTGCTAACTTTAGTATTTAGAACTTTAGAACTTTCCCTTAATTGGGACTCTTAATACGAGAAAAGCTACTGATGCATTTTTGACAATTTCCTAATTTTATCATGAGTTCAGATAGCTTTTCAAAAGTAAGGAAAAATGGATAAATTGCAACTCCATCTTTATATTTCGTATTGTCTAAGTATTGATTTTATAATAAATGATAACTAGATTATTCAAAATGATTCTATATATTCAAATGACTCTACGGCTGCAGCATGCATGTTTTAAGTTCACTTATACAATATGCCAAGCCAACAAAATACAGAAGAAAACAGAAGACCATGAAGCAAACTTTCAAAAGAAATGAAAAGTTGTGAAAATGTTATTCGTACTTGTCAGATAAAGAGTCAAGACGTTTTAACCTCCTAATGTTATAAGTAAGCTAAACTTATAAAATACAGAGAAAACTATTCCGTCTTTCAAGAATACAACATGAAATCATTTATGAATTAAATGCTATAGTTAACTTTCTGCTATAACTTTGTCAATGGATTTTTTAAGTATCCTATTTTCTATCTTCCCTACTATTATATCTCCTGATTCATGTTGTAATAAAAGTTCATTTCATTATAAATGAAATTTAAACCTCACAAAAGCAAGATTAATTTTTCTCATAAACTTCTGTGATGATGTGATGTTGCAAATTAATTTCTATTGAGATATGAATCAGGGGTAGAAGTTGAACCTATTATAGCAATGGCTTTGTTCTACTCATTATATCTAATTAAAAGAAAATATTTAAATGGGTGCTAAAAACAAGTTGCATCACTGAGAGGTGGTTTTGCTTATTATATTACTAAGACTTAATATTGTAAATAATTTATAGTACTTTCTAAGTTTTATAAAGTATTTACAATGTGCTAGATATGGTGTTAAGCACATTATAGTAATTTTTCTCTGTAACTCACACTTGTAAGAGTTGCAAAATCATCATAATGTATTAGTAAGGAAATCTAGGATTAGTTACGTTGCTAATGAGTTATAGACCTGGGAAACAACTGAGTTATCGTCCTCTATAAACTTTATCCATACTGCTTTATTAATTAGATAAATGGTCATTTTGTTCATTTTGTGTACAGTGTCGTGTGTGTCTATTTTCTAGATATTTCTAAATATTTATCATGTTTACATTGAAATATATATCCATTCTTTTCTACTTTCTCAATAGCTAGATGGTTTTTTAAGACTCAGTTAGTGGAACATGTAACATATCTATTTTGTACAAAATAGTTCAAGATAAAGTCTGTCCCCTAAACTTAGCTGAAGTTTTGTTTTGTTTTTTTCAATCATTTCTAGTATTTATTTTCCAGGATAATCACACTTTATAACTCTGCATCTTAGAGTCTTAGCTGCAGAATATTTTTGCTCATATTCAACTGACTGTTTCTGTAACCTCTGGCAATCAACTTGCATTTTCTTGCAAGTTGAGCTTGAAGTGATCCTTGAATGATTTAGTCAGTAAATCTGTCTGTAATTATATCATTTTAACTGATCATATAAGAGCTCTCAATTCCCTATCATATCCTTGATACCCACATATGTACTTAATAAAAAGCAACCTACTGCACCATTGATTTCAGAACCTGAAGCAATGGTGACAGTTTTGATATTTGAATTTGTCTTGGTCATAGTAGAATTTGACATTCATTTTTAATTCTTCCATCATTAATTCAGGCTAACTTTACAATTTCATCTCCTTTATTAGAGATTGAGAAATACAACTGAGATCTAATCTTTGCCTAAATGATATGAACAGAAACTACTCAAAGTAGAGTTGTTGAGATTTCTTTTTCCTAAAATAGAGACACAGAGATGATGATGAAACTCCTTTAGTGGAACTGCTGCAGATGTGCCAACTTTAAGTAGTCAAAGGGCCAAGTCAATTAGCATAGGATGGGCGAGAAATGGAAAGTATCTTCTCTTTGAATCCAAGTTTTTCAACCAATCCTGAAACTCCCTTCATTAGACTGTAAGGTGAGATTGCACACCATTAATTATTTTCTTGTTTTATCAAGAGCATAAGAACTTTAAGTGACTATAAAATATATATTTCTATGATTTCTGTACCATATTTATGCTCATATTTTGAATGACCATAAATTAAAACTTTCAATCTGTACAAAAGACAAGTTAGATTTTTATCTAGAACTGTCATATATTAAGCCTTATAATATATAATGTCGTATAGTAAGAGATAATTATATCTTAAAATATGACTTTTTATTGTGCATCTTTGATTCAAGTATTTGTTGGTTTTAATCCACACCACAAATGTCTAATAGCAACTGTGTTCTAGTCATCATGCTAAGCTCTAAGTAAAACAACAGTAAACATGACAGAGTATTGACTTTTCAGAGTCATTCTTTAACGAAGAAGTCAAGTACTTATAGTGAAGGTGTCAAGTAGATAAATATAGCAAATATAAAATACTGTGAGATGCATGCTAAGGGTACTTAACCTAGTCTATAGATCTAAAGGAAGGTTTCCAAGGGGAGCACTTTCTAAATATAAATTGAAAAATAGATGAAAAATAGCTACAAGTAGCCAAATAGAATAAGGTTGCATTTTGATCACTTATATATACACCCAGAGATAAGAGAAAGTCATTCATATTGATCAATTTGCAAAAACAGTCAGTATGACAAAAGCATACAGTTAGATAACAGAGGTTAGGAGAAAGGAGGCAGGGAGAAAAGGAAATGCTACAAAATGAACTTTACTAAACCTTAGTGTGACGTTTGGAATAAGAAAGGAAAAGGAAGTCACTGAAGCATTTTAGTTTTATTAAAGGATTGACATGCACATATTTTTATTTTAGGAAAAAATCCCTTTGAGTCTCTGTTGATGGACTAGAAGTAAGCAATTTTGGAATAGTACATGAATTACTGAGGAAGGAGATGATTTGGCCTAAATAGAGATTATGTATGGGGAATAAGTAGATCAATTTAAGCACATAGAGTCAAAAGACTATGTATTATGTAACTGAATCTATAAGCCTAGAGTTCATTTATTGAAGAAATAAATGAACTGAGAAAGAGCTACCTTGGGAGTTATAAAGATATAATTATGCCTATGGAAATGGATAAAATATCCTAGCAACCTAAGAATTTTTTTAAGTAGAGAAGGAATAAAGAGAAATTTTTGAAAAATATTAACATTTCAGAAAAGCAAATGGAAATAACGACAACTCAAATATTCAAAAATACTGTGAGAAATCTTAGGAGTTCAGAGTATTCAATAATAATTAGAAGAGGCAATATGAATACCAGTTCATGGGAAGGAAAATAAACTGGGAATTGTCTCTCAATTTTAGCAAAAAGGAGGTCACTGGTGACCTTGGGAATAGCAGTTTCAAAGGAGAAGCATCGGAAGAATGCAGATTAGTAAGAGTTGAAGAAAGAATCGGAGGAGACAAAACTCAAGTAACTAATGTGAAGAGAGAAAGAGAGGGCACTAAATTGAGGGGACAAGTAGTGTCAGCCACAAGCTCTGCACTGATATATGAGTTGTCAAGAATTCAGACTATGTACCCAAGAACTGTCAGTGCAAACTGGGACTTATGCTTACATATACTGTTTACCAGACACAGATTGGTACCTATTTTGCATTTAGAATGATACTTAAACCTCAGCAGCCTGCTGACTCAGCAGTGATTCAGACTTGATGGAGAGTTGCTCTCGTGTGCATGCAAAGTGCAGTGTGAGGCGTACAGTCATTCTTCAATAAACGTTCACATGACGTGCTTAAAGACTGGCTCTATTAATCTTGGTGTGCCTATCGCTTTGTGGAAATCAGTTCAAATCTTCATTTTCCTTTGTAAGTTTTATCTCCCAAAGGCTCATCATATGTATTTAGACAGATAGATATACATATACATATGTGTACATACACATATAATAAGTGTAAAATAAGGCTGACTTTCTATTTGAAGTAATTTGATTTAAAAATATTATTTCTATATGTTCTTTAGAATTCATCTTTAAAAACTGCATATTTATATGAATTTAAAAAAACAAAACCATGTGGCTTTTCAAATTGAATTGTATGTACTAAATATGAAACTTTTACCTTAGCTCACTTTCATGTCTTTTTGTTATTAATATTGCTACCTGAAAGCATAAAAAAGTTATTAGCAAGTATCAAATGAGAGTAGAAAATCCAGTTTCATATAAGGATGTTTAATTAGTCATTAAAACATGTCTGACAAGCCTGTATATATTAAAAATTAATTTATAAACTTTTGAAGTCATACTAAAGAGAACATAGTTGAGCTATCATTAACTGATTTTAATAGCGAAGTGCTAGGAATATAATTTATATCTATGCATACACACACACATACATGTATACTTAGTAGAGTTTCATTTTACAGAGAACATTTAATGGAAAAGTTTTATATATCTCAAAAGGAAAAAAAATCTTTTTTCTATTTAAACAAAATTTATGAATTTTGCTAAATTCTCAAACTGAACAGGCTTAGAAAGGGAACAAAGTTTCTGTCACCTTTTCAGTAGTCATAACCCAACAAGATGTCAAGGCTTGGCATTATAATTGTAACCCCACAACTCTGAGGGAGATTCAAGTTTCCACTCCTTGAAACACAGCAGGACTGTTATGCTATCAAACGCGTTTGGAGTCCTTGTGATAAAGGTCTGAGTAGTGATCTAATGTGTCATTAACATCAAAATGTCTGCCAGTTCTCAATATTGGTTTTGCTTTTAACATGTTGAGTACTAACCACTTGGCTTGCTTTCAGATTCTTAGTTGCTTATGGAATAAGCACTGAAATGATGACAGAAACTTCATTCTTTGAAAATAGACTTGCATATAAGTAGGTTATGAAAAAATTGTTGCTGGAAAAAGTCACTTTTCTGAAACAGATTTAATTCACACTGAGTGACAAGGACAGTAGTCATGTAAATTTCTTAAGATTGTAGCACATAAGAAACAGACTAAATCTGGATCTAAAAATCTAGAACCGAATAAGCTAGATTCCTTAGTCTTTGTTGATGAGTTCCTCCTCAAAGGCTGGTAGATTACAACTTTATTTCCTCCAGTTTATTAATTTCTTATCTATCATTTAACATTATAGGTAATTGCTCACTTGATCACTGAATGGGGTCAGGGAGTATTTTCCCACATAACGTCAAGAACATTCCACAGGGGCTGGTCATAGATGTTCTCTGTTAGTGAATGGTGATACTCCCCACCCCGCCCCCTAAAAAATTCTCACCTTCTCACCTGTGAAACTCATTGTCTCCTCTTATCTAGCTGTCAATTATTTATTTTATTTCCTGTCTCAGTACACATAAATATGTGTTTATGGATTCTATACCAGGTAGGTAAGGACCACTCTTTATCTGGATTTATTTTCACTATGTTAAAATAACAGCCAACAAATAGGCACTTTTGAAACATTCTACACATTATTCACTGTCACCACATTTCTCTGTGGGAGGTATAATTTTCCCCATGTTCATTTTTTAAAAAAAGAAAAAAAAAAGGAGACTAAAGAGAATATATAGTTCAAGACATATAATCAGAACCCTAGTCGAGATTCAAACCAAGGTGCACTGGCATCAAACCATGTGCTCTCAAAGACTACTTTATTGGTTTTCCTTCCAAATTTGACCACATTTGAAGCACTTATTTTTGTTTATTTGAGAAGAAATTCCTTAAACACTTGCTGATTTTGTTTAATCAAACACCCAAAAAATATTAAACTAATATTGTGATGTTTAATAATAATGACAAATTTTTAGCTTTAAAATTTTTCCGCAAAGTGAAATAACCAGAGAAATGACACCAACATGGGGAAACTGGCAAATGTTAGGAAGTCATTTAACCCTTTTAAACTCTGATTTCTTAACTTCTAATAAAATTGTCCTTTGTTAGAAAGTTGTTTGGGATTAAATAATATAATTGTTCTGCATCGTCATTGCTATCTTTAAATTCCCATACAAATGCAAAATACTTTTATAATGTTCTCAAAGTGAAAATTAGAATTATGTAATCTGCATAAATTGAGTGAAACTAATGGAAATATGCAAAGGGACTTTAAACAATTGATCACATGTTCACAAGAGACCCATTGCATGGATTCTGAGGTTTTTCAGTTCTGTAAGTAGCACATTTAAGACAGAACATAACATGAGAAAAGTAACAAAGGCATTGTTTATTAACAAGTGATTCTTATACAAATTTTATTTTCAAAACTAAATTCTTCTTTGATTAATTAAACATTCTACTGCACAATAGCCCAGTTCCCTTCTAAATGTTGGAAAGGTAGAAGTTCAAAAAGGCAGCGTAATCTGTCAGTCAGGCGCACATATATAAAAAAAGTAACAATTGTGCATCTATTCAAAATACATGAGAATTCACACACAAAAAAAATCAAAATATTTTTAATGGCTCTTGCCTAAGGATGTTAACTCTTTTGGCTTAAAAATTGCTTGGTGCCAGAAGCATTCTTTTTTCAACTATGTGGAAAATATCATCTCTGCCACTTCTTAAGCAAATAATTTGCTAAAGGGGATGTTTTAGAAACTTTCTGTTAGTGGGAGAAGCCTGATTTATAATCTCTGTAGATTTCCAGCACATTATATCTGATTACCAGAGCTATCGATGATATTAAAACTTGAAGCATAAATTTTTAGATAGGATTTTATTTCAATTTGAGCAGGCTCTTCTCCACCTCAACTATAGTAGACATCCATTACTGCTCATGATTGTGTTGACCCTGTGAAAATTCAGTAAAGGAGGGGATGACCTGTAATGGAAATTACTTTTCCAGTTTGGCACATAAATTAGGGAGAAAGTAAAAATAGGGGAGTGTTTGAAGTAGATAGTCATCTGTTAAAGGTCAAGTTTCTAAGACATCTTTGCTACATATCTGGGGAAAGAAATTATTCAAAATCCTTTGCTTGATCCTGCAGATGGCAGAGGTGAAATTTCTTTTGTGTTACTGAGAATTTTTCCATTTGAAGTGAGACCATATAAACACATGAAAGTGCAATTTATTGTTGTCTTCTCAATTACTTTTTCCTGATCAGTATATCATTATGTTGGCATCATCAATTTCTCCTTTGTGACAAATTCAGATGTTTCTACTACATAATTAAATCAACTTACATTGAACACATTTTGTTTCCTCCCAAAGAACTATTGGATCTGAATTTACACAATCCTTGTAAATTAAGTGATAAAATTCCACAGAGTTAAAGAATGAATAAAATTGAAAAGGTCAAAACCTCTTTGACTTCCTTTAAAAGTTTGATAGCTTGTTTACTTAAATTAATTCTATTTGAAATGTCAAGACATTTGCCCTTTTCATGTAGATGATAGGGCTCTTTATAATAATGTTTCTGACATCTATTCATTCTAAAATATTAAACATTGCCCAGTACATCTATGTGTTTATAAAAGTCAATTATGAGTCAGTTCCTACCTTCAAATAGTACACAATCTGTGAGATGGAAACAACACTGAAAAGTACACACTAGTTACCATTTTTAGTGCCTTGTTATTCATTCAAAACACATTTATGTAGCACTTATATATCAGGCACTATTCTAGGGTTTAAGTCACCATCAATAAATAAAACCTACAAATTCCTACCCTCAAAGGGAGATTTCCTTCTAATGAGGAGCAATTTCAGTGTTTTAGACACATGATAATATTGACATCTACTCTTCCTTTAGGACTGCCAACACATAGGTTCACAGAGCTGGAGTTAGAGAAATCGAAGTATTCCTTCATCTCTGCAATAAGGACAATATTTTATGTTGCTCATGTTTTAAAACTTCTACAGAATCACATTATACATTATTAATATTGTACTTTGCTATAAACTATGTTTATATTTGGTTTGTATAAGTAAATTATTATACTGTTTTCTACTATATAAATGAAATTCTCCACCAATTTCACTGGGAAACTTCAGCTCCTTACAAATGTTTATTCCACTGTACCTTGGAAAACTCTTAGTCCTTTAAAAACTATCTTTTATGATGCTTATTTTGTTGTGTTACTTGTATGTGATTATGTGCTTCATTCTACCACTCAAATAACAAGCTACTTACAGGTACAAAGTATGCCATAGTCAGCATTCCATTATCTCAGACAGCCAGCACAGGTAGGACTCCTACTGAATAAATGTCACTGTATTAAGTTGAAATATAATAAATTTAAATTAAGAATTAGAGCAAGGAATGACACATGTATACAATAGTCTATATTTGTCTCTACTTTTCAGTTTGAATTTCAACATAATTTTGAATATATGAGTATGTGTCCTCATAGATACTGATTAGATTAAAAACTATAGTTTCTTATTTTTATAACTGAACTATTTTACCCAAGAAGAAAAAAATACATCTGATTAAAATATTTTATTATTTTGCTATAAATAACCATTTTAAGAATCTTTCTGCAAATCATCTTTTAAATATATGCATTTCTAAAGTCATCTATATTATGCATGTGAACATATGTGTCCATATCATTTTGAGAGGGCACAACCATAATATGTCTTCATTATTTATAGCTTTATTATTCATTTGATATTCAATATATTTGAACCTCTTTCTCACTGATATTTCAATTGCTTCTTAATGTATAGGTTATACCAGTTATATTAGATGAAGGAAAATTTGCACTGCATCAAACTAATTATCTTTTCTTTCAAAATGTGCATACATTTCATTATATCTTTACACATAGGGAGCCACAAGTTCATATTTTTTGCACAATGGCTTTGATAACCCCTGATATCATTCACTAACTAGCTCATGGATATTTGCTCCATGAGGAGTTGGTAAGTTGACAGGTCCTGTTTGCTTACTTTGACTTTACTGATCTTAATAAGTTATTTTCCCAGCTATGGTGAGTATAAAAATATTATGATGATACACATCTCTGTTCCTTGCTAACTAAATGATGCATTTATGTGTGTGTGTGTTTTAAATTAGTGTCTTACACACATAAAAACATTAAGACTTATTGGCTTAAGAATGTGTTTCAAAAATTCTGATCTATATTCCTTCTGTTTTATAGAGAAAATTTGAGGAATAGTATAATATTCAGTCTGTTAGAATGCAGACAAATTCAATGAATGTGAGATTGTTTCCCACTTCCACCCAAAATTGACTTTCAATACTTTCCTGGTTAACTGAAAGCTCTAGAAACTCTCTTTGTGTGTTCAAAGAGGTCTTCTTATTTCAAACAAAAGATATTTATTCGAATTATTTTTTGTAAAAGCATTTATCTTGTGCATTTTAGATTTGCTACACTAGGCCTATTACAGGCCATCTTAAATTGAAATCATCTATAGATATAATGACAGTGTATTCGGGTGACATTTTAGGCTGCTGATCTTTTTTGATCTATCTTCCTATTGTTTATATTCACGTAAACTTCCCTGAAGAATATTTAATTGATTCCCTTTTGTTTTATCCTCCCTTTCTATTAGATTTCCTTTTTCCTTGTCTACAGGAAAGTCAGTAAGTAGCAGTGTTGTATGTGTGTGTTCAAGTTCTGTAGACAATTGAAGATATGTGGATCAGAGCAGGTCCCATGTCTTCTTTGTCCCTTGTAACCTTAATATCTAACACAGCACTTGATGCATAATAAATGCAATAAATATTTGCTGAAGAGAACATGTTGTACAAGGGGGCTGTGGGCAAGATCTATTGAAACTTACATGCTATTCTACCTGAAGAGAAAGGCATATGGGGGCATATTAGAGTACTAAGTCAGAAACTTGAAACAAGAAGTTCTAGTCTAATATTTTTAAGACGTGCAACAGTTCTAGTTCAGCCTTCTAGTTGTAATACTGTAGTTCGACTAGGGAACAGTAATATCAAAATATTTGCATATTATTCCTTTCCCCTACCATCGAGGTATAATACTATTTCTACTTCTGAAGTGATAATTTTTTGGTTCAAATACACCAATTTTTGCATTGAATCCTCTCAAATACATTTATATATGTAATAATTAGAAATAAGAATATTATATTCAAAAATGCTAAATTTGTAATGTTAAGAAAATATACATGAGCATAGCTAAATTTGAAAATGTATTCTACGTACAAGTCAAAATCTGAAATCTAATGCATGTTAGTGGATTTGCCATACCAAACCTCTCAAGAATTCATGAGGGTTTAAGTCACTTGGAAATGTCACTATTTTATGCTAAATGAAGGTACCTGAGTCCAAACTGAAAGATGCTCTTATAAAGCACAAATATATATGAAATCCTTTATGAGGTATTGGGAAACACATTAACATTTAGAAGAGTGTGGAGGCAATGGTGATGATCAAGGCATCACTTCCATCCAGAGTTACTATTCGTTCTTATTGGTATATGAAATAGATACTCTAAGCTATAAGAGGAAATTGTTCCTGTGAGAGGTATAGTCAGAGTGTATCACAGAAACATTTCAACTTTATTAGTGCATGAGGCATGTTTCAGAAGTCCTGTGAATGGGAAGAACAATGGCATAGAAGTCTCAAAAGATATCAAAATTATGAGCCAGTGTTTGAGAGGAAGAAAATGATAGGAAGTCACCAGAAACAAGCAAGATTATTTTGTAAATAGACTTGAGACATTTCCTGGAAAAAAAAAAAAATGATGGGGAGGAATTCAAAGAGATTAGAAGCCCCAAAATAAAAAAAGTCAGAGTGATTCAGAGAAGGGCATTTGATATGTTATATTGACGTTAGCGTGATAAAACATTATTATGTTTTGTAAATGTAAGGATGAATGTGGAGTTAATTGCCCTAAAACAATGACAATGTCTATGCAATAGTGTGCAATTTGAATGTATATTTTTCTATTTTGAAAACTTTCTGTACGGTTGTAAGATTAATCTCTAAAAAGTTCGGATTACTGTACTATGTGCTAACTTTTTAAAATTTTATTAAGGGAGCATTGCATTATAGCATTATAGGTTTAATGTGTACATCATCATAAATCAACAAATCAACATCTATTTAAAACATACCACCACCACTTCAAATTTGTCCTTTGCCATGTAATTGACCCCTTTTTCCAAGTTTGTCTGTTTCCCCTTTGTTTTGGTAACCACTAATTTGATATTACTATTAAAAGTCTTTTTTAAATAGACTTGATTCTTGTTTTTTTTGTGGTTGTTTGGTTTCTCTGTATACCAGGTATAAGTAAAATCATGCTATGTTTGTCTTTTTGATTCTGACTTTTTTCACTAACCATAATTCCTTCTATGTCCATCTATCTTGTTGCAAACATCAGGATTTCAATTTAAAAAAAAAAATTGAGTAGTATTGTGTGTGTATATGCATATATAGGTGTTTATAACAAATGCACAAATGTAATCTAACATCTTCTTTATTCACTCTTTCGATGGGTATTTAGGTTGCTTTCTCAGCTCTTAGTTATTATAAATAATGCTGCAATAAACAGGTGGTATATATATCTCTTCAAATTAGTGTTTGGGGGAGTAAATGCCCAAAGAGAGATAATGGAATTGTATGTAAATTCTAATTTCTATTCTTTGAATCATTTATGTACTGTTTTCCATAGTAGTTGCAAAAATTTATACTCCCACAACAGTGCCTAAGTGTTCCCTTTTCTCCACACCGTCATCAATACATGTTGTTTTGAGTCCTTTAGATAAGTAGCCATTTTCACAGTTGTGAGACAATATTTTATTGGGATTTGCTTATAATTTAATGTAAGTAAATTTCATCACAATTGTCCATATTTTCACTCCCTCCCAACACACACACACGCGCACACAACATTTTATATATATTAAAAAATATTTTAGAAGCTATTCTGCTCTATATGATTTATGTTCTCACCACCTCTGCATCTCATTTATATTTATTTGTCTCTAGATCCCATTATGAATATTTAGCTCATGATGACTTGAAAAATTTAACTGGGAACATTTGGAATACATTCAGATTACACAGTATAAATTCATTCTTCTCATGGATAACAAAATGACTTACCATAAGTCAGCCACACTGCTCTCCATAAACCATCTATGCCATAGGATCCTGTAATAATAGAGATATCTCTCTTAGATAACTCGAAAACCTGCTCCCTTTGTATATTAGTGTCAATTGTCTTTGGATCTATAAAAATGAGTTCAGTTTTTAATATTTATACTGAGTTGACTTACTCTTATTTTCATTTTTAACCATAAGGTCTAAAATGTTTTAAAACCAGTGAAGTTAAGCAATTGCTCTGTTCTTATAATACAAAGGAGGCAATGCCCACCGATTTGAAGTAATGACACAGGAGATTTCATATGAGTACATGAACCTGCTTATTAAGGGATTCAAATCATTCTCAGACATTAATATTGTATGTATATCGAAGGGGTGGAATTGTGCTGTGTGTGTGGAGTTTGGGTAGATAAACAGATATTGAAGAAGTTACATTTTATGCCTAAAACACTTTACTATCAGGAATACATTTGTTTTAAGAAATAAGAAGGTCCTATTTGCCATCCCTAACACAGTGAAGGTAAACTCATCTTGAAAAAAGAAAAATAAGTAAATTCCAAATAATTTCTAAGTATTCTGGTTTTTCCAGTGCTTCATTAGAATCCCAATACTCTTAACAGTATGCTAAAGGCTGTTTCATTCTCAATTTTTTTAAACTCTTTTGGAGTACCAAATCATCTCTTCCCCCTTACATCCCATTTCATGAGACTTAGATATAATATAATAATAATTTGTTAGTGGCAATGGTTCTAGGCAGAATCCTAAAGTCTGATGACATAGAAGCTCCGGTGATAGTTTATAATCTAATGAGTATAGATGGAATATAACAAATGAATAATTACCTCAGGTCATGACACATAATCAAAAAAAATAAATAAAGCAAGATAAAGGAGGGAGAAACTGTTTTCGGGTGGTATGCTAAATCAAGATTTCTCTGACATGATGACTTTTGATTATAGAGATATGAAAGAAGTGCTAGTCAAGCACCCAGATAGAATATTCCTAGCAGGCAGAGATAATAGATGCCTTTGGAAAGGGCACACACTGAAACGCAAGGTCATTGGGGATGTAGTGAAATAAGCAAGGGAAAAAGTAGTAGATCAGGTAAGAAGTGATAGTGACTTGAACTCAAATCAGAGAAATGGAAATTATTTGAAGTGCTTTAGTTCTAGGCATATTATGCAGTTACTAATTCTAGTTGAATACTAATTACTGAGATACTCCAATATTTGAAATTTGGAAAAGTGAAGAGGAATTAGAAAAGGGGACTCAAAAGAAGTACTCACTGAGAGAAGAGAAAAGGAGTGTGGAGGTCAAAGGAAAAGTTATCTCATTTCTCTATGGTTCTTCACAGGTTGGATGAAGAAATACATTAACCTTAGGCATTAGCAAGAGAAAAACTGAATGTTAATGATATACATGTAGAAAACTCACATGGTGATTAATTCTGAGGTAGCTGGGACAGACCACTGATTTATGTCCCATGCTGAGGTACGGAAAACAGAGCCTGGAGTGTTGGAGGAGGGAAAAGGGGTCACCACTTGGCGAGGAGGAATGATTCATCTTTACTTTGAAAGTTCAAACTTCTCTTTCTACATTCTTCCAGTGAATAGGGATAAAAGATGGACTATGGATGAGGGGAAGGGTTTGAGGCCCAGGGAGTAGCAGATGGTGTCTTTGATTAAGGGTAAGGCTAAGAGTTTAGAAGAACTCCTTTGTGGAGTTGTCCTCCATTGTCCTTGGCTTCTTCAAAATCATGTCAGAATGGAATATATAAAAAGAGAAATTCTGAGAGAATTGGGGTGTTCTGTTATAGCCCCTACAGAAGGATGTCTCTGTTGCTGAGTAAAGAAAACTAGAAAAAGATATCAGATGTACCAAAAACTGAGGAGTTTTCAAGGACTGGAGTTAAAAAAAAGAACTTTGCATTTGGCAACTTGTCGGCAATTAATGTCTTTGATAAATGAATTAGAATTATGTTATATTTGGAATTATAAATAATTAAAAGCACTTTTATTTTATTTAAACTTCATGTTAATAACTGCAGAGAATATAAATTGAAATAGCCAGTTCAAAAATGCCTCACTGTTGCATGTATTGATTTTATAAAAGAAAAAACAACTAGAAAGTGAGAAAGGAAATATTAATGAGAATAAATTTCCAAAATCTTGTCATTATAAGTTTATTTCTGAAGAAATTAAAATTAAGAACAATTCATATCCTTGCTAGAGGAGTTTTTTTTTAATGGTGTTCCATAATTAACGCAAACATGTTATTTAAACTTTGACTTCCATACAAATACAAATAAAATCTAAATGACTAGAAACAGGCTTTTAAATAAAACAATGTGAAAATGATGCTTTCTTGTTTTTGTCTTATTTCATTCAATATCAGGAAAATAAAATATAAAAATCTGCCACTTTTGATGAATACATTATTATTAAATATTGTTTTATCTGAGACACTTGTTTCAACTTGAATTTCAGTTAGCCAAACCTCATTGTTTAGTTTAAAGCTTATAAATTTGTTTTTCTGATCTGCACAAAGGGATATAGTTAAAGAACCACACCTGATTTTTAAATAGACTTTCATTTCTATCAGATCTGCATTAGAGTTTACCAGCGATTAGAATGGATTTTCTCTAAAAAGGAAAAATGTGTTAGGATCTCTGCTTTTTCAGATTATACTCTGAATTATGCCTATGTGGTGTATTCTAGAACAGAATTTCTTTGATAATTCTTATTTCTGACAAACTGTTTATCAAAAGTTTATATATAACAGCAATCTCTAATGAGCTAAGTTTATTGCAAATACTATTCGCAGGTATATGTGGGTGTTTCTGTATGTGCACTGTTGAGCAAGAGGGAGACGGGGGCAAACAAAGACATAGTTCCTGAGGTCATGGATGAGTGATAGCTCTATCAAATGCAATGGAACTTGCAGAAAGAAGCAAAGTAGCCTGATTAATGTCTGCAACAATCACTCAGACTTTAAGTAGGGAATGGATTACTTGAACTCATGATAGAAGCACGAAGACCACCCAGAGTAATGTAGTGAAGTAAAGATGATTTTAGACAGTGACATATATGTGCAGAAACTTGAAACTTGCTTTAAAAATATTCTTAATGACCACCAGCTTATTTCTCTCATTTCACACTGCTTCTATTGGTCTATTTTCTTTCACTTCTAACTTTGATTTGAATGGACAAAAAGCCTGATTAAGTACATACCATAAAATGCAACATGTATATGAAATATGTAAATATTGATGCATATACTTTTTGAGTAAGAAATGATTAGTATCTGAATGCATTTTTAGACTGATATACTAGTTTCTATTCATATATGCTAGAGGACCATTAAGTGTAAACTCTTCTAATAATTGGGTTTTTTTAGCTTGGAGAATAACGATGTCACTATTACATGTAAAGAAAGTACTCAATGCGGGATTATCCACTATTTTTGTTCATTATGATGTTAAAGCTATTTTATTTACTACCAAAGAAGTTTTTATTTCCTTGACTTATCCTCTGGGGCCACCATGATTGTAGAACTGTGCAGTCGCTTGCCCGTATCTGTGAACTGATCAGTTTGTGACAGTGGTTCCACTACGGGTGACCTTGAATAGGAAGAGCAGCAACAATTCTTGGGAAGCAGCATTAGGTCTCAGACTCATTTTTGGAAAGAACTTGACAAGTGCATGTTTCTGTCCCCAATTGATCTGTCAGTTTAGATCACTGATGCCAAAAACCAGAAAGGCAAAATTATCTGGAAATCTGGAGTAAATTAGAAAGATACCCTCCAGCCACAAATTCTCTTACCCTTCAGCTCACAGAGCTAATGTTCCAGGAATTTAGCTATCGAGCTGGGAAAGATGTCACACCCTAAAGCCATTGGGGAACCATGTCAAACTAATCCACACAACACACACTTTAATACTGACTTTTAAAGAAACAGTCTCTGAAAGGAACTTTCACTGCAAGGTATAAAAATCATCATCTCACTAACAATCAGCAAGTACCTTTCTTGTCCTTTCTTTTTTTTTCTAAGCAATTGATGCTTTTATATAACTCTGCAATATGAATTGGTATTGAAATATCAATTAGGTGATGAAAGTAATATCCAATAAACAAGTACAATTATTAAAATTTCTTATGTTCCCATTTTTATCTTGAATTATGGCAGAATGCTGTCACTGTAGGTTTTTCTCTTTTATAGAAGAATCAATATCTTTTTCAATGATGTTCTTTTGTTAAAAGATACATATCCTCTGTATCTAAAAATTGTCATAACAGACAAATTTTATAAGAGTTTTAATTACCCTTAGATAAAGTAGACTAGAATGTGTGTGGGGATGTTTCATAGGTAGTGTGATAAAAAATTTTTAGTCAGAGGAAGACCTATACTTATTACAAAAAGATGATTTAGATGATATGCAAATTCTTCTTTTTATTTATTTCACCTCTAAACTCATCATAAAGTATTGAGAATTTCTTTATGACTAGTATTCTAGGCTATAATCTTTGAATTTAGGAAGGTAGTGTTTTTCTTTGATGGAAATGTTAAGAAGTTACATACAAATTTTTTCCTCTTCTGAGAATACAAAAACTCTGAGACGATAGTCTCTTAACCCTGAAAATGCCCAGCAGCTCAGAAGTTCAGAGACTATAAAGAAGAAACTAGGAATAATTACTGAAAGAATTCTATCTTGACAGATTAGGGAAAAAAAAAAAAAAAAGACTGAGAGCATATCAATATGATTCACTTTTCAATAGGTACAAATATAGGGTAAAGTCATGTAAGAGAGATGAAAATGGCCTCAGTCACTGCCTCAGAAGGGAGAATATGAGTAGGAGAAGAAACAAATAGAAGGGGTGGGAAAACATTGCAGAGACAATCAAATAAAGACCAGAAGACTAAGAGGATAACAGCTACAAGACATTTTCTTGCAAAGACAAATACAAACAAAGTAGCATGTTGTCATGTGTTACTCCCAATTGCTCATCTCAGTTTGAGTTCACCGCCTGTTTCCTATGCTTAATAGAACTGTGTTAACATACTAATCACTTTAAGTCATAATTGTTGGCTTACCTTCCTTTCCAAGTAGATTAGTTTGCAGACTAAAAGCAAAAAGAAGTCTGGGGTTTTTGTTTTTTGTTTTTTTTTGTTGTTGTTGTTTTGTTATTGTTGTTTTTTTCTTTGTCCCAGTGCCTAGCACAAGATCTGGAATAGATTGTTTTTCCATTATCTTTCAAATAGATGAGTCATTTTTCAATTATCTGTCAAATAGATGAGTCAGGTTTAACAATAATAACCTAAAAGAGACAAAATCATCAAGTAAACACCCAAAATGAAAATAATTGTTACTCTAGAGTAAAATCTGAGATAACATCAAATTATACGTAATTGATATAATTGCAATCAAATATTAAGATTTATGATCTTATTTAACTTGTCAGGAAATTATGCTTCCTAGATAATAAATGTTATATATTTGATAGATTGATGTATTGAAAATAGCTCATGAAAGCATCTAGGTAATTTTATGGATTCCTAACTGGAAGGCCAGTATACTCAAGGAAACGATGAGGATCAATGTCTGGAGTGTTCATGAACAACTACTAAAGCTAAGCTAAAAGGTGAATGTCAAATGATGCCCGTCTTAGAATAAGAACATTGCCAACACTGAAACAAGACAGAGGCTGACATCTCACATCACACTTTTTACAGTTAACTGATATATATCACTCATGCTTCTGTTAACTGCACTTGGGCACATTGTGTCAGAGGAAGCACCTTGCTTAACATTGTACCTACAAGTCAGTATTTGCCCCAAGGTCAATCCAGACCTGTAAAAGGGATTTATGTTGAAGATAAGGATTAACATCACAACTTTATTAAGAAATATCCATTGGAAAAAAGTGAAGACACCTAAATAAAACAATGTCCTCCTATACTTATTTTGAGAGTTTCATCTGTGTATAAAATCCTTGATTTAAATAGCTTATTCTGAAGTCGATAGGACTTGGTGATGCATTAACCAAGTAGACAAAGTAGACAGCAAGAGAGTTTTTGGAAAACGGAAAGTGAGAAAGTTGAGCTTAAGTTTCCAGACTTCATTTTTGAGAAAAATAAGATTAATTACCTTTATATGATTATATCGAGTCAAGGTAGAAGGCAGATAAGTGAGTGTAGTTGGAATTCCAATTTTAAACACAGAAATTATATTCAAAAACCTTTACCCAAGAGAATTTTTTGTTGTATATAGAATTACAAAGATCTTTCTCACCTTCATCTTTGGTAATTGTGGAATAGAGAACTGAGAACTTGTGGGACTTAGTGAAGAATATTCACTTTATTGTCATTTATGCCCAACTAGATTTCTTATTCTCACACCTCACTCCCTTGTTAATATCTAATCTTGCTTTTGAATCTTCTGTATACAGGAAGGTAGAAAATCTAGGTCACTTTTATTATAATTATTAAGAAAAAATAATTGACTTAAGATTGGTTAAATCAATTAAACATGAGATTGTGAAGAATTTCTTGTGCCCTAAAACTTCATGTTGGTTGCTAAGCATATTAAAAATGTTGAAAGTTACTAACATTGCAGTTTAGAACTAAATGTAAGAACCATGTGAAAAAAGGTAACTGTTTCAGTGATGCCCTCCTGTTCATAATTTCCTTAGACAAAGTTCTAAAATCAAAGAATACTGATAAGATTATGGCTTTAAAGGTATTATTAATGATAATTTCAATGTAGAATTACCTTCATTATAATGCACAGATCTTTTTCTGAAGGATATCTGACTTTCATGCAATGTAATTTTTAATTATGATTCTTGTAACTTCCATTAATACTATCTGTAGTCAGAAAAAATAATGTAAATGCTGTTCCTATCGCATAGTATTGGCAAATTTGATATATGAACTCTTCTAAGAATTATATGAACAAAATATTATTAGCTTTTGTAAGTCATATATTCTTCAGTTAGAAGTATACAAAAATGTATTAATGCAAGGTTCTTATGCATACTGATAGTAATATCTCTGACAAAGTTAATATATTTTCATGAAACATTTAGAGTAAAAAGTTCTGTACAAATGAAAATTTGAATTTTTGAAACATTAATTTTTGAAGCATGTATAAACTTGTTAAGGAAGCAAGATTTAGTTGTCTCTACTTTTTTTTAAGGAAAGGTGAAGACAGGAATGAGGGTGAGCAGAAGTGGAAAACAGGAAAAGAGAAGAGGAAGAGGCATTTTATTTACTTTATTTGGATGTTCATCTTGGCTGTTCCCAAGTCCTAGAAACATCCTAGGATCCCTAGGGTGTATGTGAACTGGGTGAGTCAATGACTGCTGTCCAAACCACTGCTCCAGCAGGGCGTACCACTGGTGTCTTTTACTTTTTTACCATATAGGTCCTTGTCAAGTTTATTTTGTTTTGTGCAGCTAATTATTAGCTACTTAAATAGACTTAATTTTTTAGTGTAATCAACCTACTATTTAAAAACACTAAGAACATAGTTGTAATTTTGAATTATAAAGGAATAAAAATAATTTTCCCTCTCCTCTTCTAGATTCTTGGCTGAGACAACCCTATAAAAAAAGACCAATTGATAGAAAAAAATAAAAGAAGTTTAATAACAAATACATCTCCTGTATAGAAGGGAGAAGCCCAGGAGAACTGAGTAATTCCCCAAATGGTCCACACTACTCTCTAAATACCATCTTCAACTAAAGATAAAAGATGATGTTGGAGTGGGGAGTGGTGGTGAGTCAGTTATGAGAGGCCATAAGCAAAGAATGTGATTGTTTCGCAAATTTAAGTTGCCTATATCTCCTAGGATAAGCATTTCTGGAGATTTGGTCATCCTCCACTGCCTGGTACAAAGAAAAAGACATCTGTACAAATGATGATTTTCCTTATAAATCATATATTTCTAGCAAAAAAGGATAACCTCTCAATTTTTAGAATTTGCCTGTCCATGGTTTCTTAAAAATAAATAACTCAGAATAATCCTTATGCCAAAGAAATATGTTTTGAGTTAATACATTCTGCTTTCCTTCAGAAAACTGAGTTAGTGAACTAATTTGTCCCTTTCCTGACTCCTCAGAGTACCCTATGATCCCACCATAATGCCACTGTGTGGATCAGGTCTTGTCCTCAAGACAGGTCTATGGCCTATAAGGTGGCCTGATATAAAAACTTTGTCAAGTAGGGTGTGACCAATCACCTCTTCTCTCAAGGAGTTTCAACTCAGAATATGCTTCAGCCATGTTATGTGCAATTCCTAAGCATCGTTGAAGCCATTCAGAGTTTCTGTCTTCTTGATTTTCTCATGAATCTTTTCATCCATTACTAAAGATAAGCCACCTATTATAATTTGAATGAACCCACAATATATCAACCACATTAACAATAAAATTATGTTAAGGTTTGTTTTCTAAAATATGTTTCATTAGAATGGTTACAGCTCTCCTGGAGGTGACAAAGCAAGCGGGCACTCTTTTAGAAGTATTAGGCAAGTTTATTACTTGCGGGCTCAGCAGGGGTCCTTCCCCAAAATAAACAGCGTGGATGGCTATTTGGGGTACACATGTATACGTTTTAGAAGAAGCGCAGGAGAGGAAAGATGTAAATTAGAACAGGGATTACAAACTGTAACCCAAGTTATTTATTTGTGGATTCTTAACATGGGCAATACACAGGATTCAACACAGGATTCAATTTGCCAGACACATATTTGCAACACACACACACACACACACACACACACACACACACACACGACTCCATTCACAGGCAATTTAGGAAATTTTTATCTGTTGATAATTTGTTAGTTGTCTCATGGCATTCCAGTAAGCTCAGTCCACAGGGCGCCTGTCAGCGTGGTGGATTTACAACTGGTTCCATGGTGGCTGGAAGCTGTGGACAAGGCTTTGTCCCTCACAAAATCATGAAAGATGTCTTAGAATTATATCTTTGCTTGAACTTTTTAAATTACAGGTACATATCCCATAAACTTTCCTTAATTAAATCATAATTGAATTGGTTGCAATAGTGTATGTGGGAACAGCTGGTACAATGTCTGGAAGCCACTAAGTCCAACAAATGCTGGGATATTGAAACCTACAATTAACACATAACAAAAAATCTGGATGAAGGATGATGGAAAGGTTTCCAAAAAAGGGTTTAGTTCATGGACATCTCCAAATTGCTAGGCTCCCCCCAAAAGTTGGAAGGCCTCCTGGTCCACAAAGCATGGTAAAAATGATTCAAAAATGCTATGAATACCCCAAAAGGTTTATTGGAAGCTCAGAGCAGACTGATGTGCTAAAGAAAGGCACCAGGCCTGGGGAAAGCGCTACTGTCTGGGGTTTTAGATTGGCTTTCATTGTTGGTAGCAGTGTGGGGCAAGTTGCAGTTTTAAAAAATGTAGAAGGCAGGGTGGGCTTTCAGTTGCTCCAGGTCAAGATTTAGTACATGGTACTGCTGCATTTACTCAGTCAGGGGACATTGTCTGGGACTGTGGAGACAAAGAGTCTGTTAAGAAATCCATTAAAATGTTACTATAGATATTAGTCAAAACAATAAAATGAAAAAAGAAGGACTTTATCAGAAATGACTGAGAAAAGGGCCTAGGATCAAAAGGCATTATCAGGAAATATTGAGACAAAGGTTTGTTTAAATCCTGTTCACATGTTGTACAATGAGCCTTTCTGATAGTTTTCTTTACAAAATGGTGCTACTTCTGCTTTCCTGGGAACCATTGTCCTATCATTGATGCTTTTAGACACGGAAGAATGGAAACTGCTGGATGATTTTAGAAGGACTGAAGAGTGAGGTTTCAGGTTTTCAAACAAAGCACTTCTTTAGTCCCTGTCGACATCTCTGCTGATATATTTTCTCTGGGTCAGAACTGAAACATAAGCAGGGAAGTGAATGACAGAGAGAAAAACAGGAAAAGTTCAAGAAGTCTGTAGTCAATCCAGACGATCACGCTAAAACAACAAAATTAATAAATGAGGAGCTAGAGGGAATACTATGGGCTTAATTGTGTCCCCCTAAAGTTGGTATGTTCAAGCCCTAACCCCAGTACCTCAGAATATGCATATATGGATATAAGTTCTTCAAAGAAGTGATTATGTTAAAATGAGGTCATTTGGATGAAGCCCTCATCCAAAATAGCTGATGTATTTTATAATAATAAGAGAAAATACACCAAGTGTACATACACAAAAGACAATCATATGAAGAGGCAACAAGGCAGCAACCATCTTCAAGTCAAGGAGAGAAGCATTAAAGGAATCCAACCCACCAGCAACTTCATCTTGGAGCTCCAGCCTCCAGAACTGTGAGAAAATTATTGTCTGCTAGTGAAGCCAAATAAACAAAAAAACAAAGGCAAAATATGAAATTCGTATAAGGATCAACATTTCTATTTGTGTGGATACCATAGCATATTTTTCATTCATTTTCTATTCTGATAGTGTCAAGGCACAGGGAAAATTTCCCCCATCCTCTGGTTTTCTAAGGCTGATCAGGCAAGCAAGTATCAGATATGATTAGTAGGAGAAAAAACTATATATGGAAATTTACAGGGCTATAAATTCTAAGGTAAATGGGACAAAGATAGTCGATGCTGAGGAATAAGAAAAGGAGTCAGGCACATCAATGAGAAAAAAGGTGATCTTCACATGAAAAAATGGTTTCATATGACAAAAAACAGACCAGACTATTTCCCACTTTTAGATGTTACTGTACTAGAACAGGTTGTGTCTGGAGATGACTCCAAAACTATCATATAGTAAAGTAACAGCTGCAGTTCTCTTTTAAACATTGTCTCCATATAATAAGGTGACCTGTATTGGAAGAAAGATTGCTTTAGACACCTCAAGAAAAGCCTATCAAATATTTTTTTGGGAACTGACCTCACAATACATAACATAATTTTAATAATATAATTATGCTTTCTATAAAGAATTTTCAAAATTCTATTTGTTTTCCTTTAGTAAAACATGTTACCATGTTTTCAAGTTCACAAGAAGATTTTCTGAAAAATATTCATATATGGCATGCATTTATTTTATGGTATGTTTTCATATGTCCACCTGTCCTGTTATTTCAATGGAAAATGTCAAAAGCATTTGTTCTTCCTTCTTGGAGAGACCTACCAGCATCCTGGAATTAAATGCTTTTGCAAGTAAAATTACAAGGAAAATTATCAGCTCAGAGTTAAAGTACTCAGCACACAGGAAATAAAACCTGAAAGAGGAAGCAGCTCATAGAAATAGATCTACCAGGAATCTGCTCCCTCATCAGTTTGAATGTCATATACTCTATTGCAAATTATTTAATTGTTACTCTAGTAATTGAAATAAATATGCTTAATTTTAAAGTCTAATATCTACTACTTTCCCTTCTACATAGTCTATTATCTTAGAACATTTTATCATTTACTTCCATAATAAATTTACATCTAATGGTAATTTTTATCTTTATCCTATTTTGATTTATCTTTTAAGAAACATAATGAATATGGTTTTTATCATCAACATTTATTTAAATTAACTCACATATCACTCCTTTTGCTGTAATCTTTTCTTCTTTTATTGTATCTCAACCACTTCATTTAGTTAAATTTCGTTCTGATTGAATATCCCATTGTCTTAACATTTCATGCCATAAGGATCTGTTGATGGAAAAATCTCTCAATTTTGCTTAAACATTTTTTAAAGGAAAGATGTAAGCAGGAATGAAGAAGAGTAGTCAGGCAGACAGGAAGAAAGGAGGAAGAAACATTTTCATTTATTTTATTGGTTGCTTATCTTGGCCCTTTATCAGATCTGGGTGGTGAACCTGGGTCCTTATGATGTATGTGGACTATATTTGGTGGATGGAGCAATGAGGCTACCAGGGAATGCTGTAAACATTCATTTTAATCTTTGAAATATATTTTTATTGAGAAATATGCTACTATATCTTCTTTGAATTAAATTATCTTCTTTGTTGCTCTGATTTTAAGATCTTACTTAAGTCTACAGTTTAGGTTGGGTATGCATCTTCCTGACAAAATAATTCTGAGATGCATAAAGAAAAGTCAAACCTGGTGAAAATAGGACAAATCTACACAAATGTACCAGTACATGGAAAGGAACTCAACTGTATGGGTCCCGGTGAAATTAAAATGGAAACTGTAATGATGCATGACTTTGTCTACCAGAATTTCTGAAATTAAAATGACAGAACACCCAAAATAATAGACATAAACTTTCGTACTAAATTCTGGTAGTGTAAAAAAAATTTAGTCATTTTAGAAAATAACTGTGTTTTCATAAAGTAAATTATACACTTATACCATGATATAGTTAGATATTTACTAAAGAGAAATTAAAAATATGACATTTACTAAGATTTTTATAAAAATGTTTTCAGATAATAACCAAAGAAAGATACATAAACAACAGCATGGGTAAAGAGTGAAGATATTTAAAAACATTTTTTGTTTCTACCAATGTGTGTCCAATGACTACAACATATGCAGGTGATATAATGAATGCACATTAAATATATGCTGGATGAACTACAGAATGAATGATGAAATAAAATGATTTGTAAAAAAATACTTTTTCAAAATTACAGTGCCCTCAGCACTGAATTTAGAATATGCAACTTATTTGAAACAAAATTTCACCCTCCTGTCCTAAATTATACTGTCACACTCTTATCTCTACTATGGATCCTACGCTTTCTTGGCTCCTTTCTTTTTGTCTCTGCTGCCTCTGTCAAAAGCTTTGATATTCCAACTGCTACATCATTGCTCTTCTATCCCAAAGGTTCTCACAAATATTTTCACACTTCTGTTAATGATGTTTTCTATGCATATCAAAAGTAATATCCACAAGATGAGATATCTAGAGACACCACAGCAGCAGCAATCTATCAGGATGTTTTAATCCTGAATAAATTTTAGAATAGATCTTTTCGGCATGATCGTTTAGATATAACTGTTATAAGTAATGCTATTAAATCTTTCAGTAGTGTTTCGTTTCACACAGATGGTACTTGTTCTTTGAAAGTCCCAGTGAAGTGAAATGAGCAGATTCTGGCACAGAATTGGGCACTTGTTCCACATAGCTGTCTTTGTCTAGCATTGAGCCATATGTGATATAAAGCTTACAAAAGCTCAGTATTCTTTGTGGCATATTCTGCAGCACACCCATGAGGTGTTGGAAACAGGAGCTTTCTACCTGAGATTGAAATCTGTATTGGCATGTTGAGTACTTATGACAGTGAAACCGAAGAGTGAAATAAAAGTGTAAACTATTTTACTAAATCTAATTGCGTTAGTCAGTGTTTTGATATTCATGATTTAAAATAAAATTTTCCATAAAATTCTCATCCTTTAAAAATGAAACATGGAATCATGTGTTGTGTTTACAAATTCCATTTACTGAGTTGTTTATCTCAATAATATTTAATTAATGTATTTTGACCTCTGTTTCTGTTCAATAGTCCATCAATTAAAAGATATATTCTCAATGAATTATATTTGATGTTTATCATATTTCACTTAAAAATTTACACATTTTAATTAATAAATCATGTATCCTGCCTATGCTTAGTAATAATCTACTAATAATCCATGTTCTACTTTTTTCAGTCAAAATATTACAGTAATTCCACTGAAAAAGTAGTATTGCTTTTCCATTTATCAACCATCTATCATTATATCATCTCTATTTAAAAAAGAAAGACTAAAAAATTCCATCTGAAATTCATTTAGTATTTTATGTGGGTTGAAAATGTATATAAATTTCCTATACTTGGGAAAGAAAACCACTTTTGCACTTTGCAAAATTAAGAGGTGTAAATTAATGACGAATATATTATAACATTCCTTTTGTAATATTCACTCAATTGAAAAATGTCTTAATGAATATGTGTGTATTTGTGTATGATATATGGAGATAACCTCCCCATGTGCTACATAAGTTGTATTCTATTTTTTCAAGTTTTAGTTGTTTTTTTTAAATTGTTTCATTTTTTCTTTATTTTCTATTGCTAGATGATTTTTAGAATATTGATCCCAAATATCATTGTTAATTTCACATCATTCCTCCACTGCCACCGTATTAACACATTTATTCTCTATTTCCTCCCACTCCTAACCTCTCCTAGCAAGTCTTACATCCTATTAATGTTGTTGTGATTTATCTGTTCATTTCTTTTTTTTTTTTGCTTGTTTTTTTTAATATTCCATATATGAGTGAAGGTACTCAGTACTTCTCTTTTTCTTTCTGATTTATTTCCCTTAACATAATCATGTTTAGTTCCAAACAGGTAGTTATAAAAGGCACAATTTAAACTTTTTTCATAGCTGTATAGAATTCCATAGAATATATATACCACAATTTCTTTATCCAGTCATCTGTCAAGAGACATTTAGGTTTTTTCCCCCACATCTTAGCTGTTGTGAATTGTACTGCTATGGACTAGGGGTGTAAATATTTCTTTTAATTAGTGTTTTATATTATTTGTGTATATTCCTAGATGTAGGATTGATAGAACAAATGGTAGTTCTAGTTATTTTTTGAAGACTCTGCTTATTATTTTCCAAAGACCTTGCACTAATTTACATTCCTAGCCACAAGAGTTGAAGTTTAGAATCATAAGACTGACTTAATATAAATTTACCAGTTAATAATAAATTATTATTTTCTTAATATTAGTGAAGGCTGTATATCACAACTTTAAGATTTATTAGAAAGTGAAACTTACATCTTACTGTTCCTTGCTCAGGTTAATAATTGAATTAAGCACACTGATATTCTATGTAAGAGATTCTGTTTAAAGTTCTATCAGTTCACAGTTGTTTGAATGGTTTTAGTGAATAATAGGTTTCCCCAGGATGTTCAAAGCAGGATTTCCCAAGAATTGTCATCTTAGTCTGTGGGGTTTTTTGAGATCAGTCAAACACTGCAAACTCACAAGAAACATTTACTACTTCCTTAGTTACCTAAAAGAATGAAAACTGGGGATTTTATCCAGAATTGGGATTACCAGAAATACACTATCAGAGGAACCTATTATATAACAGGTTTAAATTGCATTTAATTTAATTCCCTAGCATCTGGTATTTATCATGAGTCACCTTCCCTGGTTATGTAACTCCTCCTTTCTTCTTGAGCCCCAGTTCCACACTCCATTTCTTAGGTCAGGAAATATATTTCCAGTTTTCCCCACTGTCATTGGAATCCTCATTTCTATGTAGAGTCCCCATGCATATATGGTTAATTTTTTTCTTCCACTAATCTGTGAGATTAACCAGTTTTAAAGGAGCTCAGAGTAGCAGAGGGACTTTGTCAATTTAATAATTTCCTTAATTCTAATAGGTTTGTATTTATAGAATACATTTAAAATCTTTTATTAAATATTTTGATTGGACAGTTTTATCAAATTATTTTGTTAGTTTGCTTCTTAGAGAACATTATGCATACAAAGTACTAAAGTTTAGACATTTTGAGACATTATGTTAAATATCAAAATGTTAATGACTTAAAATAATTGTGTGTAATTGCATTCATAGATTGACTTATCAGAAACTGTCATAATATGTCAGATAATTTAACTAATAACAAAATTGATAGACCTTGTTCTTTTCATTGAATTATATGTAACTTAGTCCATACATTACCTCCAAATTTCTTCAAAATCTCTAAGTATTAGACAATATCATGGTCAATAAAGATGTATGATCATATTTGCATGTCAGAAATTATTTATTTAAACTCCTTAAGCTAGTTTTCTATCTTTTATCTCCCCAGGATTATATACTTGAAAATGTTACATATTTCTACATATTTTCTCAGAATTCAGTTTCTATCCTAAGTTTAGGAAATGTTTTAGGTCATGAAAATAGAGTAAAATTGGGTTACTTAAATAATCTTAGATTAGGGTGCTTGATATAGGTAAATATAGTATACAACATTAAAATACAAATTACAGAAACCAGAGATTAGGCATTAAATGAAAATATGCACAAATCAAGCAGGTGATCTGGAATGAAGAGATTGAAATAGAACAGGCAATATTAGTTTGAAAAATCATTACAAAAAGGTTTCAGGGTGTTCAGGGAATTGAGTTTGTATGGAGAAACCATCCCTTAGATTGGAATTTGGTAACCAGGAACTCATTGCAGATATATTAACATTTGCAAAGTTTCTTGTGATAGTGCGGGGAAAAAATTAAAATAATTTGTCTAATTATAGAAATATAGCTGCTGAATCAACAAAAGTGTTATAGTAATTGAAAGCAAGTCTTATAATAATATTTAGTGACAATAATGAAATCTCATGATTAAAATATAAAGTAGACAAAATTTAAAAATATATTTTCAAGAGAAAAAATAAATACATTGGAGAATTATGTAAGCAGTTAGTACTTGAAGAAGCACGACCCTGCAGAGAAGAAACTGTAGTGAGCAGAGACCAAATTTATTTGCCAATTTTCCCTTCCTCATTTGTGCAAAGGATTAGAAGGTGAAAAATTGAACATAGCTTTGGACAAGCCCTTGGGACTAGAAAAGTGAAAATTAGGACTGTTTTCTACCAGGACAGCCTGGACTTGAAGTGGCAGCATCACAAAAAGAAAAAGTTGTGCAGAAAGGATAATCTAACACTTGTCATTCTTCTGAAGCATTTGTTGGTTTTTAAACTTTAGCGAAAATGCTAAGTAGTTGAAGACAGCTTTTGCCAATTTCATGGGCAGGGGAGATGAACTCACCAGGACCTGCCAAAGAAGATGGGCTCTAGTAATTGCTTTAAGCTTTGACAGAGTAAGAAAATCCTCTCACAAAAGCAAAAAATAATCTTTGAATCAGTTCTGTCTCAGACTAAGTTGATCTTTCTTTACTCTACTTCAGGTTAAAATTTAAAAAAAAAAGCCCTCTCTAATGACAAAAAAGAAATGTTTATAATGATTTTGTATGTAGTGTTCAACATTCTATCAAAAATTAGCAGACTTATCAGAAGCAGAGCAAGATTATTTTAAAGAAAACCAAGTGATTCAAGGAATTAAAATTAATCATTGGATTTCTCAGATGCAAACATTAAAATAGCAATTATATATATATATATATAAGTATGTAGACTACTAGATAACGTGAGCAAAAAAAGTAAAACCCAGCAATCTTTTAAATGTATAATGTAGTAATTCTTGAATTAACATTAAAACACAGCATAAGAGTTAGCCAAAGTAAAGTTTAGTGAATAGCAAGATATGTCATTAAGAACTATCTAATCCACAGGAAAAAAAATATTGAAATATAGTAAAAAGCCGATAACATCTTGGAGATAAAATAATTAGTTCTAGAATACCTTCTATGTGAAGGGAGAGAAGGAGAGAAAGAGAGAATACAAGAAAAGGTGAGATGAGTTGAGATCAGGCAATATAAGGAAAGAGAAAATAAGAGAATAGAGAAGGCAAAAGGAGATGAGAAGGAAGAGAATAAATGAAACAGAAGCAATAAATTACAACAGTGGCCAAGGGTTTCCTCCAGATGAAATAGAAGAAAATCTCAGAATTAAGAAAAATATAGTATACACAAATAAAACCTCAAATCGCTAAAAATCCAATGAGAATGAGACTATCTTGACTTTTTTATTCAAAGGATTAATAATATCAGTAATAGTTGCCTTTATAACAAACTGGCAATGAAAACATAATAGTGTAAATTGAAAGACTGAAAAACATAACTCTTAGACTAGAATTTTAGACATAGTAAAATATTTTTCAATAAAAAAGATACAATAAAGAATTTTCATGAAAACAGAAGCCAATATAATTTATTGTCAGCTGTTTTAACGAAAATGAATTTTTCAAGCAAAGAGAAATAATTATACAGACATGGATCTGTATAAATATTAATAAAAAAGGAAAATAGAGAGATTAAAAAGTATGACTATATCACTGAAGCTAGGAAGGTAGGAGAAAATGGAAAGGATCTAAGGAATAAGTGGAGATGAGACAGAGATTCTAAGATCTTATGTTATTTGAAATAATAAATACTAATTTATATTAGGTATATGTAAATATATATATTTTAAAGGAAAGGTGTAGACAAGAAGAAAGCAAGTGGCATGTAGGCAGGAGGAGAGAGGCGGAAGAAGCATTTTATTTATTTTTATTTAATTGTTCACACTATTTTTTTCCTGACCCAGAACTCAAAACCAAGGGTATGCGGCCTTATGCACCTATGGAAGCAATGAACAAAGCCACTACTCTACCAGGGCACACCTAATTTAACATCTTTTAAATCATATCCTTTAAAATTTATTTAAAAATTATTTGTAAAATTATTTATATAATTTCTATGAAATTTAGAATTGATATAATGTATAATTTAATAATTATAATGCTGTATTCATTAAGTTCTTTTATGGTAATATTTCAGTAACTTTGTCCTTCTAATAAATACAAGGGAATGGAAAGTCTTCAGTGTCTCCTCCTCTTTCACACTGACAGTGGAATTTAAACATTGTATTAGTTAATTCTCCCTAGGGTTATAAATATAAACAACAAGGCAAAAACTATTTGTTTCAAATAATGTCTAAATGTCTACAACTAATTGGAGAGAATGATTTTGCCTTTTCATTAGACTTGCAGGTTACACAATTTCTTTTGAACTTGCAGTTTCTTCTGGGAGTGTTCTCCTAAAACATACATTTTACTTTGTACAATTGTCTCCAATGTTGTATAAACTAGTGCCTAATAATCTTTATACCAAATAAGGACCACTAAGAAGGAAGGATCAGGTCCCTGCTGTTGGGCAGTTTTCTTTTCTATAGTTAATTCCCTATGTTAGGTATTGCTGCTCACAGGCAAGGAAGACACAATATTCATACTCAAGAGAATTTTAAATGCTTTTTCAAAGAATTTTTGTATTCTGTCATAAAACTATCATCCAACCCATGCAATCCAGTCCTGTTTTTCCCACTAGAAAATCATCACTCTGCCTGCATGGGCAACATAACTCCATTCCCCGAAAAATCACTAGAATTTTCAATCTTTTCTCCTCATCATTCTTTTTAGTTGTTTCATGCTCTTCGAAAATACTTCTTCAGAATAATTTGACCAGAAAAGTTGCATTAGAATAGAGAAATCTGCAAGTCTAATGAAAAGGTTGTTACCTGAGCTGGACTTATACCTCATTGTATATGCCTCCATTGTTGTACACTTAGGATGAGAATGCCTTGGTTTTCATCTTTGGGACCCATTAAGATAAAATTGCCATTTGATTGGTCAAAATATTTTGTCCTAACTCAAGAATATCTTTGAATTTCTGGAGATCCCTTCATTGTCAGTTCTATGAAAGATACTTAGTAAGGTGCATCTTAGGTAAGTAATCCCATTTTAATATTTTCAAACCTAGAGTCCTGAAAAATGACATTTTCTTTGCTCTTGGAAGGCAGAATGACAACATCTTAGGTCAACATAGTAATATTCTAACTGATTGCAAGATCTTTTTTTTGGGGGGTGCAAAATAGGTTATCTTTAAAGAACAATGTAGTAAGTAGTTTAATGTTATATGACATTCTAATTAAGACACATCTTAGAAATGATAATCATATCTGTGGCTGCCAGGGTTTAGGGGTGGGAGTGGTAAAAGAAAAAAACTTGAATGGGTAATGAAAGCATCTTTTTGGATGATAGGAATATTATTTATTTCTCTTGTGGTTTTGGTTATGTGATTGTATAATTGTTTCAAAAATAACTATAAAAAGGGTGATTTTTACTACATATAAGCATTACCTCAATAAGCCAAAAGCATTATCAAACATTAAATTCATGTTAAAAGAATTGGACTCCAACTGTCTGGAATTAAGTCATAGCAAGGACACCCTGTAGGAGAATTTGATTGTATGAATTAGGCTGGCATATGGATTAAAAATTGCCAAGATGAAATGTATTGTAGTAAATGCAGGAGGAAGGATATAATTCCTGCTTTTAGAGATATTCAAACAGTGGTCGAATAACTGGAATGCTGACAATATTTCAAGAATTGAATCTTCTATTAAAAATACCTAATACTTTAAAATCAATTAAAATATCAAATAACTAAAAGCAAAAAAAATCACATTGCCCTTATTTGCTACAAAGAAGACAGAAAAATTATGATAAATTGGTTTTGTTATAAAAATTGCTTCCATCTCTCCTCAGTTAGTGGAAGTTAAGCTAACTTTAATGTTCTTTATAAAAGTAATATTGGTTATTACACAAGTACTTAATGGTTAGAAATAGAATGGTTAAGAATAGTTGTTAAAAATTTCATTATGTAGGCTTATATATTTAGGATTCATGAAGCATTTTTTATTTGAAAGTTTCAATGAAAAATTGTTGATAACATTAGTTAATACAACTAATATTTATACCTATGATATAAACTGCTAATTGACTGCTTGTTTTTGAATATTGTTCATGTTGCCATTCCTTATCTCAAAGTATTACCATAGTTCATGTCTCCTCAAAACCTTATACTGAATGTGAGTATCAATGTCTGAATTGTGTATTATGGTGAGGCAAGATAGCTTTTAAGTTACTGTTAAAACAAACTTCAAGCTAGAAAAGTGCATACCCTAGTATGTGAAGAGTACAGGATTGGAAAAAAATAAGGAGCAAGGAAACAAGTTGTATCTAAGATTCTAGAAGAAAATCATAGAACAAGATCATAACAGAATTGGGATCACAAAGGTCAGAGCAGAATTCAGGGATATTGATTAAGAATATATAGGAATTTATGAATGACATAAGCTAGGCATCACTAAGGGACAGCATAGTTAAAAAATAAGGAAAAGAAAGGGAATAAAAGAAGAGCTCAGAACATAACTAGCAATGAAAGTATAAACAAATTTTAATATTAATGCATCGTAATGCTAATGTAATGGTTTTGCATTTGTTTCTCTCTAGTTCCAAATCTAGTGAGAGGTAGCTAGTAGCTAATTATCCACACAATGGGAATGAACAGGAATTTTTGATAAGGAGGAGAGACTAGAAGAGAAATATCTGATAAATTCATTTAACAATAAACAAGAGTAACAGTAAAAATGTGATGAATAAACAAAATATGGTAGAATAACAGACGCAATTTTAATAATCTGAAAATAGTAAAAGGAAAGAAAAAGTGAACACTCTGCTCTTAATTAAATTCTCAGCATAACTATGAGCTGCCACGCCCTCAATCAAGAGGTACAGAGATTACAAATGCTCTACCCAGACAATATGCTCTGGGTAAATTGTCGCATTGTTTCTTTTTATCAATATGTTTACTGTGTATACACTGTATTTTCATGTTCTCAAATCATCCTAAATAAATATGAAGTTCTTACACAATTATAAGAAAACTGTCTTTTACATTACTAGTAGCAGCTGAATATATTTTTAAATGACTGCTAGTAGTTGAGAATTCTTATTCAATATAAAATTACAAATCTGAGATTAGTGATATATTTACAATATAGTGAAATCCTATCCTTATAAGCATGAAAATGGAAGACTAAGATTCAGATGTAAATTATTAGTAGAGACACGTTCCAAAATATATTAGCTATTATAATCATGTTTTTGCAAATACCATTGATATATTTTAAATTTTTATGAATAATATTTTCCTTTTTCACAAACAAGTCTTTTTCTGTATGTATGTTATATTAGATAGTAGGGTGTTTGTGACATTATGAAGAAACTATTTTCATAAATTGTAAATAAATAGTTTTTCCTGCCACCTCTATTTCATAAACATAGAAGAAAATTTAATAATAATTAATACTGTTGTTGTTTTCAGGTGAACTTGAAAGAACTTCCTGGTTTCAAATAATCCCTTTTAAACATGTTTTAAAATGTACTCATTGAAAATTGTTCTTTTATACATTTTGGTACATAAATTCTCATTTAAGAAAGTTAAAATAAAAACCTCTATATCTTTGGAAGTGTGTGGATTACTTGTAAATGGTTTTTGGTACTAAACTGGAATAATTGGTAAAACAATTATAGAAAAAAACCTACAATTTCTTAAATATATTAAAATACAATTACGATATTACTGATAATTCCACGTTTGGATATATATATTAAGGAAATGAAATGTGTATCTCAAAGTGATATCTACATGATGATGTTTTGCAACATTATTCACAAGAGCCAACCATTGGAAACAACCTTAGTGCTGTCAGAGGGTGAAAAAAGAAAATGTGATATAGAATATTTCATTTACATATAAATATATAGATATATTATTCACCCATACAAAGAAGAGAATCTTGTTCTTTAAGATAAGTTTGGCCTGCAGGTTATTGTTCCAGTTGGAATATGACAACTACTATATTATTTCCCTTACATTGGTTACCTAAAAAAACTGAAAGTAGAATGGTAGTTTTGGAAGACTTGGATAGTGGGGGAAATGGGGAGAGATCAGAAAAAGGGTAAAAACTTTTTTCTATAAAATGAATAAATTCTAGGGATCTCAGGTACAACATGGTAACTAGAGTTAAAATATTTTATTTTATACTTACAGTTTTTAGGAGAATAGTCACCAAACATATATACAAAGTTGATTATATGAAATGACTTAGTTTGCTATGGTAATCATTTCACAAATATACATACTTTGGATTTTATTCTTATCTTATACACTCTACAAATATTTATTAAATAAATATATAGAACATATTTTATTTGACAATGCCTAACTCTGCCTTTCAATCTATCTATGCTTTGTACTCTGCTGATGAGAATTCTTCAGCAGTTTAATTCCCTTGCTAAACCCTACACTTGTCACAAACACATTTTGGGATATCTTCACAACAATTTCATTGACTAGTAATGGTTACTCTCACATAAATCTAACCAATCACACTGCATGGAATGCAGAAGATATGGAGAAATGATAAATGGGCCAGACATATGTACCTATAGGTTCACAGTTTGTTGTTTTCTCTAAGTTTTGGGAAATTGCATAAATTAGAATAGTGTTTACCATATAGTAAGCTCTGGTATATATTCCTTAATGTAATAATGAAGTCATTTATTATAAATATTGTCTCTCTCTACCATTTCAGAAAATTCTGGATACAATAACTAAAACATATTGCGTCACCTTAAAAAGTGGTTATATAGTATACAACAGATAGTTCTACCAATATTTAATATCATTATTAAAATTTGCAACACAAGAAAATATCCTTATTTATTAAAACACATATGAATTGTCTTAAAGATGCTGGAAAAGAAAAAAAATACTATCCCAGAATACTATGTCTAAATAGACATATTTTTATTCATTATCTTCCAAAATATTTTCCAAAGATTGGCATGTGCATGTTTTTTTGATAGTAAATATTTATAGAGTTGAAATGCTGAACACATTTCTGAATACACAGAGAAATAAGATAAGGAGTTCACCAGATAGTATGTAAAACAGGGAAAATGTTAATTACATTTGGTTTGTATAACGAGAAGTTATGCACAGGTACTCTCTAATCTATGAGATCATATAAGGAAAGAGTTTGGGGATTATACAAAATTGTTAATCATGTTTCAGCTGAATCTTGAATCTATCATAAGCAAGCCAAGTAGACAAGGTTGCAGTACAATTAATTAGTGAATAAAGGATGTTCCATAAAGAATGAAAATAAGATCCTATATGCAAATGGGTAATAGCCCATGGTATGTTTGCTGATATGGAATATTAAAGAGTTTGAGAATATAAAATGAGTTTGATAATGAAACAAAAATGTTCATGGAAGACATTTTAGGTCACGTTGAAGCAGAACTTTTCAAAGTATAATCCTAAAGCTAACATCACCTGGAAATTTGTAGCAAGGAATGGCAATTATCAAGATTCATATAAAACTACTGAAACAGAAACTCTGACGTTGAGTACTAGAAAACTGGTATTTGTTTGGTGTTAAAAAGTCATTTAAAAAGCTGAGAGAGAAGCCTGAATATGTACTTTAGAATAGTCCATCGGTAGATTCCTTGGAAGGAGACTTGAGTGAAAGTCAGAAGATAAATTCAATAGCATTTTGACAGTTAAGGTAAAGGCTGATGAGGTTCTAAAATAATGTGCTAAATCTGGTGATACAGAGGATGGATATTTAAGAGTGATATGGGATGTCAAATTAAAATATAAACAAAAAAATACATACAGTTAAAGTAGGAGTTTTGATTGATTTATAGTTTTCTAGCTTTGGGAACTAAGAAAATTTTATGCATTTTGTTATTTAATATCTTGTCAAGTACTATCTGTATGTGGTATCAATTTATGTTTTTCCTTTCTATGAGATCTTTGTTTAAACATTTGATTGTATTCCATCTAAATGTTTAAAAACTATTTAGTTTAAGGTAAATGTATCTACAATAATTTTCATGAAAAATTAGTATTCTACTTATAAGAATTTACATTATACGTTGTATTATATGTATCAGAGCTGATGCCTTGAAATGATTGTGTGTGTGGAAATAAGTACATTACTATTCATATACTATTATTTTTAAATGGAAAGTGTCCAAATACATTCATTCTTTCTTATTTTTTAAAATAAGTGACAAATTTTTATCCTAAAATGAAATTTTGTAGAGTTGGTTTTAATATCACAATTATTTGTTAAAATTTCCCATTCAAAACTGTTTGAAAATAATGCTATGGAAGGTTAAGCAAAATATTAGATTTATTTTGAGCAAAAACATACTATTGGAAATGCAAATAAATATGATATTCTCATATTGTATAAAATAGTGTAGCTCCTTGTGACCAATTTCTGCTGATCGATTGCATATTTCTAAAAAGAAACAATAACATTTGGGATAAAAATAAAGCAGCTAATTGGAATATTCTTAAATAATTGTTCTATTGTGGGCATTACTGCTTGAGGTATGATAATAATTACAAAACTCACATCAGCATTTCTAAATATAGATCCTCTGAGTGTAGTAAATTGATGAGAAAGTCATATTGTTTTAGTAATTTTCAGAATATATAAATGTTCACATGTAATAAATTTAGTTGCTCAATATGAAAGTTGCTGATACAGACTTTAAGTGTTCAGAGTAATAAAAATCACTATTAAGTGAGGGGTAACAGGAAGCTCTTCTAAGAAAAATATGGATTCTTGTTTAGGCTAGTCTCTCCTTTATACCAAGCAATTTACCACCATGATCAGTATTTATCCCAACCTGTACTGGAAGTCTCCAGCAGAACATTAATGCTTGCATTAATGTAGATTCTGCTAGCTAGCATTTTTCTCTGTGACAGTTTCATATTTAAAATTGTATATGCATGGCCCACTTGCATATAATTTTATGATTATATTTTAAAATGTAATGCCTATAATTTTATACCTGGAAAAGTCATCAATGGCTCTAACAACTTTAATAAATTGAATCGTTAATATTACTTAGGAGATACGTAGAATACATTGAGTCAAAGCACCTGGGTTTGGGAGTCTGTCAGCCTCAATAGAGGTGATCTCATTTGCATTTACTTTATCATCCCTAATCTAAAAAAAGTAGTTTAAATCCTAATCATGAAATCATATGATTTACAATATATATTTGGAGGTGGTCTTATTACTCTGTGTTGAAATCTAAGAAGTGCCACTGTGAACTTACAGCATTTTCAGACAACTGACAAACTCCATAAATCAAAAAGTAAATAGGAAATTATGTTACATATAATAGCTCCAATTGAGTGTTCTCAGTGTGGCGGATTTTCTGTATGTACTTACATATTTATTAAAAGTTTTATTGTCAGTATCCCTAATTAAAATATCAGAAAACAAAAACTGTACACATTTTGAAAATTACTTCATTCTTGGCAACAAAGTGCCTGATATATGGTAGTTTGCTCATTTTTTAAATGAAATGAAATAAAACATAGAAATTTTACTGAGCAATTGTAATGTGTGTTATACACTGAAAAAATGCTTTCAATATGTTAATGTGAAAATAATATCTAATATTAAAGATGAATAAAAATTGAGTTCATTGGTAGAAAAAAGTATTCCCCAAGAACAAACAAGTGGCTCTATTTAATCAAAAATTTCTGTGTAGGAAAATAATCCCATGACAATAATACTAACACATATGATGTTTCCTAGCTTCCAGACCCTTTTCTAAGCCCTTATACATATCAATTTACTTACCCCATATAACAATCTCTGAAATAGGTAGAATGTTGCTCTTATTTTACAGAAAGGAATTGAGGCCTATAGAGAGAGGTTATGTTAAGTAACCTCCCCATGATTACACAGGTTAAAAAAATGGAGAGTTGGAATTACAAAGTCAGTCTGAATCAAACCTTTTCTTTAGATCTTTGTAAGCTTTGCAACTTTTTAGGATGACCATTTTTACTTACAAAACAACTTGGGCCCCATGTAAAACTATTCCAAATAATTACTGACTGTGGATGAATAAATTCTAGGAGTGAAAAATACTCTATAAATGTAGATTCATTGATCTAACGGATTTTTATGACATTTCAACAACATGATGTGACTGAGATATACAGGTCACAAAGGTTACTAAAATTCACTATCCTGAAGGTAATTTCTGTACTAGGTAGTATGTATCTACAGCAGCACAGTAAAGAAAGCTGAAGTTTAGCCTGTAAGAAGAAAAGTCTTGGATTCTAATTTCAGCCTCAATATCAAGAGCCCTTGAATAGTTATTTAGTTTATTTCAACATCAGATTCTTGATCTGGTGAAGATTATAAACTCTTACTATGCTTATTTTAATGAGCTATTAGAATGATTGATTGCCTTATATTTGTATAAAGGGCTGTGTACACACAGTGCTATGCAAATTTTCACTAATATCTTAATTATGTTTACTCTCATAGAAGATAGTAAGCATAAAAACAGGGTGTCATACTTACTGGAGGTCTCAGAGTATCCTGCATGATACTTTATACTTAGATTTCGTCCAAAGAACAGAATGTCAAACATTAGAGTGAATGTTTCATTTAAATCATCATTGGTTCTGCCAGAGTGGGCAGATTAATTTATTTTACTTTATCTTTGCCTTTATATTTTTTCTAGCTAAAAAATGATGATGATGATGATGATGATGATAATGATGATGATACCAGTAACTTCTTTATTAGGTTTTTAAATGAGTCATTGAAATAATATTTGCACACCAGGGACACATAGTAAATAAATTATGTAGACAGTGAAATAATAAATTTTTACTAAAGCTTAATTTATTAATAATATATTAATGGCATCGACACATTGACTTTCCTAGTAAATCTGCACTTTAACACAAGGCAATATCTCAGATAGATTTCCCATATTCTTCTATTCTTAAATGATCTATTTTGGGAGTTAAAAGCTCATTTCTAGTGACCCTGTAAACACACGAAGTTTGAAGTCTAGCTCTTCTCCAAAAGTTTCTGGTGCATGGCCAATCATCATGGTATTATTGGAACTGTCCCAGGTTTAGCACTGAAAGTCCTATTTTGTAGATTATTCCTCAAACGTAAGCAAAACATGACAGTTGGTTACTAATGTTCAAAAAACTATAATCACACAGAAAGCATCTAGACAACCAACTAACGATAACCCTTCTGCTTTTTGTAAAGCATCAGATAACACAAGTTCCCAATTTCTTCTTCACTTGTAAACCACGTTTGGTTTTATTAGGAAGAACTAAATTTACATGGAACATTTCTGGCCTATAATTTCTGACCTGTGTAAACAATTGCACAAATGTTTCCTTATCTCCTTTCTGGATTCTAAAATGAGAAAAGTTTGCAGCATGAGAAGATCATTACATTTATTTCATTTCATTTTCATACATTTTCCTTCAGTGACCTTCCTTTATTCTGTTTTCTCTGTATCCTTTTAGTTTTTTAGATTTGGTGGTTTTGAGTATTAATTATGTGACTATTTTCTCCAAAGGTTAAGAGTAGAGGAGAAAAGGTTGGTCTGTATAGCTTTTATGTATTTTATCTCTCCTTGCCTATGAGTTCCATACCTCTCACTTTCATTTATTAATTGAGCATCTGTTATGTGCTCGACTATTAGGTAGAGGGAGTAGAGAGGAGCTAATACTGGAAACTTACCAATAAGACTACCAATAGGTAAACAAAAAGTGTAGAATTCATAGGAAGGGTGAAGTCTGCCTGTGCAATGAAAAAAACTTTTGACAGGGAGGTGAAACTTAAGCTAGAATTGAAAAATGAATAGCTGGGAATAACTGGATGAAGTTTTAAGAGTAGAAATTATCATACCTACTCAGAGAAAAACATACAGAGAAATACAAGTAGTTTGAACAGATAGAGCCCAGTATAATGGGAAAGATAAGTAGGTATAAGGCAAGGACAAGAAGGGGAAGATCCAAGACAGAATATTATTTTCTTCTCTGGTTTTTCTTTTTATGCTTATCTGCTTATTTATTTGTGATTTTCAAGTTTAAAAGATTAAATGGAAATAATAGAATAAAATGATACACCTTTTCAGTCATCTCTAGAAATCAATGAATATGACGCTTCGATAGTAAAAATTAGAGAAAACTGCTACAAATTCTTTTTATGCTTTGGCTAACATGTATTAATATTTTCACAATCTCACCTCCATATAACAATTCATTGAAAAAAAAAATAAAACTAAGTAAAATATAAAAGTACTTTCAAAGGCTCTGAGTTGAGAGGTTCTTGATGCTGTTTTAATTCTAACAGATTGTTTTCAATAAAGAAAAATACCATAGAAAATGAAGTCACAGTGATTTAATACCTAGGATATTGCACAAAAGACTCACTTGCATAAAGAAGACACTATACCAAACACTACATTTCAGATTGCCCATATTTCCACTTCCATACATGATTCATCTACCTCAGGATTCAAGTAGCAGAAACAATGGTAAATGCATAAAATCACAATACAACCATAAAAATCAGGAAATTAACACTTTTCAACATTGTTATCTAATCTACAGATCTTAATAGTGCCTTCAATTATCTTAATAATGCCATTGCTTGTAAAAGAAAGGTCCAAATTAGGTATTACATTTAGTTGTAATATTTTAATTTTCTTCCATCTTTCAACCCAGCATACTTCTTGAGTCTTCTCTGTGAATCAGTCTCTCTCTCTCTCTTACTCTCAATTTCTCTTCTACCACCATCTATCTGTCTGTCTGCCTGTCTATCATCTTGATAATGATATTTTTGAAGAGCTCGGAGTTACTTCATCTTTGTAAAATATTTCAAATTTGAGTCTGTGTAATGCTGCTTCACAATATTGCAGTTTCTCTTTGACATAAGTGATTCCATAAGGATGTTGTGCATAATATAGGGACATGGTGTGAATGTGCTTCATTATTGATAATTTTTCAAGAAAGATTTCAAGTAATCAAAATTTAGCAAGATCAATCTGTGATTGAGAAGTTTAAGTTTTCCAGTTAATAAAACTAAATTTGGATCAATATGTTGTACAGTATCTACACCTTGAAAATATGACAACTAACAGATATTTGCTTAAACAAAATACATTTAGAACTGTGAAGTACCACCAGAATGATGAATGATATCGAAGTATAACCTTTCCCAAATATTCTGATAGGCCTTCCCAAGGTGTATAGAACATGCTTTTACAAAATATTTCATCTTGGCATATAGATTATTTCTAACTAAAGTCCAAGACTTTGCAAACATCAAGAGAAATGGGTACTAATCCTTGAATTAACTAGAAGAATGCATGGTGCTATTCAAATATAGGATTATCTCCAGAAAATCCTCTCTATATGGCAGGGTAAACATGAGTAATCCTCTCCTTATATGTTAGTACTTCTTGATGCTCGGGTCACTATCCTACTCAAGGATAAAAGCTCTTGGTATATCCTACTTAGTATAGAATTTACAACCATATACATTCTCCATATGTATGTCATTAAATTTATTTTTATAATACTAAACTGTTACATGTCAATTTGTTAAGCCAGTTCAAGAAGAACATAGAGAGATAAGGGAAAAATTTCCTCTGTACAATGCCGAATATTTTTTAAATGAATTACAAATTCATTTAACACGTGATATTTTTTAACAACCACTGAGTTTCTACTGTTTAAATCCAATGATAATTTTAATCCTATTTCAGAGAGTATGTTGTGTCACTTTTATCAAAGCACTTATTATATTTGAAAAAGACTGTAAATTCATTGAGGATATACCATGTACCTTATTTACTTACTCTTTAATCAAAGCCTAGCTTATAGATAATTCTAAATAAGGTTTTCATATAATTTAGTTACTTTTTAAAGATGTCCTTGAATTCTGAATTTAGATTAACTTTCTCCATTTAATTTTGCCTAATGAGATTTTTGAGTGGACTCATCCAGTAAATAATCATTAACCGCCATCTACCCAGTGCTTCTTAAAATATCTGTGATACTTTAAATTGACTTCAAAAGTGGACAATTTTATGTCTACCTATGTTTATGACCATTTTATCATCATTGTCATATTTTGTAAGTTCTGTTCGATATCACTTAGTAGAAATGTATTTTTCAATAATAAGCTTGCCTTAGAGTATTTATTAAGATTATGAACTTCAGTGTTAGAATAAAATGTATACATTTTGTTTGTGGACTTATGTATTTCTAGACATATCACTTTAAGCTTTTTATAAAACTTGATTAGTCTTGGCTTACTCTTGAATGAGATTGTTGTGAGCACTAATGTAAATGAGATAATATACCAAAATATAAAGTAATTTTACATTTTATAATTCAAAGTCGGAAAATATTTAAATAATTATTTAGTATTATGTACCTTTGCCAGAGACTGGTTTAACATTTTAAGTTACCTGACTTCAGTTTTATACTCAATTCATATGTGAATTGCTTATCTTTCCCGGATTTATTGTTTTAAATATTTACTTTTTATTTTTCTATTTCGAATAAATTGTCTCTGTGTTATATAACACACTGCTGCTACTTTATAGAAGGGTGGGGAGGTAAAGGTTAGTTAGGTAACAAAATAATGTTACATCTTGTATTTTAAGTGACTGAGAGTAGTTGGAAACTACTTGATAGTCAAATCTTATTTCAAGCACAGTTTTTTCTTCTTTTTCTTCAAAAGTAATATTCATACTCGAAAATGCTATGTCATGTTTGGAATCAGTAATGGATTTTGATTTAAGTTGCATTTTTATTACTCTAATAATTTTGTAAAGGTTTGCAGCCTGTCAAAAGATATACTTTTCCTCAGCTAAGCACCTCATCCATTATAGTTGACTGTAATTCTATGTCTATGTGCCCTTGCTTATCAACCTCCAATACATTTAGGTGATTTTGGCTATGGTACAAAGGTAATAAAAATAAGAAAGTTGTAGACAGCAAAGCAGCATACAGATTTCTTTGAACATATTTCTTTTCCTGTATACATAGTGAACCTTTCTAGTGCATCTTAAATGAATAATTTAGATACCGCTCAATTTTTAAGCTTATTATTTTTGATGCAAATAATACCCAGAAAGCACTTAGGACACAAAAATAGATGAAGCAGCAATCTATTGTTATAATTAATATGATTATTTTATCATTATATACAAAAATAAAAATAAATTTTCTGTACCCTTTTAAATTTGTGGGTGAGACACCTCTGTAATAAAAAGAGCTTAACAGGAGAAAAACATAGAGAAGTCTATAGCAAGCTCCTGAAAACTGAGGAATCATTTAATAACAAGAATATCCAGGGATACTGAGTATCTTTCCAAAATGGCCTAAGTCACTCCATTAAATGCCCAGGGGGAAAGATAAAGTCCAGTTCTGGGAGGTCAGGGAAACAAAGAGTAAACAAAAGTAAGGCTGTTATGTATGTTTAAATTCCACTACTACATAGATAAAATGTACTTAACAAAGGAGATTTTCTTTGTAAATATAAATGTCTCTTTTGTTGCAAATGGGTAATTTCCACTTGGTTTTCAGAGCTTCTCCTATGTCTACTGTTTCTTAAAATAACCAGCCTAAAATAAGTTTTAAACCAAAGAAGCATATTTTGGAATGGCCAGGCTGTTCCCATTTATTTGTAGTCTATAATTATAGTATTTTGAGTACCAAAATTAGTTTAGAAAATGGAAAACTAGAAAAAAAAGTGCTAAATGTCCCTAATATGTATCATAGTTTTAATTTTTACTTAAGTAACATTTTCTAAGATATTTAACAGCATTTGACAATATAATTCTACAACACTAAATGTGATTCAAATAATGGACCAGTTTAAGCACACATTATTTTGTGAAGTAGGAATAATGAGGTATTGCCCTACTATATACTTAAAAGCAACATGAAACTACAATTAAAGAGTTAACTTTGTGAATTAAAGCACTAATGACACTTTTTTATAAGTAAATGTTTTGTCTACGGGTAATCTTTGTTTTCAGTCTCTTTGGTATTCATTTACTATAGGATGACATAATCAACAAAAAATATGTGAAAAAAATAATACGCAGTTCTAAAATTATGCTTAAATTATATGTAATAAGCAAATTCATAATCTATGGGTCTATGACTATCATTTTATGTGTATGACTACATATATTTGTGAAATTGGCAATAGACATATCTTTGTATTTATGTTCAAATATATATTTATACTATTATCTATGTAATATATTGTGATATAATTTTGTATGAATAATTGAGATATATATTTAATTGAAAGTATAAATCCGTCTTAATGAATAAGCCAATTATCTACCTGATTTCTCTAAAAACTTAGCTGTTATAAATGAAATCCCCCTTTCCCTTAATTCCAGTAGTCAATTTAAATTTTTTTCCTTAAATGTGCCCTTTTATTCTTATCTTCCAAGTTATCATAATTCACAATTCAAAATAATTTTTACCTGGATTCATTCGCCATTTTATTTAGTAGCCAGATTTCCTATACTTCCGCTATACCACTCTATTTGTAGGATAGCTCTCCCCTTCAAAATTCAGATAATCTTTCCTAAAATGTCCATGGCAGACTTCTAAGACTTAACACCTTGGCAGGTGGATAATCTCAGACTAAGATCAATTGAAGTCCTGTGGGCTTCAAGAGAATTTTTTCACCACTCTTTAACTAGACAAATGACATAGAGGTGTTAACAGTTTTGAAATTTGCCTTCAGAAATAAACTTTTTATCAAATAAACCTGTCTATATGGAAGGATAAGTATGTACCTGCAGAGCATCTCTTTTTTCATTCTTTGCTATCATCTCTTCTTTTGCCTCAGACTCCTATCCCATTCATTAGTTCAAGGATGAAAACAATCTATTTTATATAGAATTTGTAAGCATATAAATTCTCTCCTTGCGTATTAAATTTGTTCTTTTTCTCCTACTAATTTGCTCATGTTAAAGATAGTTTGACCAGCTTGAGAAGAATCTAGAGGGGAAGGGGAATTTTTTCCTTTTACCCTTATACCATACACTTAGACTAAATGAATTGTTTTAGGTTAAAAGTAAATGGTCTATACATTTTTCAATGATTTACCACTATTGTTCTTTTTAGTACCTATACCATTAAAATGTGCCTAACAACCTTCCCTAACATCTAAGTAAAAACATTTCAGATGATCAAATTAAGATTTCAGGAAGTTTTAATTTATGCTATTGGTGGTAATTATCATTCATTTGTAGAAGGTGATTTGATTAGAACAATGATAATTGAGGATTGATTAAGTAATAGTATGAATATATTCACTAATACAACAAATAGATCTATTATATTCCAGACAAAGTTCATTACTGAAGATATGAGCATTTCTGAGGTGGACAGGGTCTGGGTCTTTAAGAATGTTTAATCTTAAAGCTGATTAATATTAATTTTCAGTCTAAAATGTCATGGTGAAAGATTATCTTGTAAGAGTTGATAATTTTTGCATTGAAATAAGGACACACAGTGAAGATGTTGGCTTGTTCTACAGTTGGAAAAGTATTACAAAGGAAAATTGACAGGATTTAGGTACTAATTGTACAGCTTTTATTCACATAGTTTCACACAATAGCAATAGATTTTGCCTGAGATGATTATTAAAATACAGATTTCTAAGACCTCTCAGTATTTACTGACTCAGAATCTCTATGGGTAGAATACAGCCATGAAGTCATTTAAGATAACTATAAAATTTCTAGTTTTAAGAGCATAGTGTTATCAGGGAGAAGAGATTTCTCCCTGTTCCCTTTTAAGGTTAATCAAGTAATTAAACTAATATCAAACGGGTTAAGGAGAAAAAAAGTAAATTTAGTTATGTATGTACAAGAAATCTACATAAAAATGTGGGTTCACAGCTAGTGAAGCAAAATGGTAGTATATATTCTGAGCTAAAAAATGGGAACAGGGTCTTAAGGCTTCAAGGAGAAAAAAGGGAGAAATTCATATGATGAAAACCACATGCTCCTATTTAGATGTGTTTCTCTGCCATGTAAATAACCTTCTTGGATAAAACGGTTATTTCTAGGAATAACACTAATTCAGGATAAGGCTCCCAATTTTCATTCCTCTATATCTATTAAGAGAGTGATAAAAATTTTCACGTGTCTGCAGGAACTTAGTTGGCCTCACCTCAAAATCAATCACATATCAAAATGACATATTTTGGAAAGATTGTCCTAAATGTTGTTGGGGAGGACTGTTTTGAACCTCTTCAGGAGGACAGCTTTCTGAATTTAAGTTTAGGATAGGCAGTTTGGCTTCAATATTTGTGGGAAATCTGAACAAATATCCCATAAATCAGTCCACTCAGATTTCCGACAAATATTGAAGCCAAACTGTAGGCTAGACAATTAGTGTGAAAGCGCCATTTAAACAAATAATTCATTTAACTTCCATGCAATTTGAAATTATTTTTTATAAATATGTCCCCAGTTTATACTATTAATTCACCACATCACTAGTTGTTGATAATTATTCACCAAAGTAACATTTTACATTCAACCTTATGATCCTAAATTACAATTTTGTGAATAATTATAAGGTTTAAATATTTTACATTCCTTATTGAAAGTTACATATGTATTAATTATTTGATAAAATTTCTTAATTTTCATTTTTTATACTTTATGTCATTGTTTACTTCCTTTAAATGGGCATAAAATATTACAGACCCCCAGTTTCTATGTGTTTTCTTAAGATAAAATCTTTGAACTAAGAGATAAAGTTATACATATTTTCATTTTATTTATTTGTTTTGAACATACTTTTAGCAATTACATTTCAATAATTTATTCTCAGTTTAGAACAGTTAAATCCCAGTATTAACTTGCTTTGCTTTTCAAATACAGAATACAGAATTCTTTTAAAAATCAATTATTAGACATCTCTGAAAGGTTAAAGTGGTCAAAATCCTAATTTTATCCTGTTAAAAATTTTATATTATTAGAGTTCTGATGAGATTTGGATAATGGGGATTATGATGTATAAGGTATAAGATTCAATGAATACATTAATATCTATTATCTACTTTATATATACATATGTAGACATAATGAAAAGTGCAGTGAATAAGATAATCATGACATTTGTTTAATATATTCTTGTAGCATTGCTTTTAATCTCATTATGGATTATTTTTTATTTGAAGGAGTGCTTTAAGTTAACATATTTTAAATTCTATATAACTATAATTGTTACTATTTTAGATTTAGGATTAACCAGTGGAATTATGCATATATTTCTGGTTACGTGTGTGTGTGTGTGCATGTGCATGCACAATTGAATATCAAAGTTGTGGTTTACCAGAAAGAGATATATATATATATATGTTGTCATAAATTCATCATCTAGTATTAATATATCATTGTCACTGAAACTGGTATCATATTCTAAACTTTAATTTGAGCATATAATGTGTTCATTATCATTTTCAATCACCTTTAAGTACTACTGCCCCTTCAAAATAAGACATATTTTGAGTTGATGAATGTTCTTTATCATTAAATTATTGAAGTCATGTAGCTGGATGTATCATTTTTCTAAGCTCCTTAAATCTATTTTTGCCTGCCTGCACAGGAAGAACAGGCATAATAAAGAGTGCAGTGAACAAGATAATCATGACATTTGTTTAATTTACATTTTTATATAATATATTCTTTTTGCATTGCCTTTAATCTCATTATGGATTACTTTTTTTTATTTGAAGAAGTACTTTAAGATTAACGTATTTTAAATTCTATATAGCTATAATTGTTATTATTTTAGATTTAGGATTAACCAGTGGTATTATGCATATACTTTTGGTTATACATAGTAGGAAGTATAAATTAAAAAGGGAAATTCACCCATCTATATAGTTGATGAATACTATTTCATGTAAAAAAAAGTATAATTATATATGCTAAAACTTTTTGTAATATATATGAGCTTCTTTTTTCCTATTTGTCTAACTAAATTGTCTGATCCCATGATGGTACTTGCATTTCCTACATGATATACACTCACCAATTTTTTAGTAACTCCTTTGAGTGTGATAATATAGTTTAAGAGCTTGTTTGTAGTATACACAGCCTGAATTATAGCAATCACAAACACCAGGAGGGGGATGGAAATAGAGAGAAGAGAAATTGAATAAATTGCCCATGAGCACTTTAGGTATTTTAATCTGGAGAATTATACGGGTCTTGTGGAAAAAGCATGAAATTTTGCATCAGACTGACCAGGGCTACATTTGCTTTTTAATGTTTTTAGTAATGAAACTCTGGGAGAACTGCTCAATAGAAAAACTTAATAGTGTTTTTCCTGAGCATATAATGATAGGTACATAAATACATATACGTGTGTGTGTGTATATATATATATATACACACACACACATGTATATGTTAGTGGAGTCCAGATTTATATTTTAAAGTCATATCTATTATGTAATATTTTCAAAATGATAAGCTATATAACCTCATGCAAACATAAAAACATTTCAAAAATTGTATTTATCTCATCAGTAAATCAATAAGTGATAGGATGTTAAATTTGATCCAAAGAGCATATGCAAGAATAGTTATATGTATTTATTTAAATATATATACACAAATGTATATGAAACATGCAATTTAATAAAGGAATGTTAAGATTTATAGTTGAGATCAAGTGTTTACTGTTATAGAGCAATAAACTCTAATGTTTTTCTCTATCAGACAAAAGTCAGATCAATATATATTCAAAGGTCATATTAATAATTATATTTATAAATAAATGTATATATTATAAATAGAATATATGCATATTGCTTAATATTTTATATTGCATAGTATAATGTATAATCATATATTTATATATATACTTTTTTACTAAATCAGCATTTGTATTTGGCTGTCCAGTATTGTAATCACAGTTAATTTATATGAAACGCACATGTATCCAATGTGTTCCTTCCTGGTTTTTTCATATCACTTAATAATGGTATCACTTCTCCATATAGTTAAACTTTAATTCTAGGCATCGTTGATTCTTGAATAATTCCCTTTCTTTATACCCACATATTGCCACCACCATGTCTTTGTTACAGCACTTATGCTATAAATGTATCCATTTCCTATTTTCATTACTACTTCTTCTATTTCAAAGTACTATCATCTCTCACTTATTGCTGCTGTAGACTGCCTAATGGTCATCATTGCTACAGAACTATTTATTATCAATTTCCATACACAAACCATAAAAAAATGCCCAGGGCTAAAACTCCTGCTAACTCCTGTTAACAATATTTTACTATCTAGCTCTAGACTAACTTACCTGGTTCATCTCATAATATTCTCTGCTACACACTCACTGTATATCAGTCCCATTGGTCTATTTCCTGAAATCTTCAAGTTCTTTTCTACCTTGTGAGATGTAAGAAATAATTCATCCTTTCTTCCAAATTGTTTATCTCTGGATAGTCTTTCATGTGGATCTTTGCATAAATATCACCCCTTGGTGAAGTCTTCACTGGAGCACTCAATTTAAATTAACCTTCTCTCATTGCTTTCTATTATACCATCTCAGGTTATTTGATTTTTTTCTTTAGAACACAACACAACATTTCAAACCCTTTATTGCTTGGTTCTGTTTCCACTAGAATGACCATAAAACATTTGTTTTACCTGTCTGATTCAGCACAATGTCCTCAGCTTCCAGAATAGTATGTAATGAGTACTCAAGCCATATTTGTAGAATGAATAAATTAATTATACAGATGAAGTTCTGGATAAACTCAGCTCTCAATAAAAGTAAGTTTCTTGCAGAAAAGGACTGGGTTAACTACATGCTAGATGCACTTATTTGTTTTTCCTAGTTCTGGCTAAGTCTAAATTGTTATTAAATTTAAATATATTGTCAGAACTTATAGATCACTTTCCCAATTACCATTTATGATAATGGAGTTTGGAATTTACTCAAGAAATATCCCACATCAAATAAGGACTACTTTATGATAATAAACATAGTTTATTTTGTATAAATATGAATACCCTTAGCTTTCCTTTTCCTTTTCATCATTCTTAGATGATTTTTCTACACTAAAATGTTTTTATCTGCTATATAAGCATATTTTCTTTGCTAAAACGTTTATACTCAGGGAAAGGAAGAAAGCTCAGAATTAGAACTGTGTATATAGTGTTTTGACTCCTTATGACTGATTTTGAGATAACTATCTTTGATACTTATCACTGAACACAGGAGATGGAATGTGATCTGATTTTTCAGAGGATTAAATACTAGGTCTATTTTGTGGCTTTGGAGGTTTTATTTAAATAATTTACCCCAGGAACAATTTTTTAAAGTATTTTATTTTGTTATATTTGTCCACAATATGCTGACATACTCATTTGAAAGTAAGTTTGCTCCTAGTGGCCTGAATATCAGTGAAATCAAGAAATTCCCTTCAAGAGTGGGAGAATTAGAGGTCATGTACCTGTTGGATTTAAAACCATTGTGTTGTGAGACAGCAATTCATTTTTCATTTGTTAGTTTGAATGTAAGAGAGAGGCTGTGACCCGGTGGTGTTTTCATCCACACTTAGGGGCACACAGGGGCAAAGAGTATTAGATTGACAATCAGTGGTGTGGATTAGAATCTCTGGAGTGGAAAATAGAATAGTTTGTAATTTTAGGATCAGGTAGAGTATCTTTAGCCAGATTGAAAAGTGATCTTAACTAGATTGCCCAGACTAGCAAAGCACTAAAATATCCATGAAGACTGTGAAAGGAAAGGAGATGAAGAGAGGCTTATTTGAAAATTAATTCTATAGTCTTATCTTTTTAATTTATTATTTTTTATTTAGTCAACCTTATGTCTGTACATTTATGAATGTGTCAACATGGATGTACTTCAATTGCCAGAAATACATAATTGTGTATTTCCTGGCACTCAAACAGTATCAGGTATTTAATGGTCTCTCATTAAATCCCTAAATACTTGTTGCATGTTGTGTGAGTAAAACATGACACGTATTAGAACACAGAACTTGGAGGTCTAGTTTCAGAGCATAGAAATGTTTGTGCAGGAATCTGAGGGGAAAAAGGGTATAGAATAGATTTAGTGACAGGAACAAGATATGATCACATTTGAGGAACCACGGGATAAAATATAATCAAGGGCATAAAATACAGCTCTCAATTTTGCCTACTATTGAGTAAGGCTCCTGAGTTACAGGAATTGGTCAGTTAATCAGCAAAGTAATTTGAAACGAGACATTATAAAAAATGTTATAATTTAATATTTTAATAAAATATAACGATGTATTCATTTGGCCATCTTTGTACAGTACCATGTTTTTTTCTTTGTCTTTGTGTTTGTCCACTGATTTGAATTCTATTTTATATTTCGGGGAAGAAAAGTGTTAACTCAGCAGACCTGGGTTGCTCAGGCCCTAAATATTTTAAAGAAAGTTTTATCTTAATTGAGGTCTTTATCTGGTTCTTAGGAGTGAAGGATAGTCTTCCCAAAATGTTCAGAGCAGGCTTTATCCTATACATGTCACCTTGGCGTGTGGAGTAAGGTTAATTAAGGCCCTGCAGACATCAAGAGAAACTCTTACCTTATCTTAACTACCTAGAAGAATGAAGATTATCCAGAATTAGAGTCACTTCAGGTATAGTACCCTCTCTTTTTTTTTTTTTTTTTTGAATTGGAGAAACCTATCTATATGTCAGGTGGACATTTAGTTACAAAACATGTTTTTGTCAAATGAGTCATCCTCTCCACATCATGAGTCTCTTTTTTCCCTCCTTGACACCCCAGGTCCCTATTCCCATCCATTGCTCAAAGAAAAAGACCCTCTGTCCTATTTACTCTAAAATTTGCAGCCATGCAAATTCTCCATACATGTACTTAAATTTGTTATTTTCTTGCTACTAATTTTGTGTGGTTTGCTCTACCTGCCTGAAATAACTTGGAGACGTCAGGAAAATTTCCTCTCTACCACTACAGAAGATAAGTCTATGTGTTTCACCAGTCCTCTGATATGAGCATTTTTATAAGCCTGAGAACTTGTATTTGGGTGAATGCTTGTTTTTTGTATACCTGAAATCTTGGATCATGCTGTACTAGTTTAACCATATAAATTTAAGTTAGTAATGTGAATCATGAGAAATACTGTTCGCTCTGAGAGAGACTGAAATCTGAGCAGTTAGATCCTGTAAACATCACAGGCCTATGTTACTTATTCCCAATAGAAACTGGATATCAATGCTCAGATTAGATTCTCTGATTGTGAGCCTTTTGCATTTGCTGCCAGACATCATTTAAGGGAGAATAAATGTGATTGCACTGTGAGGGAAGATCTGGAATTACATCTAATTTCAACTAGACTTTGTTTCCTGCACCTTTTCATTGGTTGATTTTAATCGGTATCCTTTCTCTGTAATATCACAACTATGAGTATATGATCTTGAGTCTTGTGAGTCCTTCCGAAGAATTACTGAGACTTACAGAGTTGACTTAGGAAACTCAGACACAATTCCCAATTTAAATCACAATCATAATTCATGAGCTATGAGTTCTAGGTTTAATTTTTTTAAGAGTTGAAGAACTTAGGAGTGCAGTGCAGATTCTTTCCAAATTTTATGATTTTTGAATTAAAGAAAGAGTTAACCTTGCAATATGTATAAGAATTAACAATATTGAGTCTTGGAAGTCATACAAGAGAACTAGAGGAAGGTGAAGTTCAGGGATACTTTTAGAATAAAAACATTTATTGAGCATATATTGTTTGATAGAATTTTTTATATATAATTTATGTTTTTAACTTATTTATCAATTATGTCATTTATGAATGTCTACATGAGTATAATGAAATTAATACCAGTTAGTAATACAGAATGATTTGAGATAGCTTAGTTTTTTATTTAGTTTATTATCAAATTATTTTTCTTAGATATGCTATTTAATTTATGATGGCTATATCTCCATTTAACTGAGAATCATGGTGTTTCTTCATAATTTTTTTTTTTTTGGAGACAAATTTTAATACTCATGTTCTAAATAACTACAACAGACATAATAAGGGATGCAATGTAATCTGAGATATCTCTTCTAGAATTAAGGTCTAACATGTTATCTACAGGAAGACTATTTTCCTTTGTAGTTTTATTTCCCAGTGTGGCTTGAAGGTGGATATTGAGATTTTGTGCTTTTTACTTTTTCATTGTTATGGAATGCTTAACCTAGACTCTATGAAATGTTCAAGGAAGAAGGCAATGTTCTGCCTTGAGATTCTTGAAATCTATTTTAAGTACAACCTGTAACAACTAACATGCTTCAAGATGAATATAAAACTTATTTATTTGAAATATATGATATGAACATAAACTTTGGTCAAATAAAAGAGAATGAGCTATATAATTGTCCTATTATGACTGATTTTGAAAAGGGCTTACCCAAGACATATTTATATCCTTTAATATTATAATTTTAAATTAATAATTAGAGATATCAAATCTTCAGAAAAATATGTAATTTAATCTATATCATTTTTTCAGCATTATATATTAATGTGATTATTTTGGAATGTGAATACAAGCTTAAAATATAAACTTTTATATATATGTGTAAAAGTTTTGAAAGATTTCTCACATTGTATTGGGCATCAAGAATGCATTATTTTTATTATTAATATATAAGAAATCTTACATATAGTATCAGAAATGAGAACTAAAATGTCATGTATTGTGGACTTCCCCACTGATACATCATATCACAGCTAAAGTTTTATTTTCCTTTCTATAATTGTTCATAAAATAAAAAGGGGGATCAGCAGTGCTTGAGGAGAGATATAAAAAATCTAACATTAATTTTATTCAGATGAGATGATTTGTATGCAAGTTGATCAGGCTACAAGCTTATCTCATTACAAGCTCAAGGCTGTGAGCATTTCATCATTTCTCAGATGCCATTAAGTTTAATAATATGACTGCCTGTATTGTGTATTAAAAATGTGTGGCTGTTCTACAATTCTGTATAATGAAGTATTTGTGAATATTTATTACTTCAGTCTTTAGTGTTCTCAACTTTATACAAAATAGCAAAGTTAATTGCCTATACTGATCTAATTGCATTGTTTAGAGAAGCCTCACCTCTTCCTCTTCATTTGCAGAGATATTAGTAATAGGCAGATACTTTGAGAGCATTAAAAGGCATGTGAAAACATGCACTTAACATAAAATGCACCCCAAATTGAAGCATGTTAGATACACTTAGTATCTGGAAAGCCAAGTTATTCCATACCAGAACTCTCTGGGAATGTAAGTGGTCAGCCCTAATTATTTTAAACAGTTAAAGAAACATTGATAGGTATATACAATTTGTTTCCAAAATATTTGATAAGTACACATTTTTACATAACAAAAAATTTGCAAAAAGTCTTTAGAAATCATCTTTATCATTAACTTTATTATTCTCCACAAAAATTGGTAGTTCCATATCAAAAGCTTCAAAATTATTTTGCTGTCATTACTTATATTATTTTCAAATATTTATCTCTTCTTTGTTTACTGTTAGTGGAGCCCTGTCAAAATTCTGCTAATAAAGCTATGAAATCCAGAGATGTGAGATTTAGTATGTTTTATCTCTCAAATGTTATCTGGAGTGGCCATATTGTTATTTTATGTGCTTCTACACTATCTAAACAACAGATTCTGCTGTATACTATAGTCCTCAGTGCTTTCCCTTAAACTGCTTATTTCAGTTTATCATAAGAAATTATACTAGTGGTTTAAACCTTTAACTTAAAAAAAAAATCACTTAATATGATCTGCATTTTCCCCCATCTCTATGGACTCCATGTGATCCAGCAATTTCCCAACTTCAAAGGATTCAAGTTTTCTTCTGTAAACATCTTTGATGTCCTTGTTGAGGCTTATGCTTGGTCCAGACATGTTACTTCGGGGACAAAAAATCATCTTGAATAATAGCAAAAATTGTAGTACTTAAAAATTTTTAATATGTTTCTGCTATCATGCTTTTCTTCTCTTGATTCTCACTTCATTCTGTCCCAGATACATCCATATTCAGAACCACTTTCTGTGGGTTCAATAACACATAGGCACTTCAGTTTGAAAACAATCACACACACATAACGCACACACACAAACACAATTTCTTTAATTTTCAACATGCCAAACTTTTTGCTAGGCATTATAAAGACAGGAAAGAATCCAACCACTCTTTTTAAGATGACCTAATGTTAGTCTGTCATCTGAATGTTCTGTAGTAGGGAAGGTTTTACATCTTTGCAGAGAAGGTCAAATTTAAAATGTGGAAGTGCATGATATAATATGGAAAACAATAAAATAAGAAAGTTCAAAGGAAACATGAAAGAAGATAGATTTTGGGCAAATTCAAAGGCTCTGAAACTCAATGTTAATGACCTTTAAATTATGCTGACAACTATTGAGAAGTCACCAAAGTTTTAACTACATCAGTGGAATGGTGTTGTGAAATGCATGGAAGAGAATCTTCAAAAGAAATAGGTTGTGTTCAGCTATATGCAGTGTTACATTGTTCTTATTCCTCCGATCTTGAAATATATGTCAATGTTTTTTTTTTTTTACATGCTCTTAAAATAATTTGTATTTCTTGATAAATTAGTGTTTTAATAAGTGATCACATAGACTATGTAAGGAAGATTTGGTAGTAACTACTACCAAATAGACATGAATCCTACCTCAGTATTTTTGCAGTGATATTAGCACCTAATATAAACATATTTAATTTTCTGATATGATTATTGGTATGAAACACAAAAGCTACAAGAAGCACCTTCTGAACACCAGATTATCTCAGGAACAATGTTTTCACAACATTAGAATATAATTAGATCTAGTTTTGGCCAAATTCAGAAGATTTTGAGAACCTGCTTCCTCATAATTAATGTCTAATTGTTGGTAATTATGTTCTTTAGTTTTGTGCATAACTCAATTTTTTTTTTTTTTTGCACCAGGGCCCGTGTCAATTATACTCTGGCCACAGCTGTCAAGGCTATCAAGGAATTAAACACTAATTGCCAGGGCAGCATGATAATGGTCTTCTACCAATTTGCGTAAAGTATCTAGGCTCTTAAGCCCCCAAAAGTAACTCTGTGCTGAATGTTGGATGTCTCATGTCTCTAATTACCGACTAAATGGCTACACAAACCAGAATTTAACTTAGAAGCTAGAGATGGACATATATGTTAGTTCTTATTATGTTTTGACTGTTTTATAGAACACAGAATAAAATTTAACAAGAAATTTGCATTTTTAACAACTTTCTGTTTCTACGGTTGCTTATGATTTATTTAGTGTAGAAAATTGAGTCTTTAATATATTTCTTCCTTTATTTTACTGTTAGGAAGACATGCTTGGCAGAAGATGAAGCAATGTAAAATGAAGAGCATCCGCAGAAAGTTTTTACTGTCTTATTGATGAAATCTTTATCTCATAAAAGACTTCTTAAAATTAAAAATAGTTTTATATCCCTAAAGACTTATTTTACAACATAACCTCTAAGTATTTGAACATTCTTGTTAGAGACAACCTGAATAACTTTGAATATAGCAATTACAACATCAAATAAAGACTTCATATATTTGTAAAGCCTTCCTATAATGATAATTATCCTATTTTAGCCTATAGCATACTATAAAGCTATGACACTGAAAGTATGTTACACATTATAGTGGTGATGTATAATAGTGAAATCCCTGATAAAATGAATCCTCAGAGTGAAGGTATTTGGGGTTATAATTCATGGTAACAATAGCTTTTAGTGTTCTACAGTATATCACAAGACTGACAACTTTGTGATGAAATGTAATACATAATCCCTTTGGTCAGACACACCAATTTTTCTCTGACCTGAAGAATATTTTGTCTCTATTTTAATAATAGTGTCATGATTCTTAACATCATAGAGTAAATAGATAGAAGGCCTGTACTTGAAGGTATAACTCGCAGTGTAATTTAAATTTGAGGAAGCCATCAGCATGTTTGCCGCAGAGAGATTTCCTGCAGGGTAAAAGAAATATTTCACTTGCTAAAATAGAAAAGCACTTATTAACATGAACTAAAGTTATTGTATATTAAAACCAAAATGAAAAATATTAATTCTAAGACACAATGTGAACCAAGACATTCATACTTATGTGGAAAGTCTTAAGTAACTGCAAGATATTTCCTATTTGCAGTTGTCCTAATGAGTCTCAACTCCATAGTTGAACTTTATTATAATTGTATTCTTGATGCTGGAAATGATTAAACACATATAATAACATAAAATAACAGACACTGTACTAAGAGCAGAGGTCATAAAGTACAAGTCAACATGATTCTCATCCTAAAAGATCATGGGACCAAGGCACATAAGTCACTATCACATGATCTTCTGTCTATGATCTTTTTATTTTCTCTCCTTTCCTCACACCAGTTCCTGCTGTTTTTGTGTCTTGGGCTCAAAATATCCACAATCTACTATAATAGTATGTTTAGTCTTTTAAATATCTAATAAAGATGTTTTCTGCTTCTTCCTTTTCTCCTTACCTGTATTTTCTTCTTTACAGGTTTTTAGATGTCTGTTTCCTCTTGGATTACCTTAACTTGTACTTTGGTTCTTCTCTCAGCCAAATTAATGCCAGTAAAAAAAAAACAAACCTCATAATATCAAAGGACATTAAAATGTATGGTATCCTAATTTCCAGGTGAGGGAGGTTCCCTTTTAAAAAATGTATATATAAACTTATCATTTATTTTACATTAACTTCTTCTCTGTCCTTCCATAGCAAGTTATCCATATCTCCATTAGGGCACTCATTACATTGTTATAGCTTGTTAGGAGTAACCCTATCTTCCTACATAGCAATATCTTACAGGTCAGAAAGGCAGACATTATTCTGGGTAGTAGTACTTTAAAATATAAATTGATTTGGCCAAGAAAAAAATGTCATCCTTAAGCATACCTTGGAAACAATGTATTTTTATGGAAGATATATATTTCAGTGAATATATTCTATAAGCTATATCTTATAAATTTATCTGATACTAAGTTTCATTACATATGCATTTTGAGACTTCCAGATAGAAACAGCACCCCCTTTTGTATGAGATTTGTTAGATCGCTCTATTAGTCAGCTCAGACTGCCATAACAAAACACCATAGAGTTAGAGGTTTAGTTTAGATTACCTCATGATTCTGGAGGTTTGAAAGTCCATGATCAAGGTAAAGGTAAATTGGATTTCTAATAGAACTTTCTTCTTAGCTTATAGAGACTCACCTTATTGTTTTGACCTTTGCCACTGTGCATGGAGAGAGAGAGAGAGAGAGAGAGAGAGAGAGAGAGAGAGAGAGAATGCAAATTTTCTATAGCTCCTTTAATAAGAGCACTAATTCTATGAGATCAGCTTCTTGTCTTTATGACTTCCTTATAGACCTTATTTCCTTACATAACTCATTACAAAACCTATCTTTAAATAGTCAAATTGGTGGTAAGAGTTTCAGCATAAGAATCTTGTGGAGTTGGGTACAATTCAGTTTACAGCAATACCTTTCAGTCATACAAAAGAAAAACTAAGAAGTCACAATAACCTACCTTTACCAAAAAGTGTCCTACATTTCTTCTACCAGTATTGTTATAACTTTCATGTCTATAGAATCTACTATAAATTCAATTGAAAAATGTTGTATTTTGTAACAAGAAATTTCAGCTAAGAGAAAAGATAAAGCAGAATTGGAATATATGGAGGCATTTCCTTGAAGCTATTAGTTGTGATTATAGATATTAAGTTTTGATGTGAACTATCTCATTAGATCACAAAAAATTTGACAGGAAAATGGTCAACCAAGTATTTGGTTCTCCCTGCAGTTATATGAAGAGAAATATGTGTACATATACCTCTTGGCCAAAGAGAAAAATGATCTGAAAAGCTCCTCAGAATCTAGATGAGACGCTCCATCCTCAATCTCTACATGTCTACTATGTCACTTGATTTTTCTTTCTGTACAAGGCCTTGCTTCAGTATCCATGTGGCCATGTAAAGTGTCCATGTTTAAGTCACTTGACTTCCAGCTATAAACAATGAATCTTATCATATTTTCAATTCCAATATTTATTTTTCAGAGAATCTGCGTGCTTTGAGTCAGACATTAGTCCCTGGTAGGACTGAATATAGCCAACAGGACAGATCATAAAGTTTGATGAGATTTCATAAGAATCCCTGGTTTTGCGTATAACTGTTTTTATTTCCTAGCTTAAGACCACAATTCTGTAAGAAACGGATGCCAATTCTCCTAAAAAGGGAGGCTAATGCTGGCATAAGCCTTGTATTATGGTAAAATAGAAAGACTTTATTAAAGCTCATTTTCCTTAGTCCAGGAATTTAGAGAATTTCCAGATTGTGGAAGTTACTTTAACCAGATACAGTCTTAGCATTTTTGCACTTGAATTATGCTATCTGCATGACTTAAATCATATGCTTTTAGTTACGATATACTCACTACCTCTGAAACTTAAATTTTTTTTTCTTTTTGACTAAAAAGCTAAAGTTGGTCAATAGGTGTAGCTGGTAATTGGTTGAGTATTTTATTTTCTGCTTTGAAAAGTAGGGATCACCACAAAAGAAGATTATAAAGTCCTTTTCATATAGCTAATGGAAAATGTTCAGTTTCAAAACTCACCCTCAAAAAATTTTAAGAAAAATTGTCAGTTATAGCTCATAATGGCTAGGGTCCTTATTGTTTTATGCTCATATATGCAAAAAGATTTATGTAGTAAAAGGCTTATAATCAGAGTTTAAATTAAGAACTTCACTTAAACTTCCCATTGTTTAAATGTTTATCTTTTTCTCATCAAATTATTTTGAAAGAATATTGATTTGAGCTTTCATTTCATCTAAATCAAGTTTATTTTATTTTATTGATAATTTGAGAAAACATCTAGCTTTTGTCATTTCAAGAATTGACATCATATTTTTAGTTTATCTAATGTATCTATTAACTTTTGTTTCCTAAAATTAATCATCAAATCTCTGTGACTTAAAAAAGAAACATTTAAACATCAGCCTGTAGATCAAAGGTATTTGTCTGATCTACACTAACCTCAGTTCAATCTCATGTGACTCTTTTATTTTTAAGGAACCAATAACTAGCTAACACATTCTTTTGGTGATGGTGAAAGACAAGGCTACATGCCTAAAAAAACAAACACATTTCAAATTTCTATTTTCATCATATCTTCCACATTTCATTGGTCAAATACAGTCATGTATAATATCAGTATCAATGGTGTGAAAAGAGTATTCCTCTTGCAAATAGAGGGAAGTAGAAGTACAGGAAGTTTATGGATATTTTCCTAATTATAATCTACCATTTTGGGAATAGAAAGTAATATATATTATAATGTGTGCATGCATGTGTGTATATGTATATATATGTGTATATATACCTATATACGATTACCCATCCTCATTCAATGTATACAGTAAGCATTAACTATTATTAAGAACTTGTTAGTTGCTCAAAAAAAATTTTTGAACACTGTAGAACCAGAAACTATAATTGACATCATTTAACTAGAAAAGTTTTTAGAGAGCATACTAAAAGATACATGTCTTAATTATTTTTGTGGTAAATGATATATTTAGGAAAAACACTGTAAAATTATGGCAGTTAATGAGGGGACCAAATAGATTCTAAGGAGTCAAGAAACTCTTCTATGAGGTAGTGACATTTACCATGTGCTGAAGGAGCAAGTTAATCTTGGAAAGAGGTATTAAAAAAGCTCCAGGAAAACATTTATCATGTACAGTGTCCTTGGGACAGAGGAGGGAAAGTAAAGGCTAGCGTGGAGATAAATAGTGTTATAAAATGTTAAAATGATGTAGAGTAGAGCAAAAAGAATACTTGGATAATGTTAAACTTTAGGAAATTAGGAAAAATGGGAAAACATAAAATGATTTAGGTAGGATTCAGTTGAAAATCAGATTGCAATGGTAAAGGTTATAGTAGTTGTTGAGTGAGGAATAATTGACCACACTAGCAAGTCTTAAAGAAAATGTAGAGTGGTTGAATTCTCATACACTAATGATAGGATGCAAACATGAAATTGGTGAAAATGCTTTGGAAAATTGTTTGACATTATCTAATAAAACTTATGACTTATGTCCCCATATGTCATATAAAAATATCAGGGATATAATTTAGAATGAAAAAGGCAAGTCATGGAAGAACATTTGTAGTATATTATATAGTCAGCTACTTTAGTCATAAGAAAAAAAACTTTTTAGCAATATAGATATAAATAATAATGTTTTAAGGACAGCAAAAATAATGTTAAAAGCAAAAGTCAGAATACTTATTATGTCATAATTTAAGACAAAATTGAATAGGATTAAGGAGAAACACACAGGAGGTTTCTTAAATTATACATAATACACACAGCTGAGTCATTCAGTATGTTAACTTTATTCTATACAACTTTTATAATGCCTAATATTTACTAAATGTTTAGCAAAACTATATAATATAGGTTAGAGAACAATTTGAGCGCATAGAGACCACTTTGAAGGTTATTAAAATATACAGAAGAAATAAATTGCTCTAGGATGAAATGCAGGGAAGTCACGAGATCCTAGCGGGGGGATATTGTGAGAGATTGAAGGTTTCAAACTCTTCTATTATGACCTTTTCACATGCTTCATTTTTCAGCTGTTTGTCCCCACATCCTCTTCTTGTATGTAATTTAACTTTGATCTGTTCTTTTTCACTCCTTTTGATACTAACCATATTGGCCAATGACTGCTAATCCACATGAAACGTTCATCTATTTCTGAAAGTAACTCAGTACATCTTTGCACATTACTCTCCCAGTTTGAATGCTCCTCTTCTCATATTTTCACTTTTTAAGTTTTTAAGCTAATGATTCTATGATCAATTTTTTCCACAATATGATCACTTGATATAAGGAATGGGAGTTTAGATGATGATTTTATTCTAAGGTGTATTGAGATTGAGTTCCCTGTGAGACAATCAGACTGGAATATTGAAGAGGCAGATGTGTGTGTGTTGTGTGTTGTGTGGGTGGGTGTTTTTATTGTCGGAAACTCAGAGCAAAGTCTAGGTCAGTGGGGAAAATTGATTATAATGATAACCATAAGATTTAGATGAAATTGCCTAGAGTACAATGAGAAAAGTATCTCAGGCTGTGTACTGAGGAACTCAAGCATTTATTTGTTAGATGGAGAAAAAAATCTGATAACAGGGCATAATGAAGAGGAGCCAGAAAGTATGAATGAATACAGGAAACAGTGTTGTTTTACCTCATGTCTTCAGGAACAGACCTTGACATAAGATTCACATTCTTGTGATATACTAGAAAGTACTCCTGAAGAAATCGGTGAGGGGGAGACAAGAAACAAAACAAATGTGAGATTTTAGGCAAATTCTCAACTGTAGTCTTATTCATTAGGAAATATCTAAACTATAAATTGTTCCTCAGAATTTTTCCCTGCAAGTAAATTGGACTCATTAAGGTATGCCAAAATTTGCCCCATAACATCAACTTCCAGGTACTTCCTTTATTCTAAAAAAAGTGCTTCAGCTAGTAGACAGGACTCAAATTAAAATTCAACTTTAGACTATTAGACTAAAGCCTAAGAAATCATTTTGGAATAGTTGTATAAGTTCAAATAAAAGAAAAAGGCTTAGAATAGTAGTAATGCAAAGAGGCTCTTTTTTTACATTTAACAAATGTAAATGTTACATTTTCATGAAAAAAAGCAAACACGAATGACTGTACGTTTCTACATTTTACTATTAAGTTAATAGAGGAATCGAGAAAGATGCTGAAAATAATCCATTTCAACTTTAACAGGATGCATAACAGGTGTCTCTTGAATATTCCTGCTGAGCTCTCTATTGGAAAGTTAAATAGAAAAGTTTGAAATTTGGAAGGGAGACAGAATACTGGACAGAAAATTTCATATCATATTTGCCATAATTAAATGTAAAAGTGAATAACACAGTCATACCATATATTAATTGAGCAATTCTTTCTGGTTAGATAATATCTTTGTGATTTAAATAGTTATCTAGTTCTTTATTTTAATCTCTGTTCAAATGAAACACTTAGATATATCTCCCCAATCCACCTAAAATATCTGTCCTCCACATTACCAAGTCCATTATTCATATCTTTTCCTTTTTTCCTCTTAGTACATCCAATTACTTGGTATTATTTCCTATATTTATTTGTATACTTATTTTGTATCTTCTCCATTAAAATGAAAGTTCCATGAAAGCAGAATCTTTACTCTCAATCAAAAATATCCTGTTTTTTTGAACAATACTTGGAAGAGAAATACTCAATAATTTCTCATGAATGGGATGCATGATCACAGTGTGGGTGTTTTATGGTCTCTATTGCTATTTAATACAGCTATTCACAGACTCAAATTCCCTCTGTGTATTACAAATATGTGGAAAAATTAAATCAAAATTAATTCTCTAATCTCCATACCAATTCTTGAGTTATTCTAAAAAATTCAAAACAATAATTCTAGTTCAAACGAACAAAATTCCCTTCTTCTACAATTTTTGATAGACTATATCTCTGTCAAGATAATCACAAGAAATCAAGTATTTACTTGCTAATTAATTGTATCCAGATTCCATGTGCAACTTAATTTAGCAATAATGTGCTTGAGATTAGAGTATTGATAATAACCTCAATTGAAAAAAACATATACTTTATACTATTAAATTTTTTCAGTTTTACTTGAAAGTTGGGCATTGCTGGATTAAAAATAATGTAGATATTCTATAAGGGCAACAAGATTCTAATTAGTCTCACTCTGAGACAAATCGCTTAGGCTACTATGTAAATAGTATATAAGCATTCATAATTACTGTACATGTACACAAATAAATATGAAGAATGTTCAGGTTTGAGGCATAATTCATAACTTTGTTTTTATCTTCCCAGCGTTTACCTCCCTCCCCTTTTCTTTAAAATATCCCCTTTGGTAATGGCACCTGTCAGTCTTTACATGCAACCTTTAAAAAAAAAGATCATGCCTATACTCTCCTCTGATGGTGATATGGCTGTTACTCTCAATTCATTAAATTTTGAACAAACAGTAAGCTTAAATATACTGGGTGCTTTATCTCATTAGTGGTGTTACCCTGTCTATTGGTTCATCCTACCATGATTCTAAAAACTTCTTTGAATTCTGTCCTTTTGGATCTCTAATATTTCCTGCATTATGGAAGCTACTCCATATCATTTTAATAAATAATGCTGATGTTTTATTAACTCTATGCTTGTTCCCATTGCTTATAATGAAGGAAAAGAGATGCAGAGATTCTATTTATGATCTTTTAACTGCCCATGACTTTAATAATACATATATGGTAAAAGAAAAGAAATAATAAAAGTGGAGTTTTGTGACATTACATTAAGATGCTATTTATTACTTTCTGAAGTTTTGGATTGTTAATGTGCTTTAAAAATATTCAGCTATCCAAAGATGACCAGTAGATTTGTCCTTGGTGATTTGAGATGCCATGAATGATAACCTCACATATAATAGAAGTTTCTTTTTCTAAGTTCAGCTAAAATATCTCATTGTAGGCAAGACTGCTATTATATCATCACATATGACAAACGGTTTTCTCTTAACACTCTTTCCCTCTCCACTGTCCATCATCCTAGCCTTGGAGATCAGCACTCTTCTCCTTTGAATGCATTAGTCATTCGTGAATAATGACATAAAAGCTTAGCGATGTTCTAGACAGAGAGCCTTTTATTATACTTTTCTAACAACCGTTAATATCTATAACACTCAGCAGTTTTCTAATTTTCTTTTATAAAAGGACAAGCTGCAACTACATAACAAAATGTTATGGGGTCCAAAACTATTACTATATTCATTAGTGATTGTAAGAAAAGAAAAATATAGAAAAATGAGTTATATTACTAGCAGACAAAAGAAACCTTTAATAAAAAAATGAAACAAAATTATTTTGGGAGAGTGTAGGGAGAGTTGTTCAATTTATAAACATTTATGACAACAAAACACACCATATCAAAAATGGATTTATTTTTCCATTTAAAATGTTAGGGATGAAGTAAGAAATAAAAACTGACTTTACATTAATTAAATTTTTGAAATTAATGTAGATAATAACGTAGTTATATATTCCAATAGTATTTTTGACAAAGTATTATCCAAGCAAATATTTTGTATAAAAATTACTGATTAATTAAAATGAAACATTTTGGAATTATATTTGTGAGTTATTTCAGCAAGAATATTAAGAAATAAAATATGATTTCTATCTAAGTGAGATTATCATAAATGAAAAAACAATCACAGTTGTGTGACTATTGTAGAGTCTCTATGACATAACTATTTTATATGTTGATTTCTCTTCTTGAACTTAAATTGAAAATTCAAATAGAGCACTTTGACTTCATCAACATCTCTTAGGTATTTTTGAATGAAATAAAATATAGAATTTTTTTTTTTGGTTTGTAATGTAATTTAGTTTTTGGAGCTACATCACATGTAACTAAGTTTTCTACAGAATAAGACTTTTTACTTTGTTTATTTTTCTTTTTCATATGTATTTACTAAAGTGCCCGACAATACTCTTCTTTCACAATATTTCTTCTTAGGCAGATTTTATCTTTTTTACTCACCTGAATTTATATTCTATAATAATTCTTTATTAATATTCAACTTTTTCACAGTGAATTCCAGCTTCTTTTTGTATTTTTACATATAAGGATTTTGAATTCATTCAAGGAAGCAGGCAGCATAAGCAATCACAGAATAACCTGCATTTTAAAAGCATAATAGTAATAAGTCAGTGTAATGAACACTGATTTAATTTTATTTATTACTTCTATTAGATTTACTCTGATTATGCTTAGTGAATATAAGAGCACATAAGGGAAAAATCTTCAAAACAATCTCTAATTATTCCCAGATGTTCTAAAATTTCAGAAAGCAAGGCAGGTAGTAATGTCATCCTTTGCAAATAATGAGGCAAAAATTTCAATAAGAATAGCTTTGATTTTTGGTGGTAGATTGCTACAATGTTTGAATAGTTATCTTCACTCTCTCTAAATTCTCCTAGGTACGAGTAAAAATGAATATAATCAAATAAAAAGAAGTAAATAAATCTGTTCTTTTAAGTACATATTATTTGCATATTTTTTCAAATAGATAATAATTACAGAATAAATAACTTTTCTTTATGCTTGTGTCTGAATCTACTGCAAGTATATTCTATTACCAGCAGAAATTCTTGGAGAAACTGAGTCAAAATTCACTGCTTTTTGTAGAAAAAAATTCAAAAAGGATGAGAATTTATACAGTAGAGTATTATGTGACCTGCTTAAAATATGTGAATTTTCTTTACAGAGTGCAAAATAGTTACCATAATTTCCAGTAATTTATTTACAGATAATCTAAACAGTTAATTTTATGCCAAATATATCCTACAACCTAAGAGTTAAAATAATTTTCTTATCATATTTAAAAATCAGTAGGTATTACTAGCTTTGTGGTTAAGGTCTATTTTCTGAGATTAAAAAAATTTTAAAAAGACATGTTATTTAAATATTTGAATATTTCTGAGTTCTTGTGACTTTTTGGTAACTTAGGACAACTGAATTATGCTAACAAAAACAGATAATATATTGTTTTCTGAATGTTAGCTATTAAGGAATATCCAATTATGATAACAAAAATGAAGAATATATAATATTGACATAAAATAACATGTTCTATTTGTTTATTGTGTTATTCTGATCTCCAGTGTACACACAATCTTTGACTTCTCCCCCAAACCTTTCTGGGAATTACAGCTACCAGCATAGCACTTTGAAATCGCAAAACCTTCTGTTCATACAATTTTGTCCTCTCAGGTTTTTGTCAAATACCACTTTTGATAGTTATTTTACTCATTTTGTTTTTCCCAGGACTAGAGTTGTGTTAATCATTGTTAGTGTAAGGCACTCCATCATTTGTATATGAAAGGCTTCTTTAATATCTTACATATACTCCCCTATTGGGGCTTACTCCAATTCTCTATTTTGCTTGTCTTTATAAGTATTAATTCATCATTTGGATGATCATTTTGTGTTCAATTTCATTTAATTCTGTTCTGATTATTATTATTTATTTTATTCTGCTGAACTTTAGTCTTCATTGCTCTTTCCTTGTTCATTTCCTCAGGTGTCTTGTTAGATACTTAATTTGGATTCTCTATTGGTTTTTTATGTGCACTTGCATAGCTACAAACTTCTCAGGACTGCCTTTGATGCAGTACATAAATTCCAGTAGCCCATCATTTCATTTTACTTTGTTTCCAGATAAGTCTTAATTTCATCTTCAATTTCATTGATGATCCAGCTTGTTCAGAAGCATGTTGCTTGGTGTCTACATCTTTGTGGTTCTTCCAGTTCCATCCTTTTGATTCATGTCTAATTTTACCCCCTTATGGTCAGAGAATGTAACTTTTATCATTCCAATCTTGCTAAATTTCCTACTATGTGGTCTGTCTTTGAGAATGTTCCATGTATTCTTTGAGAAAATTGTGTATATGTCTGTTAGGTCCAAAAAGAATATACATCTGTTAGGTTCATTTGATTTATGGTTTCAGTTAAGGATCTTATTTCTTTGTTGATTTTCTGCTGTGATGGTCTATCTATTGATATAACTGGAGTATTGAAGTCTCTGCTATTATTGTGTTAGGTCAATGTCTGCCTTAGCTCTGAAATATTTATTTTATATATTTAGATGATCCTGCATTGGGTGCATATATGTTTATGTTATTTCTTCTTAATGGATTATTCTGTTAACTCTAATGTAGTGTCCTTTTTTGCTTCATTATAACCTTTTTAGCTGAAAATTTGTCTTGTCTACTGTTAGTATTGCAGTTCCTGCTATCCTTTAATCACTATTGCTTTGATATGTTTTTTCATAACCCTTGACTTTCTACCTAAGTTTGTCTAGGATTCGATTTTTTTTATAGACATTATATTTATGGGTCCTGTTTTTTGATCCATCCAGCAATTCTATGTCTTTTAATTGGTGTGTTCATTCTATTTACATTTGGGATGATGATTGAAATGTAGGATTCTATTACTGTTGTTTTAGCCTTTGTTCTTTGTTACTTTTCTCTGCCTGTCACTTCATTTTCTGTTTTTTTTTCCTTTAAATGTATTTAAGTACCTATTCTATTAATCTTGTCTACTTCCCTACTATGAATTTCTTTAGAGTTGAATTTTGTGCCTGTCCTGTGCATTGTCTCTAACTGTATTTCTCTATGATAGTATTGTATGATATGATTTCTTATAATATTTATGTATTTATACAGATTGTACTGTTCCTGAACTAAGAAAACATGTAGACTCAGGAAAGATACTGTGTGTATCAAGACAACAAAAAATGTGACAGTGACGTAGATAGAAGTAAAGGTATATTTTGAATTTTTGAAATATCTACTTGGCATCCTCACAAGAGTAGAAATAAGAGCATTTAACACTGCCAATATTCATTTATATTTTACATATACATTTCTACAAAAATGTGATTATTCTATATATTTCAGTAGTTTGTGGAAAAACTGCTGAAAGGAGCAGCTATTCTAGGAGTGCAATAGGAAACTTCAGGCAAAAATATTCCGAACATTATTGAATTTTAGAACCAATTTATACTAACAAAAAGTAAGTTCATATTCTACTTAGCATGAAGCTGCTCTTTCCATCCCATTAAAAGTTATTATTACATTTGCCCCAAATAATGAAACTATTTCAGATGGTCTATCCAGTCAATCAGGAAGTATTTATTGAGTATTCATTGAATATATGATGCCAGCTTCAGGGTAAAAAAAAAATTGCTTATTTTTTCTTAATTTCAGCATTACAATAAAAATTCATGAACCTACACAGACTGACAGTTCCTGAAATAACTGGTATTGAAAGCCTTCCAGAGAGAGAGATCAACTTCTTACAACCAAAAGAAATGATAGAATGATTCATACTAAACATTTATTCCACATACAATTCTACTGCCTTTAGATTTCCCCTGATTTGAAAATATATTTGACAATTTGAGTCTTATAATTGAATTAAACAGACTACATGGTAGCTTATATTTTCAAATTTAAGTAATTCTATTGTTACTAATAAATGCATCCAGTATTTTAACTTCATAACATACAGCTCACATTGTCTTTTTTTCAAATTAAAGTGAGCATTCTCTTAATATACATGCTATGTAGACAGAAACAATACAAATGCATATATGCATAATATAATATATATAAAATATATATAATATATATGTGTATATATATAAAACAGTGAGACAAAGAGAAAGAGAGAGAGAAAAGAGACTGAAAGAGTAAAGACAGAGAGAGAGTAAACCAAAGGCAAATTTAGATTCAGGTGCTTCCTCTATAAATAAATGTGCAATATGTACATGTATATATACATATATATATCATATATAATATCACTTCTCTTTTATGTTATTACTATATCACTTGCAATAAATTATCAGTAAATATGTTTTTAGAAGGATAAACACCAAAATATCATTAGTAACAGAACAAATATAGATTCACAAAAATATTTCAGTATATTTTCCTGGAGGATATTTAAATGTGCTTCTATCTAAGGAAACAATCTACATATAACAAAGGAATGAATGTTGACATAATTATAACTTTGAACTGTTGGAAAATACTCTAAAAATGATAAGTACATATTACCTCAGCAACTCAGATTTCTTCAGAAAAAAGTAATGGACCTAAAAATATGTTCAAATTTGTATATATGTAAAATCATAAACGAAATGGAAAATGTACTATATCAAAAATATTTGAAGCAGGGATGGAAAATAAAGGTCAGCTCATATGTAAGAAAAATCATTTAGCATTTATTGATCCTCAGGCATATTATACACCTCATCAACTCTTAGACGGAGGTAGTCCGTATGATTAGCCTAAAATTAACTAAACTAAAAAAAATGTATTATTATTCCACTTTATGGAAAAATAAAGTGAGGCTCAGAGAGAATCTATTACTAAAACAAAGCTCCCTATTAGGAATTGGCCAAGATTTGCATGTTTCTAACAATCTGGGGGTTTTGTTTTTATTCTATATCCCTTTATTATGCAAAGAGTAAATAGTGGGATCTGGTAATTTTGAGAGAAATATCTACAGAACTAACAAAAAGTAGAACTGTTTAGCAAATAACTACAGTTGCAGTAAAAGTAATAAATATTATAATAGTAGTATTGGTATAGTATTAATAGTAAATAAGTGATGGTGTCATGGTGGTAGTAAGAACAATCATGACAGGCTATACCTGTGGTATCAACATTTGTTCAAACTGAGGAAAATGCAGTTTTCTCAGTTCTAACTTTAATTCAGGTGGGGATACTTGACCAGTTTTACTGGAGTTTTCATAAGCTTAAGAGTTTTATGTCCACATAGAACAATAAATTTTGATATTAAACATTTCCTGTATATTCAATATACTCAGTATCTATTTCAAAGAAAACAATTTAGAGCATTACTACGCTAGTCTAAATTTAATCTTGAAGTAACTCTTTTTACATATAAATATATATCTGATTACTTAATAAAGGAGAACAAAAGTCCCTTATATGTGTACCAAGTTCAAGTAAGCCAATCGTATTAATAAGGAATGCACTGCCTTGTACTTCCCCTTTTTACAATATAGAGATATTATTTTCTTTGGTATAGTTACCCTAAGAAATTAAGAATCAAAATAAATCTTTTTGAGTATAAAATATTTTGTCTTTGTAACATTTTATTAAGATGTTTTGTTATATTTTGCCTAGAAATGAGCATTCTCAACATTTCTGAAACGTCATTTTTGATGTGGAGTTACGTAGGACTTTTTCCATTATTTTTATTATAGTAATATTTAGTATTTACTTGTAACTATAGGTATCATGGCAATTAATCATACTGAAGATTAAATGTTTCACATTTTTGATAAAAGCTATTTCTTAGGAAACATACAGGCTCAGAAATAAGCTACTCTCTAGGCTGTGGAGAGAAAATTCAATAATCTCTGTCTTGGAAAGCACCTGATTTTGTTACTGTGGGAAAACTAGTCACTAAATGACTTGAACTTAAATGTAGCATGCATTTCTGATTTTATGACCCCCTCAGCATTAATGTTCCCTTTCTCATAATAAAAGTATTCTGATTCCAGAATACCCTACTCTTTTTCAACACAGTAGGATACTTTGAATTCAACTACAGAAATCCAACTGGTTTAAATAAATCAGCACATTCATACACTAACATGAGATTATATTGGTTTTCCGATGTATATTAATATAACATTATATATTAGTACATGTAATAATTCAATATTTGTATAGATTGTGAAATGTTCACAACAATAAATTTAATAAGTTAATTAGTATCCATCCCCATATATAGTAGCATTTGTTTGTGTGTAAAGCAAAGACTTTGAAGACTTATGCTTTTAGCAACTTTCAGATGTACAATACTTATTTATTTTATGACTGGAAGTTTGTAACTTTGTCCTCTTTTTCCCATTTTGCCCACACTCAATCTCCAGTCCACTCCTACCTCAGACAATTACCAGTTTGTTCTCTGTATCTATGAACTTGATGGGTTTCTGTTGCTTATTTGTTAATTTGTTTTAGATTATGCAATAAGAGGGATCATATGGTATCGGACTTCCTATGACTTATTTCACTTATCATAATGTCATCAGGTTCTATCTATGTTGTTACAAATGGTAAGATTTTATGGCCTAAGTAGTATTTTGTTATATACATACATCATGTCTTCTTTATCTGTTCATCCATCCACGGAAACTGTTTTCATACCTTGGCTATTGTAAATAATGTTGCACTGAAGACAGAGCGCTTATGTTTTTCTGAGTTCGAGTTTTAATTTTCTTTGATAAATATCCAAAAGTTGAATTACTGGATTACATGGTAGCTCTATTTTTAATTTTTTTGAGGAAACATTCTATAGTGGCTGTGCCAATTTACATTCCCGTAAAAAGTGCGTTAAGGGTTCCTTTTTCTCCATTTGCCAACATTTATTATTTCTTGTCATTCGAACAATAGCCATTACAATATGTCAGGTAATATTTGGTTGTTTTTGATTTGCATTTTTCTGCTAAAGATGAACATTTTTTCATGTACCTGTTGATCACTTGGATGTCTTCTGTGAAAAAAATATATTTAAATTGTCCATTTTAAAATAGATTTTTTTCTACTATTTAGTTTTATAAATTCTTTGTGTATATTGGATATTAACTCCTTCTCAGATGTGATTTGAAAATATTTTCTCCTAATAATAGGTTATTTTTCATTTAGTTGATGATTTTCTTTGCTATGCAGAATCTCTTTAATTTAATGTAGTCCCACTCATTTACTTTTGCTTTGTTGCCTTTTTGGGATTCAGATCCAAAGATCATTGTCAAGACCAATATAATAGATTTTACTGCATATATTACCATTTTAGGTTTATGTTCAAGTTTTTAATTCATTCTAAATTACTTTTTGTATGTATGGTGTAAAATACTGATTCAGTTACATTGTTTTGCAAGTGATGGCCCAGTTTTCCCAATACATTTTTTGAAGAGACTGTCCTTTCTCCCTTTGATATTTTGGTTCCTTTGTCAAAAATTAATTGACTATATATGTGTGGCTTCATTTCTGGGCTCAAGTCTGTTTCATTGATCTATGTAGTCTGTTTTTATGCCAAAACCACAGTCTTTTGATTACTATAGCTAGTAATACAGTTTGAAATAAGGATTTGTGATGCATCCAGTTTTATTCTTTTGAAGATAGCTTTGATTTTGCAGTCTTTTATGTTTCCATAAAAATTTTATAATTGTTCTATTTCTGTAAAATTTCTATTGAAAGTTTGATAGGTATTGCAGTTAATTTGTATATTGCAAATGTGGGTATTATGAAAATTTTAATAATATTAATTCTTCCAATATGTGAGCATAGAATACCTTTCTATCTGTATCATCAATTTCTCTCTTCTGTGTCTTATAGATTTCAGTGTACAAGTCTTTTAGCTCCTTGGATAAATTTATACTTAAATATTTTATTATTTTGATATAATTATAAATGTTATAGTTTTCTTAATTTCTCTTTCTGATAGCTATTACTAGTGTATAGAAATGTAACAGATTGTATATACATTTTTTTTATTCTGTAAATTTACTAGATACATTTATTAGTTCCAGCCATTATTTTTATGAAGTCTTTAGGCTTTGTTATGTTAAACTTTATCATTATTTATAAGTCATCAGAAACAGTAGCTTTAAGATTCTCTTGAACTGAGTTTTTCACTTAGTGATATGGGTATGTATGTATAAGTAATCAGTATTCACAGTTTGCTTTAATTATTTAAAGTTGTGCCATTATCCAGCTTTATCACAGTGTGAGAAACTGTAATATGTCATTTCTACAATTGACTTTCATCAATTTTTGAAATTGTTTTTTGGCTTCTGAAAAATTGTTTTTAGTTTATAGCATTCAAAATTTACTATAATAACAAAACGTTCCTTATTAATTATTTAATTCAAATTCTCTATTTTTTAATCTTAGAGACTGAGAAGTTGTGAAGCAGAATTCTCCATTATACTTGCTTTTGTTAAATTTTCTATCTTTAATATTGTCTACTGTACCTTAATACTTTATAAGTTCTCATAGCTCATGTATTTTTAATTAAAAGACATTTTTTCTTTACATATTTGTCCTAAATTATTCTCTATTCAACATTGAATGTCAATATTGAACTCTACACAAAGCAATTTTAGAAGAATTTGCTTAATGTTAATCTTTAAAACTATTTTTCCACTCTGTCTCTAATAAATAACATATAGTTAATATTTTTGTGATACAATCTGAAAATATTTTTCTTAGGTAATTCTGATCCCTTTGCAATCTTAACTAACATGTTCAATCTCTGGCTTATTTAAACTCCGGTTTTTAGCTTTATTTTCTTTCTTGTGTCTCTAAATATTGCTACCTACAATGTATTTTCTTTGAAAGAATGGACTTTTTCTGAGTTCAATAAAATTTCAAACTTACTTTCAACTTCAACTATTTTTTTTAATCTATATGTTATCATTTATTGCCTGTATTTTAGATTTTTTTATTTTTAAAAACTGGTTTTATTTTTTCTTTCTCATTGTTTTTCCCACTTCAATATTCTAATTAATCACTTACAATTTGTTTTAAATTTTCTGGTTTGCTGTCTTTTCTGATCACATTTTCAAAAAAAATGTTTTCTAAAATGTCCTCCTGCACCTTGAAATAATTCTATTTCATAGAAACTAATGTATTGTCCTTTTACAGCATGATGCCACTGTATAGTTTTTGTATGCCTGCTAATTTTGCCTTGTTTAGTTATCATTCTCTGTTGTTTATTATTCTGTTTTTAAATTATCTCTTATATTGAGGTGTTCTATAACACATTATATAGATGAGGAAAGGAACTGTGGGAATGATTACTTGGTTACTGCATTCAGAGATGTAGCAACAAGAGAATGGATGAGACCCAAAGGCACCACAAACAGGGAGCTTTTACTCTTTGCTATAAAATTCATTGTGGTGTAAGAAGTGGCACCCTAGAATTATCACAGGCAAAATATCATTCATCCTTTGATAAATGCAGTTATTTTCTGGTATAAAAAGGAGTAATTTTGATGTGTGTGATCTCAATATCTGATTGTGTTACAAAAGTGATGGTGAAATTCTAATTTATCTTTGAACTCCCAACAACCTTGCTTCTACAACTTTCCTCATGCACACACCAATGGCACTGTTATGCCCAACCTTTATGCTGAGTAGTAGTTAATGAATTATAGACTCTAGACTATGCTTCCAGTAAGAACAATTATCATACGCAAAGTATTCTAGATAGCATAATTTCTTTTGTCATTCTAGGTTCTGTCTATACTCCTTTGCTAAAATTATTTTAAGTAAATGGCATATGGACATCATCTTTTCTAAGCATTTTAGAGCCAATACATATTTTTTCCCCCCAAAACTAAAAGAGAATAGGAATGATTCCAGGGATAGGCTCTCACTCCAAAGGAAAATGTGTTACAGAATTATGTCTTCTCTATGTCTGATTGTACTAAGGGGAATACACCAAATTTGCTATATGACCCTGTCTCTATGCCAGGTAGAGACTGTAAGTCTTCCAAAATTCCAGCCTGAAGCACTCTTCCAGCTTTCTAAATGGCATATCTACGATAAGACCATAGAGACTACTATTTTCAAAAAGTAATGAACAAAGTGATACGCAGCCCAAATTTTACGAGCCACATCTGTTCTGCTGGTCATTAGTACTCCTCCTACAAATAGAATTGTTTTGTAAGCTTTGCCAGAATAAGGCATATTTCTTAGTGTTTGCTTCTAGAGATGGGAAATCATTTTTAAAAATCCTTTATATTTTGCACATCTTTCATTAATTTTACTTCTATCACAATTTAATGAACATTTCTAGAAAGTGAAATACAACTCACTAATTTATAATACTCATGTCTTTTCCATTACTCTGTATTTTCTGGATCTTTTTTGCAAAGCTAGCACTTGACCATTAACTAATTAAAATATTAGTGAATCACTATTGCTATGTTTTAGAATTCATATTTAAACTTAAGTATACATTGATGAGATGTGGAGAATTCAAGCATGGTTTTTAAAGTAGCAGATGTTTATGACACTGAAGTCTAATGAGATTGCATGTAATTCTAAGTTTGTATTTTTAAGTCAGCTTACAAATAGAAGGAATGTTTAGGCAAAATTATACTTGAAAAATTCTTTAATCTTTCTCAGGTCTCTAGGATCTGGAGAAAGATTTACACTCCATTTCTTTTGGTTTATTTTACCTTGACTGTGGCCTTTCTATTTGTATTTTGTAGAGAATACACTTTATTTGGGTGAGAGTGACTTAGAATGGATTTTAATGGCAAAAATGGTACTACTTTTTCACTTTAACTCAGTTCACAGTTAAATTAAAAAAATAAAAGCACATGTGATAGAATGTGCTAAAAATTTTGTAATGTGTAGCAGGATTATCTTTTCTCTAATTTTTTAACAACTGAATTATTTAAAAAATTTCTTAAGTGTCTCAAAGATTTAGCAAGCTAATTTAATAAGATAACAAGATCATTTAACAATAAATTACTGTGTGATACATAGTTTACCTTTGTTAAGCACCTATAATAGGGTCTAGCACAGAGTAGATATTATCACTAAATATTTATAGAATGAGTGACCTAATCATGCCACAAATTCAATTCCCTAGATACAACCAAAAGCAGTAAGATCTTACTGGACTTCTTTCCCCAAAACGATAAACTCATTATGAATCTAAATTTTTTTTTAATTAGCTTGAAATATGTAAAACTAAAAATGTGCTCATACTGATACAAATTATAAAATCTTGAATATGCGTTATTAAAGTTTTATCTTTAAGTTTCACAGACACTGTGTTTCCCTCCTGACAAAGTGTTAAGAAAAAACATAGTCCAATCAAAATCATTGTTTCATTTCTTTTTTCACATTTCAAGATTATGCCAGGGTATTTTACCGTCTTTAAGAAGTCAGCACTGGAAAATCAGGGTTTTCTAAATATGATATATTATCAAAATTCATTTAGACAAAGCAATGCTTGCAGGGTACACAGGAAATAAATACTTTTGGGAGTATATTACCATGTGAAAGATATGCTATAGACTGACTTTCCTTTTAGTATTGAATTATCTATATCCTGATTAGGATTAACATGTTGGGTAACTTAAACTTTTTCTTTACTAATTGGACAGATACAACAGTTTTACTGCTATCACTATAATGAAGATAGTTATTTTCAAATAAAAGTATTATAATTTTGTACAAATTTACACACATGTACACACTGTAAGGCCTTTTAATTATTTTTATTTATTGTTTTGTTTATTTCTCTTTTCCACACTTTTATAGCATCTTCTAGCAGATTAATTGGGAGCTTAATGAAACCACTTACATCTGACTAGATCATCTTGCTGTGTTTATATTTCTGTAGTATAATGTTGACTTTCTTAATTTATGTAATTAACTTAGAAGTAATTCTTGCACAGTACTTAGAGGTGCTATGGATTAATTGCTTATTTAATTAGTTATGACAGATAAGATGAAAATGTTTTATATAAATTTTAAATGCTTAAGTTATAGCTTCTTGAATAGTTATAACTATAAGAAAAAAGATGTGTAAAGAATATGAAGGTGCCAAATAAAAATTACAGAAAATAGAAAACAATAATAGTAGCAATTGTCAAAATTATTAAATTTTGTATCTCAGGATGTGGAAAGATAAGAGACAAAAAACAAACGAATATATTTTATAGTGCTTGATTGAATTCCTCACATTTTATTCTTTGTATACTGAAAACAAAAAGCATTTTGCTAATGAAAGGTATTTATTTAAAATGCATTAATTAAGTCTTCATGATTCATAACATACAAATCTGTGTTTCCATATTTTGCAACAATTATATTGTTCTTTGGGGAACATGGTTTTGATTTTCTAATAGCTGTGAAAAATGATATGGCACCTCAACACTTTATAAAAATTATAACTGCAATTTGAAGATTGTAGCTATTTTGCCAAAGTTTTAATTATTGCTGAGCAATTTTAATAACATTAACCAACAAAAAATTTTAAAGGAATATATCTGCATTGGTGTCTTAGGTACCCCAAAGCACTATTCATTTGCTTTGAACATGATGTTTAATCACAGTTTTAAAATATTGTTAAAATTAAGTGTGTGTAATGCTTGAGGGAAAATCTCTTCCAAAGCTATAGATGGTTTCATTAATTAAATGGAATCAACCATTTTTATGTGCATAGGAGGTTAAATTGTAACCGACTTTATATTTTTCAAATCTCACCCACTGTAACAATTTTTTCTTGTTACAAACATGTAGTCTGTTGTCTCATGTGCTATATTCTATAAAGATAACATACATTTAATTATAGGTCCAAATCATTTGAAGTAGAGCTTGTATAGACTATTTGCAAGATAAAACAAAACACTCAAAATATTTCCTGTACTTGAAACATTTTAAGAATTTGAATCATTTTAATACAGCAAGATAAATATAAAAATACTTCAGTGATCTTCATTGACATTGCTTTTTGACATTTCCCTAGAATCTAATTTTTCTTCACTTTAACATATTATTTAAGGGATTCTTAAGAAAACTGAGTTTGTTAATCATCTCAGATAATAGTTTAGAGTAAGTTTAATAACGGATGTCAGTAAATATGATATAAAATCTAATCCCTTATAGTTTACTCCTAGAGAGTGAATCTTTTCCTCTCCATGCCCAGGCCCCATGCCACTCCTGTGTAGGCATTACTAATACAAGGGAAACAAAATAAAGATTTTTTTCAGTTCTACCCACTATTTTATTAGAAATGATTATAACTTTAAAGTCAATATTTACTTTTTCTTTTACATATTTTTTCATCTCAAATTTTGTCTGTATCAAAGAAAGAAACTATGAAACTCATTATTTTTATTATGTAATTTAGTCTTTCTTGGGACTTATTTTACTTTGGACTTCTTATTTCATAATCATTACATTTCAAAGTCATTTTTTAGGCTATAATGAGTTCTGGTTTATTATTGAAAGTGTGTAATACATTGAAATTATACACCCTTCTTTTAGGTACTAACTTACTTTAAGATAATGTATAAATTGTTAGAGAAAACAGGTGGAAATATTCTTTCAGGAGCATATAATATAATTATATTGATTTTAAGTCATCTACTGCTCTAGTAATTTTACTTAATAAAGAAAAATAATTTTCTTTGGTATGATTTATTATGGCACATGATGGCTCATAGTGATCCTTGCTTCTTTTGAAAATCTTCACAGATAATCCTTTAAATAATCTGTATTTATCTCACTTTATCATCACAAGCCCTTGGTCTATAAATACATAGTTTTTTTGCTGTCGTTATAAGAAGGGTTTGTTGTTGACATTCAGCATTAAAAATGGCTTGGTAAGAAGGCTTATCTTGATGAAAAAAAGCCCATGACACGGCTGCTCCTCACATATCCCTGTCTCCATGAATAATCTTTTCATAGGACAATCATAAAAATACTGGACAGTCAAGCAGAAAGATTGGCTGATATTCACATTATGTTTTCTCGTTCATGTACTTACTGTGCAACTCTTCTGAGGTGGATACTCTCTATGAGCACTAACAAAAGACATACACAAATCTATATTTTTGTGTCTACTCTGCTGTCCTTTTCCCACACTTTCTCATGTTTCATTCTGGTCTCCTTCCTTGCAGGACCCCAATAAACAAGACAAGCTTCATCTTCTCAGAAATCATGTACACATAAAGACGAACCTGAGAGCCTCAAAACATCTAAGTGTTTTCTTTGTCCCAGTTACATTAGGAAATATCACTAAGTCCTTTAGAGAAAGGATTGGGAAATATTGGTCATATATAATGGTAATAACTTTGCATCTTCTCTTTCAATGAGTAAGTTCTACTCATCTGAATTTGTTAGATCTAGAAAATGGTGAGAAATTACAATTTTCCATTTTGATGACTGAAGCTTGCTTTTTTGCTTGACAGATTGTGATTTTCCTTAGTTATAAAAAGTCAAAATCACTCTAGACAGATGTTTCTCTCTCACCACTAGGAACAATATAATGAATTAGCCATCACCATAGACTCCTGTAGGGAAAGACACTTTGATTGCCATTTTGTTCTTGATGAGTGGGATAGTGATTAAGGGCACTTTATGTCTGATAGATATGTCCTACCATATACTGCCATACTGATATCCTATCAACTCCAAATATGCTCTCAACCCTGATTCCTAGAAATCAAGGTGTCTCAAGGATGCCAGTATTCTTATCATAATTCCTTATTATTTTTCTGAAAGAAGTTTTCTATAGAAACTTTGGGTTACATAGTCAAGTGATAGTTCTCCAATTTCATGTAATAAATTTAGTATCACTTTTCTACACTCTTGGTTTTCTGATTAACACTCTTCCAAGGTCATACATACACTTCATCTACATTTTACCATTATGTTCAAACTTCAACAAAACACTCCAGCGGTGTATTAGAAGCAGCTCCAGGCATTTTCAAAGCATCAACAATGAGAAATGCTTTATTTAAAAGAAATAGCTTCACATATCCATTCTTACATTCTTCATGTCCAACATCCCTAGACTTTCACACGTTTGTTGTTTAGTTCATTATATGTCAGGAAGGTTAGGATTTCTTTCAGTAAGGAGGTGATATTCTTAGGTTTGAAAAAGAATTTTGGAGAGATATAGGACAAGTCAGTTTCAGCTAAATATATTCAGCAAAGGAAAAGTACACTTTCAAGCAGAAGAGTGGGCTATCCCAAGTGGGAAATGATTCTGGAAATGACAAAGTTTATTCAGTAAAATGAAAATACACTCCCAAATGGGAAAACAGCTATTCCGGAATGGAAGAAACCCTGGGAGTGAGCTACTGAGCTTTCTCATTCACAATCTAGGGCTGGGTCCTACCTTTGGGAGATTAACAGGAAAGGGGTTGACATTTCTAGGACTGTGTGGGGAGTTAGAGTGCGCATGTTCAGTACACAGAATTCTCCTTTTGCCCAAGAGGGGAGTAAAACTGCAATGTTAATTTAATTATAATGAAGGAGGTCATCCAAGGACAGGGTTTTACTCTTTCTGTGCATATGTCACTCTCCAGTTTTTACTGGATCAGTTTGAGACAAGAAAGTGAACCATTGTGTCTTCCCTTCTAGATTTCTAACTGATTGGGACCCTTGAATCCTTGTAATGAAAAGACAGTTCCCAATCTTTCCTACTCATGTTGTGCTGCTACCTGACATTAGTGTAATCTATAACTGATGTTCAACTTAATTTTCCCTGTCCCTGCATAAGAGATCATCTTTTCAAGTGCTTCCATTAAAACCTTCTGATTTCATACTTTTTCTAAAGTTGTTAGATTACTTAAGCATTCTCTGTATAGTTTTCAAGTCTTTTAATTAAGTCCACTAGCTCCATCTTCTTTATCATCTCATGTCATTCTAGTGCTACAGCTACCAAATGCATCATTGTGTCATACTGCAACTTCACTTGATCCCAATCTATCCTTGGGATTGCCTTAGTAATTGGATTGCTATAGTTGAATGGTTTTACCCTACATTACTCATCATTAGCCATGAGGCATATTGCTTCTGAATTGTGAGTAACCAATTCCAGAATCCCATTCTGAAGGTTTGTTTTCTGTGGTCTCTTCCAGTACTATATCTCTGAATCTGAATTTCTCATCTCTCCATCCACCACCATTGAAAAGCAAGTGTTTGTGAGTCACTATTTTATTTAAGGATAAATTCAAGGTGTTTGCCCTCATGGAGTAGAAGTTAGGTCAGTTGCCTCAGGAGTACAAGCCACATAATTCTGAGTTTCTGTCCCAGATCCAGGAGGAAGCAACTAGTATGAACACCTAAATAAAAATAATATAAAATAAAATAGAACACTTCTTCCTTCTCTTTCTTGCTGCCTACCTATCTATTCACCTCCATTCCTGCCCACACCTTTCCTTTAAAAAGAAAATAATTAATCCAAAGGAACATGAGAGAGGAACTAGGGAAAACAAAGCAAAGGAGGAAAATCCAATGCAAAGGTACATTATTAAGTTGGTTGCCACACTGCATAACTGACGTTTGATGCCATGGGGATATTGGAATAAGGCAAATAGAATGCAGTCTCAAAAGGCAATTAAAAATTGCATTTGTGGCTTCTAGTTTTAATGCCCTTTGGACATTTACAGAAGCAATTAAGTTCAAACAAGATCCTCATTAAATTGAGCCTTTAATCCAATATAATTCGTGTTCTTCTAAGAAGATGTAAGATACAGACACACACAGAAGAAAGGCCATGTGAAGGTATAGGGAGAGTGCAGTCACCTACAAGTCAAGGAGAGAGGCCTCAATAGAAATCAGTTCACCTTAATGTATTTCTAGCCTTCAGAACTGTGAGGAAATAAAATTTGGTTGTTTAAGCCACCTAGTCTTTGGTACTTTGTTATGGCAGTCCCAGGAAATAAATACAGCGACCTTATGATTCTTTCAGTGTTGTCTAAATGTCATCTCCTCAAAAGGTTGTCTTCAAGCGCAGTAGCCAATGAAATCATATACTTTAGTCTCTGATTTTCTCATTACCCTGTTGTCTTTGATGATGATAGGTCATACTAGATTTTTTTTGCTGTTCTCAATGTATTTATTTTATTAATCCCATTCTAAGATCTTCAAAGGTAATGGCTGTTTTGTTCACTCTTTCCTAGCATATGGTACTTGTTCAGTAAATAAATGTGGAACAAATATCAAGTTAGAAAACCACTACTCTGTCCTTTGACATCATTACAAATTGTCTTCCTTCACAGAGTAAAAATCTGAAATTTCTTTCATCCTATTTCTAATGTCATTCTTTTCAGAAGTCTTATCATTTCATTTATATTTCCTTTGAAATAATAGATTTAAAACAAATTATTCTAAGTTGACTTTGACCAACACTGTGAATACTAGAGCTATTATTTATAGTTACTTGGATTAATTAACACATCTTGGAGTTTTATTTACCTTTTTAGACTACTGATAATACTCATTACAGTCAATTGAAACCCTAGCTTAGTTTTCACACGGAAGAAAACATATTCTTCAAGTCTATTTTTTACTGTTTTATATCTAAATGTAAGAGATAATTCTATCATTAAACTTAGCTCTACTGCAATTATGAAATATTTCACCCTATTAATAATTCTTTAAGTTTGCTGCTCCCACTTTCCCCACTCATATCATTTTATTCTTAATCTCTTTTGATGGTGACTCTTCCTAATTGATTAAATGCAGATATCTTGAAACTTCCACACTTGGCTTTTCTATTTTTATTTATATTATATTTTGAGGTAAATGCATTAACCCCCTTGTCTTCAGCTATCTCAGAAATTTGGCAGATAAATGTTAATTGAAATCTTACCCTTCCATTGTCTGCTGATACCAGAAAAGTGTTTCTGATATGCCACCTATTTTGCACATCTTTAAAATATCTGCAGTGGACATTCCTGATTTTTTTTATTATATAATTTTCTCCATAAAATAGGAGTGTAAGCAAACAGCAAAATGAATTGATTCTGTGAGGTTATCTCCTAGCTCCTGGACAGTGGGCTTAAAGATGATTTATAATGTCTGGTTATTCCCACCTACCTTCATAAATCTCAGTAGCTTTCTTGTCACCAAACATCACAATATTGCTTTAGGGTAAATAATAGACTTCATAACTTCTACTTGTGTCTTTAAAACCATGATAAAGGAAGAGGAAGAAAGAGGGGTAGTGAGACTTTGAAGGAAGTAGAAAAGTAGGCATTTAGTGTCAGAGAGATGAGGGTTCAAATTTCAGTTCTATCTAATAACAGTTATTTTGCCTTGGGCAAGAAATCATTATAAAACTGTCCCTATATTTCTAATATGGCATAAAAAACACTGTAAGATTAGCATGACAATTATAGAGAATATATAGGAAGAACTTGACATCACATATATTAAACTTATAAATGTCTAGTACATGGTAGTTATGACTTTTTATTTTGAATGAAATCAAAGTTTCCTATAATGACCGGTCATATGATTGCCTTGCTTGATATAACTACAGTTTTCTCATAAACTTTGTGGTGCATGCCATGAGCACAAATCTCTGTTGAAGAGTTTGCACATTATGGTTGTCATGCTCTATAGAATCTGGACACATGAAGAAAAGTTAACACTTATAAGCTGACCCATTGATCTGTATGATACCAGAATTCAACAAGTGTATTTTACAGTGAGTCATTACGATTGACTAAAACTTTCATCTCTTCTTTGGATTTTGAAAGTGAGGAATACCAAAAGAAGTGAGTCTACTTCAGCGGCTAGAGAAGTGGGAAGAATGGTAGGAGTTACCAGTGAAAAATAGCAAATCATGAAGAGATTGAATCCATAAAGAGAGTAAAAAACATCATTAGGCAGAATTTACTAACAAAGACTGAGAATTTAGTTACTGATCCAGGTGTAAAGGAAAAAAGTAGATATAAACTCTTAACTCAGAAGCTTAGCAATCTACTGGTATGTCTGAGAGTCAATAGCATGCTGTGGACTACTAAAATTCCTATGGCATTTTGAGTCATGGGACTCAGCTGAGTCTGTCTAGATTCTTCATGTCTCTTACTTCCGTGGGCATTAAAAAACTCATCACTTGAACTCTCCTGAATGCATTTCTGTTTCTTTCAGTGTGATAGGTCTTAATGAAAATAGGGAAACTAGAAATTAAATACCCAGACTTCTTAATTTACTGACGAGCAGTAAAATGTACTTCTGCTCACCTCGTTAATTTGACATAAACAAGGCTACACCTGGTTTCTCTCCTAGTTCAGTGATTTATCTGCTCTACCTTCTTCCCTCCCTAATCCCTTCACAATGCTCCGAGTCTCAAAATTTAAAAACTCTTTTCTTTTTTGGTTTTCATGCTCTACTTCTCTTTGCTTTGGTTTTATTTTTCTTTTCATCATTATGCTTTAATGTATTTATTCTATAATACTCGTCCCATATTATCAAGAGTTCCCATCCTCACATGTACATTTTAGCTTGAAGAACTCTGGAAATTTACTTTAGTCAAAAAGCAACTTGCTCTTGAGTACTTGTGGTGAATAATGAACTCAGGCAGCAATGCAAATATTTTATAAAATACAGAATTTGTGACATTACCTGTAAGTCATTCTAGATAATTGATAATCCTTAAAAACCTTTGAAAAATGTATTCTGCAAATTCATAAAACTTTATTGATTTCACTGTGCTTCTAAATTCAAATTTAAAAATTAAAAATTAATTTATTTTATTTAATGATACCTACAAAGTTAGGTAAAGGATTTGGTTAGCCATCAATCACTCAAGGTCAGATTTCACTGTACTGTACCTAGATTAATGGTCTTGATTTCTTGTTTCCAACCTCATCATCATAATCAATATTTTCTCTTGTACTCCTTGATAAATAATTATAAGCTCAATATCATAGCATGTTTTGGTTCCCTGTTTCCTCCCAGATACTTCTGCATTTCAAGTTTCTTCAGAATCATCTGTATTCTTATCTTTCTCTATTCCTACCATATGATGCACCCTAACAAATGCTTTATTTCTCTCTATTGTCACTCAGAAATACCATGTCGATTCCTTTCTCACAAAATTGTTCAGTTTCCTCCTTTTTGGGGGAACCCATCTAATTCATGAATTAGTTCATGACCATTATAGCCCATAATCATCTTCCTACTTCCCAATTTTGTTGATTTTATCATCTCTATAACGCCTTAATGCTTAATTGATCTTTGACTGTCATGTATATTCATTTGCTACAAATAAATAGGACATAGCAGAAACTATGTAATAAGCGCCCCCCTTTATTTTTTGTTCTTTTGATATTGTCTTTTGTGGTTAACACAGTAGGAGGCATTTACAGTTGTTTAATAAATTCTGGCTGACTAATCATATTCAATCTTTCCTGCAAATATGAATAAGGAAGGGGCTCACACTTTCTATCAGTGCTGATCTTTCCCAAGATGTTCATAGCACTTTTTGTCTATTTCTGCAGAGAAAAATGCAATCTGCTAGGACATTTAGTATATCTCTAGCATTAAATGTAACCGAAGTTAAGAGCAAAGAGGAAAGTACATAGCACCACTTAGGGAATATTGAAATGTCATCTATCCTTCCAAGGTGATAAAGATTTTAACTACAGAACTAAATATTGTCATAAACCCAAAGAACACTTCACTATTACTTCTGATTATAAAATTTCCATGCATGAATAATATGTAGATGATATGCATTGCTAATATTCATCTCTTCCATTGTATTTAAATAATATTTACCTGTTCATATTCTTGAAAGTGTAGATTCTATGTATATACATATGTATCCTTCTACAGTATATACAGGGACACACATAGTTAATATTTTGTGCCAATGGCATTTTCTAGTAGTTATATTTTTCAAATAATTGCATTACTAAAATGACTGGTAATACACTTTCAACCCCAGGTGGCTCTCTTTCCTATTCAGAGTAATTATAGAAAGATTGGAAAGATATTTTGCATTCCATTTGTGGTTGTCTTTTATTGAACTTGGTTAATGTAACACGCTTCTATGATTTTAGGTTTTTAAAGTAAGTGCAGTCCCCTTGAAAGTGTTTGTGCATAAGAGTGGGTAAAAAACATGTAGCCATTCTAGTTAAGCTTTCAAAAAGTGCTTTTTCAAAGATGTTTGAAATTGAGGCTTAGGTTATAGCCTTTTCTTAATATGCACATATAACTCCCACTAAGCTTAAAGGGAATTAAACACATATATACACGGTAGAGTAATCTTTAGGTCTTTTGTTTCAAAGATTCTCTAAAATCCCTTTTCTCAAATAATTAAATAGAAGACTGTTAGATGTATTTGTCATCTCTCTGGACAATCTAGAAATGAAATCTGACTTTAAGTAACTTCAAATGTAAAGAGACAAATTCTTGTTCCATAGGCTTGTGATGATAAATTTATATATACACACACTGATAACATTTTGAAAATGCATGAGGAGACTGAGATTAGATTTCATTTGCAGTCACCAATAGCAACCTTTCTTATATGATTACAGAATCCTGACAAATATTTGATAGATTCTTCAAGAATTTCTGTCCTCATTTTCTTCATTTCTAATACTATTAATTTCTAGAGTTACTTCCTGATGCATTTGTGTTTTGCTACCTGCATAATAAAGTTTATTGCACAATGTGGCAACATAACTTTTTAATGTATATATTAAGAGAAAATAAATCTCCCTAAAATGCCAGAAACATACAATAGTTCAAAAACTTAATTAAAAATAATAAAATTAAAATAATGAGCTAATTGATATTTTATTAAAGTATTTCTGAAAATAAAGTGTCATTGATTATATTTAAAGTGAAATAAAAGCAATGCATTTCAGACACAAGAAAATAAATATTTTTATAATCTTTAAACTATAAAGAGAATGTGAGAAAAATAGTCTCACTGTAGAAAGCCTGCATATCTCAAAATCACAGTAGACCAATATAATGATAACTATTATACTCAGTGAAATCCTACAAGTCCTACAAATGAAAGTTTGATTTCACAATTACATTTCTTTAAACTTTTCAAAAATTTTATGAGCAGTTACTAAAATGTATGTGTGTTCTCTCATGTTTATTGCAGCATTATTTATAATAACCAAGAAATTAAAATACTTGTAAATGAGCTTTGATAGATGATTGGACAAAGATGTGAATGACATATATATATATATATATATATATATATACACAGACACAATGTAATACTACACATCTATAAGAAAGATGAAATACAGATATTTGCAACATATATGGAACTAGAAGGGCTTATGCTAAGTGAAAAAAGTCAAAAGAGAAAGTCAAATACCGAATTAGCTCACTCATATGTGGAATAGAAAAATGAAAATAACAAAAACAAAGCTAACAAACAAACAGATGAAACAAACACTAACCTTTACATATTGACAATAGAACTGATATTACTAGAGGGGAAGTGGGGAGGGGGTTGATATCTAGAGTAGTGAGGATTCAATGGACAATGGTGGAGGACTTTTGCAAATTTGGTGGTGAGTAAACTTATGTTGTCTAGTGACTAGCCTTTTTCATAAAAAGTTTTTGATAGGAAAAATACTTGACCTGTTTAAGACTTTTGCTTATCTACAGTTGATCAACAATGGCTCACTGAGTCCCATGTTATGGCTTTGTGGGCTCAACAGGCTCTCAGCTCCTTTTTAAGAGTCATACAACCCTGTAACTCTTTGGTTCCAGACTTTCTACTTGAAATGTAAAAGCTGCTACAAAATATTAGGCTTTTAAATTTTTTCACATAGAGAAAACTATTATCAGCTGATTACTGCCTCACTTTTAATCAAATTTATATTTGATTTGTCCTCAAATATATTTATTTAATATAGTCCAATCATTACATCATTTCCTCAATTACTTCAAAGAAAATCCAAAATTCAAAGGTAAATAAAATTTTAATGGTGCATAATATCTTATAATTTAAAGTAAAATTTCTCTGTTAATAAATTTCTTGGAAATCCCATAGCATACATTTTGCATGAATTACTTCATTAAGAAAATCTATTATAAATGATGAGCAATTGACTAAGACCAATTTTAGATATAATTTGGATAATTTAGCACCATAAGTAACAACAATAACTACCAGAAATATATGAAATGTGATTTAGTTCCCTAAGTAGTGGGGGGATAAATCTATGAAGAAAACATTTATATTGATTATTTAACATCTGTGTAAAAAAACGTGATTACTAAAGACTGCGTATCCATTTATATTTTATTCTTTTATATACGGATTTTTCAAAATAATATATCTGATTTATCTTTTATGTATTGCTAAATGTATACCAGCAGTACATCTGAATTACTATTTGATCTTTAAAAGTAAAAAAATAAGAATATAGAACAATGTATAAGAATTCTACTATAGAAATTAATCCTGGATCAGGACATGTAAGCAACTATTATTCAATCTTTCCATTTATGTATCAATGCATAAAAGTCTTTAATATTCTTTAAACTAGAATTTTTAAACTACAAGGCTCATGTATTCAGAACTTTAAATTTAAAATGAATGTGACTCTATGACCTAGATTATCAAGTGAAATTAAGAATATTTATTTCATAATGTGTCTTTTGCTGATGTTTTCATGATATTAATTTTCCCCTTCCTTTATAGCAAATGCCAGATTCTCCATAAAATATGTGAATCAATCAATATACATTAATTGAAATAGAAAATGTTGCTCATTGATTTACTGCTTCCAATAATATGTGATAATAAGAACTATATGAGAAGTAGGAAAATCACACATATAACGCTTTCCAAAATAAATTCATATTATTTTGAAAGCATTTTGTTATTTTTTTTTTTATTTGTTGTCAGTTTTACTTTGTTTTTAAGACATTTCTGCTGTTCTGTAGGACTCTACCAGGGTTTATAAAAAGAATTCTTATTGAAATAAGGAAAAGAAAAAAATGCCCTAATGCCATTCATTAAATATGTAAAGAAATATGCTCTAGCTAAGACAAACATGGAACACTTGGGAAAAACACATATTTTAGGATCAAAATTATCCAGTGAGTATAAACGCACCATGTTTTAAAGTTGATGTGATTTAGCCATTTTCCTTAATGTGATTTATTTAGTACAACGTATTTTTTCTGCATTTACATAAAATTTTTCATGAGGAGGGATGAAAATTGAAATAAAATGGCAATGCCTTGTTGATCAAGTTCATCTCTTTGACTTATTCTTCTCTGAATAGAATATTAGTAACAAAGTTGGATGAGGTGAGGGGACATATCACTGTCTAGCTTTGAAGTCCTGTAAGAACTATATCTATTAAGGCTGGATCACACAAAAACATTTAAGAGCTGTAAGAAGCATTAGGTTGTCTATGTAATTTTGAATTTAATACATTATCTGGTATTCTGTTAACCAATGTCCATTTTTTAAAAAAAATATGCATTAATGACAATATTGTTTTTAGTTCAGAAACCATGCTTCATTTTAATATCCATTCTTATTAAACAAACATCTATGAATCATTTCAATTTCCTACAAAATTGTAATTTATTATTGCAAAAGGGTAAATGTAAATATATAAGTTTGAGAGTATTGGAAAACTAAACTGAAGTTTCTAAGATTGAAAATAAAAATCACTTACGTCTTCCAGCATAGCATATTTTATTCTTTTCAAACCAGCTTCTGCTTCCCAGAAATCAAATTATTTAAGATTTTTATAAAAATGCTAATAAAATTGAGTCCAACCTGCGGAATAATCAACTGGGGTCTGGAGATCCACCTAGAACGGATGAAAGGGGTGGGACAAGAGGTGCGAAAAATGACAGCAAGACAACGAATTCTGATCAAGCTGCAAAATTTTATTAAGATGGAGGGACTTATATAGAAAGGGAAAAGAAGGGAAGTAGTTCTGATAGGTGGCCCCTGTGCATGTCTGCTGCGTGCTCTTTAGTTGGATTGGAGGGTGGGT
>RJWH01001418.1:0-142135 GCA_004363575.1 Solenodon paradoxus | reverse complement strand
AAGTGGCTGAGGTACCTCTGAGTGTAATTTTCCGTTGGATTGCATCAGCCTGGCTTTGTGGCCTGGCCTAAGTCCCCAACATAAAATTATTTGAAAAAACTTAAAGTATGCCTGTCCCAACTTCTGACTTTGAATCAGTGACCTTGTTTTGTCCAATAGAGCTAATAAGAACTTACTATCCAGATAAAAGAAATTTAGAGCTATGCACTTATGATCTCCTTACATATCTGTTTTTGTTAGATTTTTGAGATTTATTTAAATATTTAAAGATGTACCAATAATTAGGCAAGGCCAGATATCACATCGAAGTAAAGTCAACTTAAACAGATAATATTATCATCAAATATTTATTAAAGACTTTATCATTGCATAGTGAAATTCTGGAGATGTAAAGATGGATGATAAATGAGCAATTACTGGAGAATCTCAGATTCGAATATAATCTTTGTTGTATTATTTTCTCTTTTGTTTGTCTAAAAAAATTGTTCAACCTCTCTCTTGAAAGTATATACTTGATTATTTTTAGTGCCCACCAGATTATCCAGAATATATTACCCTTCTCAAGATCCTTAACATGATCACATCTTTTGCCATGTACCATAATGTTAATTCTTTCTCCTTGTAAGAAAACATACCCAGGTTCCAGAGATTAGATTGTGAACATCTCTGTGGGGGGTCATAATTCATCCTCTATGGGACCACCTTCTCTGCTGACACATATTATCCAGATCAGTCAAGGCTCAAGACACCTATGAAGTGTACACGCCAAGAATCCCCAGGGCTTTGCTCACCCGAACACTAGGTCACCAGACCTGCATGGGGAGACCCTGAACTGTACCCATGAAGCTCTGTTGTGCTTATCTGGTCCCCAGGCTTCCACTCCCTGGAACCCAGGATCATGTGATCCATCTAGAACAAGCCCTGAGCTGTGTCCAGTCACCTTTCCTGCATTCTCTAGGCCCCATCCACCCCAGGTCTCTGTTCTCTGGGATCCTTGCCCAAAAGAGCATGTGCCCACCTACCTTCACTGCTCTTGTCAATCTCTAGTAGCCCCAGGCCTTTGATCCCCAGGATGCCAGATCTCTGAACCAAACTTTAGTGACCCAGAACAAGTACCAGTCCACCAAGCCTCAGGACCGGAACCAGTACTCACTAGACCCCTGAACTCACAGGTCATCATTCCTACGCTTGTCAGGCAACACAAGAAACAAGCACTCTCTTGGTCTCATGATCTCAGGTTGATGATGTCTCAACCAAAATCCTGACCCATAAATTCTAAAATATGTAATTGGGCTACCAGAAAGCTTATTCTCAGACTGCTGCTGGGGGCATATGAGAACCCATGTGCTAGAGAGCTGCAAAACCTTTAAACACCACCTGTAAAGGCATCAGTTGCCCACCCAAAGAGGTCATCCTAGAGAGCAAAACCAGCCCCACCCCAACTGAAATCAAGGTGCTGGCACCTGTACACTATCATATAGATAGGAAGAAGTCTAAAGAAAAAGGAAAAGGAAAACACAGTGCTAAACTGAAGACAGAAAAGAAAGCCATGCTAAAATCACCTAAAAAGACTCTAATGGTTCAAAAGAATTAAGATGCCAGGACCTCCCTCTGAGAACTCTGTCAACATGAATTGAGAAAAGGTAGCAGATAAACAGTTCAACAGCATAGTTACTGAAAAGCTTAATGAGATACAGGAGGCTCACATAACTACTCAAAGGGTATTAGAAGACCTCAGAAAAGAAATGATAGATCAAAGGGAATACTTCACCAAGGAGACTGAGGTCATAAAGAAAGTCCTAACAGAAATATTGGAGATGAAAGAGAGAGTAAGGGAATTGCAAAGAGAAAGCTCCATAAACAGACTCAATCATGCAGAGGAAATAATATCAGATATTGAATGTAAGTTAATATAGGTGATCCTCACTGAAGAGGAGAGGGAAACAAGGGAGAAAAAACGGAGAAATCTTATGAGAAATATTAGACACTATGAGAAGAACAAACATAAGAATAATAGTTGTCCCAAAAGTTGAGAAGTGAAAGGAGAAAAAAGCCTATTTAAAGAGTTAATAGCAGATAATTTCCCAAATCTGTTATAAAATGTAACCACAGACTTCAAGAAACAGAGAAAACATCAAAATTTCTAAGTGGAAATAGACCTAAGACACATCATAGCAACAGTAGCAAGGGTCAATGACTACTCAAGTCTGCAAGAGAAAAAAAGTGACATAAAAGCACACCCATAAATGCTAATTTTAGATTTCCCAACAGAAACACTACAGACTAGGAGTGGAACAACTTATTCAAAATGCTGAAAGACAAAAACCACCAGTCAAGATTACTCTACCCTCACAATTTCATTTAAATATAATGACAAAATAAAAATCCTCAATGACAAAAAAATGTTAGTAGATTTTTTTCTATCACCAAGCCTGCCATTCAAGAAATCCTGAAAGGGAAAATGAAAACAAAGACCACCAAGTCTCAAGAATGGTGATAAGCAGGAAAGCAAAAGAAGCAACAAAGATGAAATCAACAGGAAAGAACAAAAATACTAAGGGGGGGGGAAAGAAAATACATAACATACAAACATATAAATAGGATATGACATATGATCACAAAAGTCTATCAGAGAGCAGTTCATTTACATAAAACTAATGGGACAGGCACAAAATTCAATTCTAGGGAGCCAGGCTGTAGAAAAAACTGACAAAATAGACACTGAAAACCATCCAAAGAGGGGAAAAAACAAGCAAAAAGGAGATGAAGTGACAAAGAAAAGCAACAGAGGCTCAAATGACAGCGATAAAGCTCTACATTTCAGTTACCAGGTATTGGAGGGAGTGTGGAAGAAAAGAAACCATCTTACATTGTTGATAAATTTGTACAACCTATTTGGAAGACATTATAGAGATGCCTCAAATAAGATGGATCTGTCATTTGATCCAGCAATCCTACTCTTGGGCACATACCCAGAGGATACCAAATTTCTAATGAGAAAATAATCTGCATCCCTATGGTCATAAAAGCACAGTTCATGGTAACCAAGACATGGAAATAACCTAAATGCCCAACAACAGATAAATGGGCAAAGAAGACTTGGTATATATACTCAAGGGAATTCTATGCAGCTATTAAAAAATAAATAAATAAATTTGCACCAATTATAACTATCTGGATGGAATTGGAAGGTTTCATGATAAATGAAATAAGTCAGAAAGAATAAGAATATTAAGATGGCTTTGCTCATACATAGAATATAATGAAATGAAACAAATAAACAGGTAAAACCCAGCAAAAACTCACAGGACACAAAATGACAGCCAGTGGGATGGCAGGGGAGGATGGGAAGAGGGGATAAGGTGGTGGTAAAGTGTCTGGCTAGACTCCTGTGGTCAAGGCTGAAAGGAGGGGCTGCAAAGGATTGAAAAATAAAATGAAGAAAGAAACAGACCAAAATAGAAAGAAAGCAGAGTCAGGGGGTAAACTATAGGGGATCTCTCCCCCCAAATAGCTACCCCAAGTTACTGACTCCTCAAGCATTTATTATCTTTACACAAGGCAGTCATTCACAGAAAAAATGCAAGAAGTAAATGGGCCATTCTAACAATCCATGTTTACAAAGTGATTTTACATTTAAAAGGTTTAAGATAACTATCTAGCTTCTAGGCTTCTTCCTGAGCTGTAGCAGGGAACAAAAACCTCCCCATCAAGGTTTCCCTCAAGGGGCCGGCCTCTGGCTTTCCAGTTGCTGGGTAATTGCTTACCCTGCTTTGGCTTTACATATCTAAACTAAGCTTCCTCTTTATTGATCCTAGCAGTAAAGAACACTGGAAATCTGGTGGATGGCTTCTTAGGAAATACAGCTGGAGATACAAAGTCAATATTCAAAAACAAATGTAGCATTATGATGAAAGAAGTAATGAATATCAATAATTTTAAAAAGTTGCGTAGAAGGGAGGAAGCCACACCCCAGTTTCTAGATGCTGAGGACCAACAGTGGCCACCTAGCTACCAGGTGTCTGAAAGTCTAGACTGGCTGGAAGCTACTGAGGGACCCCTTTCTGAGAATGACACTTTATGTGCATTTTACAACTATGTGAATCCTGTGTGTTATCCATGTAAGGAATTCACAAAATGAATAACTGAATTCTGTTTGTAATTCCTGTTCTAATTCACACCTTCCCCTCTCCCTCACCAATAAAAGTGTATCCCAAAAGTATTTCAGAGCTCAGATTCTACACCAGGCCCGGTGTAATAATGCTATCTTCACTACTTCTAAAAGAGTACCGTTTGGATTTGTTGGTTCAGAGAGAGAGCTATAACATTCTATAACCCAATCAATATGGAGTCAGTGCAGATATTATTCACTAATTCAAAGAGCTAAATATACTTGATATGAGTTCTCCTTAAAATAAAAATAGATATTAGGAACTTAGTAATATATATTTATTTTTATTAACATTATCTTAATTTCAAATTAGAAAGCTGTCATTCTCAACCTAGATAGGTGAATATAGAAAGTCTTATACATTCATTCTTTCTTATTTACCTATTTCGTGTTGTAGAAAAAAGCAATCAGGTATGAAAATTTAAAGGACTAATAGAAAGGTAAAAATAAGAATTATATATATACATCATTCATTATATTTTTAATTTATATATTGTAGAGACTTTTTGAAGCTAATTTTTTTGAATAAATGTAAAGAACTGAAAATACTTCATTTCCAAACTACATGGATGGTCTAATATGAACTTTGTGAGCCTATTGCAAAATTTTATATATTATTTGCTTTTAATAAATCTTACTTTTAAATTAGTTTTTAAATTACTTCTAAAATTAAATCTATTATTATATGGTAATAATAATAACTTGACTTTACATAACATCTAATATGGTAGCTTAATGTAATGTTTTAAATAGAAGTAATTAAAACAACTAAGAAAAAAGATCGCTACATATCTTTATCTTCTGCATCTTCCTTAAGTTTAAAAAAGTTTGTTCTATTGATACAACAAAATGCACACTCTATTTCATTTCTACATCAATAAGCATAGTCTTTTTCTTTAACCTTTGCTTTAATATTCAAGTCTATATCAGTATCTGTCTTCCTTCCCACTAATTGTCTTTATTCCAATGAAGTGTGATGGCTAAATTTTTAAATAAGATATAGAAAGCATTAAATATTCATCCATTTTTGAGGATTTTTTGCATCATTTTATGATTAATTAAGATATTTGAGAGTACTTATTTTGAATAAGAAATAATATTCTTTCCAAAAATAAGTTTTCATCAAGAAAAGATTTCGGGAAATATTGTTTGAGATAAGAAATTCAGTTGGAGCTTTTCAACTTGGGAATTTAAGACACTGAGTCCATTAATTTTAGTGAAAAACACCAAACATAATATGCATTTCAAGTTTTGATGTTGTGTATGTACACATATTTTGATTAAACCCTTAGTTGGGAAGGTAGCAGAGGTTCATTTATTCTGCAGGATATAGACTAAATCACATCTCAGTTACACCTCTCTTACACCAGCAGCACCCTAAACTAAATATAGTTTTTACTGTAGTACAATTTTGGTTACCTAAATAGTTGGTTTTGAAGTACCCACTGTGATTTAGCCTGACTAGATCAGTCAAGTTAACACAATGTGTCTCAAAGGAGAACTAAGCATAATTAGTAACCTCTAAATTTAGAAAAGCTATCACTTTAAAAGACAATTTTCCACTGGAATTTATGGAGATGTATTTTGTCACTAAACTATTTTCTGTTTCTTTACTTTCTTCATGTCAATCCATCCATATAGAAAGATTTTTTGCCCTCCACTGTTGTATTTCAAGGTAGTTTAAATTTTGTTTCCAACACTATTCTTCTCTATAAAGTGAAAGGTCTTGCCCTCTTTTGAACTCTACTAAGAGTCACCTTCAGTGTTACTAACCATGTGATAAGGTATTGATGTTCCAACCCATTACTTTAATTCCTTAATTTTTGCCATTTCAGATTTATCTTTCTTTCACTTACTCAAATCTAATAATTCTGAAGATATGAATGATGTCTTTAGAGTCAGAATGAATGTTACAGGTACTCAGTAAATATTTATTTTTAATGAGTTGCCAAAGGAAAAGAAGTAAATAGGTAAGGAATGAAAAATAAAATACCTTTATACTTCACAGTTGAAAAGAGGGTGGGTAAAGTAACAACAGTTCACTTCCATACTGGCCATTATCATGAGTTTATCAAAATTAATAACTTAATATTTATTACACTAATTTTCAATTTGGTGCAGAAATTTAGAGGACTATCTTATAAATCAGTTATGCTAAAATATATTTAAAAGTATACAGTTTATCTTCCTCACCCCTTCTTTTCCACTAGCATTCTGTTATCATGCTAGCTCTAGTTACTAATATTTAAGTCAGGAAAGAAAAAGGAAATAATTCCAAAATTTAACCAAGTTTGCCTAGAGGCAATCAGACTATTTCTTAACATTGGTTAGAACTGGTGATGAGACAAAATATAAATATTTATAAGAAAATTACGTTTATTCTTATTTCAGTTTATAAATTACAAGTAATATGATTTCCACAGAAAGATTAATGTAGAGCAGTGAAAGTGAGAAAAAGTTAATAAATATAAAAATAATTGTTTTGATATAGTTTTAAACTAAAAAAACAATAAGTGACCTCAACATGCAAATGAGTGATAGGCATTAAGCCAGTGCTCTGAGGTTTCTATCTTCTTTGGAAATAGTTAATAGATACTAACAAACTGAACTTAATAAAAAAATTTATTTTGAAATTTGTGTTTAATAATTTAATAACAACTCTCATAAAAGAAATTACTTATAGAAGTTCTAAATTATGCAAGTAAACAGAAATGTTACCAAATAATTGTACTCAATAAGTACAAAAAAATAGGGAAGAAAAAAAAAGACCAAAGAAGCGCTAATGAATAACGGAAAATAAAACGTCACTGCTAAGTTCAAAGGATATAGTATTACTGCTAATGTAGACAGGGTTCCTCGAGAAATTTTATATTATAATTTTTAGATTTTAATTTGTACTATTTTTCTTGAGAAATGCATGAAATAAAATGACTCAAAGAGAAAAATAAAGGAAAAGAGTAATGACAATAACATCTGATAGAATAAAAGGCTCAATGCAATAAACTGTATAGTACACAATTTTTGTGTATTAAAAATGTGGAGAGAAATCACTATCAGAAATAAAAGGAGAAATTGGTAAATGAAAAATCATGTTTAATAGGAAAACTCATTAAGCCTCTTATAAATCAGTAAAGACAAAAAGAAAAAGATTTTAACAGTAATAAATAATTTCAAAAGTATCCTGAACTATTTATGAAAACTGAACAATTTTTATTTCATATGATAATAGCAACATATCCTAAGTGCAGATACCCCCTCATTCATATTATCTGGCAAAAATTCAATAAAGTTGATGGTATGAAAAAATGATCAGAAAATGTATATGTTGAAAAAAATCTAGGGGAATTTTCTTTAAAAAAATTTAATTTGAATAGAATGGAGAAAACCAAAATAACAAACTCTCTAGAAATGATTGATTAAAAACAATTTAAATAAATAAAAATACCCATGGAATTCTTTCAAGTCATAAAATACTTGAAATAAGTCTAAAAAATGATGCAAGTCCTAGATGAAAATAGAGATAAATATAAAGATCTTTTGTATTTTATAGGTTATATTTTATATTTATAACTTTTCTGAAGAATCATAAAAATATCTTAAAATGACAAGACATTTCCTACCACATGTTAAATTATATGAATTCTCTCTAAGAAGACTATGAATTATATATTTATAATGTGTAATAAATATGTTATTGACATAGTTATTCATTTCTTAAAAAATAATTAGAAAATTCATGTATAAATTTTCTAAGGACCATATAATTTACTAAAAGCACTGTATAATTTAAAGAAATAGAATACCAAGAAATATTGAACTCTTCTATAAATAACTTGAAAAGAAAGTTTGCTGTCAGTATGATATTTTAGTTCTGAATTCTCTTAGCAGGTGTGTGCATGAATTTTGCCATAAAATAAGTAATTTATAGAAAATTTCTATAAACTTGGAAAAGTTAGTTTCTGGAATATTTTATTAATTACATATCACTAGTTATATACCACATATATATGTATATATATATATATATATATTTCACACAGTATGTGAAATAATTTGGAAAGCAATTCAGAATTAGAACTGAAATCCACATAGTTAAAAATAGTGAATTCACAGAAATATGTATATGTATATCTAAGTGTGTATTTGTGTGTGTTTATGTATATATATGTGCCCCATTTTATTTAAATATATGTTTCATATGTATAAAGAAAAGATTAGAATGATTAGTTGTGCAGATTAGTGATCAATGAGAAGTAAAAGAGAGTTGAGTACTTTATATGTAACCTAAAACTAGAGCAAACAGTGGAGATACAAAAAGCACCTAATATATAGTCTCTGACTTTTGCATTCCTACACTGTGGTGACAAGGCAAAACTAAATGAAACAATGCACGAAAAGGAGAAAATATATGACTGTGCCAGTATCTGTCCCATTGGTACTCAATTACACATGACTCAATGTTTCTAACTTAATGTAAACATCCAAGTAGTTGCATCAAAACTTTTCTAACAGCTCGTTTTCAAATCATTTCAGACAGTTTTATAACTGATAGCAAGGAAGGAACAAAATAGCCAATTATTTTGAAAATATACCACCATGATATTTCGTGTTTCCATATTAAAATTTAGAAAACTAAAAAAATGATGGAAGACTATGCAAAAGGAAAATGGAGGGCAACACACTGAAATAATTTTAACTGTCTCATAAATAATTTTCAATTCTTAGTAGACATTGTAATTACATTAATATATTGCATACATTATGACTTAAGTGCAAGAAATGCTTCCCCTAGGAAATGATTTTATAAACAGTCATTTGAAAAATGTAGAGTCTATTAACTGATACTAAATGTAATTCAAGCAGGTATTTCTTACATTAGTTTCAAGTGATGCGTTGCTGCCCTCCATTTTACAGAAATTCTAATTAAAATTAGACATTAGTCTCAAATCCTGAAGTAATTTTCAGTGTGCATTTCTATAGAGATCTTTGACAAAATGTACAAATGGAATATCTTCATGTCACTATTTCTAAAAGCAAACTAACTTGATAAAATTCTGTGTTATTGAAAAGAATAAGAAGGGATGTGGGTAAATAATACAAGTGTTATGTTAGTGTACAATATAGTAACAGTGTTATAACTTGCACTGTTATCCTTCATCGATATGATGCTTTCCTAGCAAACACATGACCAATTCAAAACAAATTATTTTCTATAAAACTTAAATATGTTCTACTTCTACTTGCTCTTTTTCTCCAATTATTTTTTAATATAAGCTTTAAATTAAAATATACACTTAATAAGCTGAAATTTACTATATAGCAAATGACTATTTGAATCAACTTATTTGGTAGAAAGACAATTTGGACCATGAAATTCTAAGAGCAAGATATCAAATAGAGATACTGTAGTATTCTTGAAATTGGAAGAAAGTTTGAGGTTTGGTTTTATAAGGACTAGTACATGGGTACCACATTAGTATAAAATTGGAAAAATAATGAAAGATGGACAAGATAAGTCTAAGATTCAAAAAAGACCAAGAGTCTGGGAAGGCAGAAATATCAATATTCCAGAGCGATAACTGTGGATTTTGAGAACCAACGATAAGGTATTATTTGAATTTCAGTAGGAGAATCCAGTTTATAGAAGAACTAAGTTGCTAGGTTCAAATTATTTAAGATTCTTTTTATGAAAATAGAGATATTAAGGAACAAAATATATCCTGAGTAGCCGAAAAACATGCTTTTAAAGTGAATGAAATTTTAAAGAAAATGATATAGGATGTAAAAATACAACATATGAAATAATTAGAAAAATGGTAATTGATCAGAAAAAGATTTGGGAAGAAAATAATTATCAATGAAACTTTCACAAATTAAGATAAAGCTAATGAAACTAAACTAAATTAAAATAGCAGACAAGATAGAACATGGATAATTTTTATATTAGATAAGGAAAAAAGAGAAAATACAAGGAAGAAATTCTTTAGAATGTAAAAGAAATGAAAGATAAACAAAAATAAAAGGCAGAGGAAAAACTCAGAGTAATTAAATCAGAACAAATATGAAAGATAAAAATTTGTTTTGATATACAAAATTATATATTGTCCTACCATGTGCCTGGTAAAATTAATCCATTGTGATCAGAAATGAGACCTGGTTGAATAAAACTATTGTGCTATAATGAAAAAAAAACAAGGCACATTATGGGAAACAGATATGTGACTTTTTTTTATCAGAGACAATTAATAATGTATTCAATGTAATAAGAAAAGATAATATTAGCCAGGAATTGTGTATCAAACCAAATTACCATAAACCTGAAAACTGCTTGTAACAGCTCTAAAAAGGGAAAATCTTAGGAATCCTTTTCCACTGAGCTCTTCTCTTAGATAATCAAATGACTAGAGAGATCTGAATATAAGTAGTGTTGATGAACATTAAATACATATTTTCCTATATATTTAATACTAAACAATAGTGTAAAGTAGAATGACTAGAATGTCTGTATATACTTTACAAGAATTCAATGAACTATCAAAAGTTGCAGGAAGAAATTATATAAGGAAAAAATGGTAAGTTTGATGTTTGTTTTACAGGAATTAACTGAGTAGGACATTACTTCACATTAGATAGTATGAAGAAAAAGGGGAAAGAGATTCCTAGATTCCTAGATAATTTTAATACTGCTCATGGGAGGGAAAATAGAAAATCATTTTCCCTCTCATACTCCCTAAAAGAAAAATTAAAAGTATTCAAAACAGCATACATATGGAATAGAAACTACAACCATTACTAAATAATGCATTTGCTTATGTGTAAAATTCTAAAAACAGTTATCAAAAAGTAGAATAGGTTCAAAGGAGTAAAAAGTATACATTATTATATAAAGCAATTCTTTCAAAATCAAAAGTAAGATAAAAATAGTAACTTAAGCGTATATTCATAACCATATCAGGGAAAAATGGTTTTAAAAATCCTTAGCAGTACAGGCACTAAGAGTTAACATATGTCTCCACCCTCTTCCAAGTAGATTTGTTCTCATACTGTCAAGATTTCTACTGAACTCTAATCATAATTCTATTTTTAAAAGATCATATGCAAAGCTATCAACTCATTTGAAAGAACTTTTTCCAAACTACACCCAAAATTCTTCTCTTATATCCTCTTGGTCAGAATATCAACATGTGTCATTTCTATGAGTTTGTAAATCTAGGAAATGTTTTGTTCTTAAATCTGGTCACATCATCACCACCTCACCAACTTGGAGTTCAGTAAGTAAGAAAAAGGGGTATGTGGCTAATCATCCTCTTTACCATAGTTTTTACTAAATTCATGTTGATTTAGTGAGTGTCTTGGGGGCTTCTCCTCCTGCCTATCTATGGAAAGGATTGCTTTTTTTAATCCTTTAATCTGCCACTAATGTACAAGGAAATTTAAAGGGATTTAGAAGCAGTGCAGGAATTGAGACTTCATAAGAACAAAGTCCGGTCATTCTTCACAGGGATAAATGCAGAATATTTTTTCAAGAAAATAACACTGCATTTCAAGGTCTCATACTCAAAAGCGCAAAGAAAAAAGGAAGGTATGTAATTATAAACATGATATTCAAGAAAATGTTATCATTGTAAAATTCAGGAGCACGGGAAGCTTTGTAGTAATACTATTTTTTATAACTAAAGAAGTGAAAAGGTTAAAATATCTGCAAATGCATTAAGTGGACAGTGTATTTATGCATATTTATTTCTAAAATATTAAAATATTTATCAGTGTATAGTACATACATATGTATATTACATGTATGTGTGCATATTCACATTTACCAGTATATTTACAGAAAAAACAACACAGTCATTGTCAGGTTTATTGACATTCAACTGACAGTAATTTATGCTGCATACTAACTTTGTTTCCGTCCATTTGAGAGTATTTAAAAATATGGATTTATCTTTTCTCTCAATTACTTGGGACAAAACCATGGTATGCTAATATTACAGTTCTTTTTGTTGGCCAATATTCAAGATACTCATACCTAATGTAATTCCATAACTTATGTCTTCTCCCTTCATTTGTACATATCACTGCCAAATTAATTTGTTCTTTCACTATTCACACATTATTTTAACTGAACTCTTCACCAACAAATTACTTATTTCCACATTTTATTTTCCTTTTATTGAAAATACGTCATGCAATTTGAAATTAATAGATATGCCTTTTAATTTGCTTATAGTACTATATAAATTCTATTAGAATATAGTCATACCTTAATCAATGTATATACCACACCACACTCACAACCCGAGTTCCAGTTTCATTTGTCAGTATCAACTTGATCCCTTCTGTCTGTAACTTTCTCTCCCTTTCCTCCTTCTCCTCCTTTGGTAACCATAGTTTTGATTAAGAGTCTAAGTGTATTTTTGCTGTGTTTCATTTGCTCATTCATTTTATTTCTTTATATGCCATATATGAATTAAATCATCCAGTATTTTTTCTTTCTCTTTGATTTATTTGACTTAGCCTAATCAAATCAAGTTCCATCCAAGTTGTTGCAAAAATCAAGATTTCCCCTTTTTTATAGTTGAATAGTATTCCATTGAATAGATATATACTACACCTTCTTTACCTAGTCATTTGTTGATGGAAATTTAGGTTAATCTATAGCTTGACTATTGTTAAGTTTGCTACTAGAAGCATAGGCATACGTATATATTGCCAAATTAATGCTTTCATACTGTTTGAATAAATACCTATAAGTGAAATTGCTGGATCATATGGTAGTTTTATTTTTAATTTTTTGTGGAAACATAGTGCTTCCCATAGAGTTTATTCTAATTAACATTCCCACCAACAATGTAAGCGAGTTATTTTTTCTCCCTATCCTTACCAATATTGGTTGTTTCCAGACTCACACTCTCACGGAGTAAGGTGATAGCTCATTGTGGTTTTGATTTGTATTTGCCTAATAATAAATACTATTTCATGTGAGTACTAAGAATCTTTATGTATTCTTTGAAAAATTGTCTATCCATTTATTCTACCCATTTTAAGATTGGGTTGTTGGTTCATTGGTTTTTGAGATGTATAGATTGCATAGTTTAGATATTAACTCCTTGTAGGACATAAGATGTCTTCTCCCAGTCAATCATTTATATATATATATATTTTTTTTTTTTTTTGCTCTAGTTTCTTTCACCACACAGAGTCTCTTTATTTTGATGCATTCCCACTTGTTTGTTTTTGCTTTTAATCCTTTGCCAATGGTGTTGCATCCCCAAAGATTTCTCTGAACATACATACAATTTCAATAACTATAGAGATAAGGAAACTAATCATTGCAAGCATATGCTAGAAATGTAAAGTTGATAACTTGTTAAAGGAGCACAGAAATTGGAGCAATTAATACTAAGGAATTCAAGAAAATTATTTAAAGAGATGGCATAGTATAGTCTGAAAACATGAACAGGAATATGAAAAGAATTGATAAGGCATTTCAAGAATAGAGAAAACAAATTTAGAAATTCTTTAAAAAATGGTAACTTTAGAGAAACCTGGAGCTGTAATATTTATGAAGGATAATAACAACTATTGAAACTGGAAATGAAAACTAGAGTCTAATTTATAAGGTTTTAGATGCCAGGTTTAATATATATAGAGAGAGTGATGTTATATATAATTTTAACATATACATATATATGTAGGCAACAGTGTAGAATCTGAAGAGTTTAAGAAAAATTTCAAATAAGAGAATAACGAGATCCATTAGAAAGTTACTGTAAATAAACTTAAAACCACTCTGCAATAACATTTTTAAACTTAAATTATAAAAGATATAAAAGTTTTGCTCTCTTGCTCTGTCTATATAGATATGGGGGAAACAGTTACTCTCAATTGTTTCTGTGTGGTTTTAGGTTGGAAAAGTCGTTTTGTATCTTCTATCCAAATTGCACCTGTAAATATTCTGTGATCCATCCATTCTACTCTGAAAGTTTATCTGTTTGATATATTTATAGAAATAACGTATGAAAGATTACTTGTTGAAACATTAAAATAACATTAAAACATTAAAAACAAAATTTTTTCTCACCTGTGTCCATCAACAAGTTACTGACTAAATAAAATGTGTTATATCAATACAATGGAATTATATGCATTCAAAATTTTTTTAAAACATTGAAAGAACCCCTTTTGTGGAATGATATCAAACAATCTCCAGGATTCACAAAAATTTGTATAGCACACTATCATGTTTTCCAAATAAAAGCAAAGAAAAATAAATTGGCATTATAAGCATGGAATAATTTTAGAAACAAAATCTGCTGTCTTGGAGATGAATATGGGTAATTAATAGACAAGGTGGCAAAGGAAAAATTTCTATTTATCATGTACCTTTTGAAATTTTGATCATATGAATGTACTGCTTACCTACACATCTAAACTTAAATTTAAAAATAAATGTCACATTATTTCAGGTAATGAATTATATGATTTCCTCTGAAGTTAGTAACAGTGAATTGGGAAAATATGCATTTTTAAAATTTTAAATAATATCAAGTTCAATTTAGAATACATTGCAGGGCATCTTAATAGAACTGAAAATACGTCCTTTGAGAAATTTTGATAGAGATGTAGATAGCTTATTTGTGTGAGTGTGTGTGTGTGGGTGTGTATGTGTGTGTAGAGAGAGAGAAATCACCAACATCTAGATGCTAATTGGCACAACACATACACCCCAAGTTTAAGTAGAATAAGGGAAAGGGCAAGCTCTAGAAACCTTTACCAGTCAATATGAAGTGTCAGAGTATAGAGAGAAGTTGGTGAAATAAACTATAAAAAGGTAATAAAATAATGTGATGATCAAGAAGATAATTAATGCACCGGAAATTGTGAGAGGGGTAAAACTAGGAGGTAGATGGTATTCAATGAACAATGCCCTTTATTATTACCTACATACTGTTGTTAATAGTCCTTGTTATTAAGAGCTGAGTATAATTTATAAGAACTAGTGAAGCGATTTTCTATCATTAATAATTAATGAAGAACAATGAGAATTTTAAGTGGATTGTTGTGTTTTCTATGTGATCAATTCTACCCAATGGATTAGAAAGCTACAGAAGAACAGGTATGAGGAAACTAGTATCTGTTAGAAATTTCAGTAGTTAGTTACAGAGGAGAGAAGATTGTGGAAACATATTTTTAGAAAATTAAATAGTACGCTGAATAAGAAGAGAACATATTGCTTATGAAGAATCAAGAAAATCAAAGGAATTTTTTCTGAATATGAAAACTTGAGTTATCCTATTACAGAGTATAAAAATTCAGCAGAGACGGTCATGCTGCTAAGATTTAAAAGAAGAGATTTAATAAGAAGACAACTGAGGTACTGAGTGTTCAAGTGAACTCAGGACTTGCTTTGAAAGAAGAGAATCTACATTTTCCTCTGACATTATGTAGTAGATAAGACCATGGGTAAAGACAAAAGTCCAGAGATTTTGAGAAGTATAGGAAAGACAACTTTATATGTTGTGTTGAGGGAGCAATTACATGCTTTCTAAGTGAGGTGTTCTTTCATAGTTCGTTAGATGTCTACATTTAATGGCACTTAAGATTCAGTTCAACTAAAAAAATGGTAAACAGAAGATGGATCTATAATTTTGAGAAGAATGATTAAGGCTATGGTTAAGACAGAGAGGCCTCGGGAAGTCAAAAGGAAATAAAAAACAGAATTAACTGAGAACTTAGCTAAAATGAGTCTATATGTATTCATGCCACAATTTCCCCAGGGTGCACATGTTCTCCATATAAAAATTCCCAATGTTAATAACATATTATTTCACATCCCTTTTTAGTATTTTTTATCACTAATTATAATGATGATCTTGGGAAATTACATCACATAGGCTCTCTGAACCTCCGTTTTAATATAAGTAAAAGAATAGAGGAATGATAGTTTAATTTCTATGCTCCTTTTGCTACTTTCAAGCTGTATTATTATTAGCTAATCAAATATTTCAATAATAGAGTGTGCAATATATGATATTTGCTTTCCCACATCAAAAGCTAATTTAAAAATTCTTGCTCTCGTATTACACGATCACTGATGTCAGCATGAGCATGAAGTGGTTGGGTAGTTGTTTGTGAAAATTATAGTATGTGATAAACAACAAACAAAACAACAATTCCTTGATATATTTGTAAGTATTTTTGTCTTGTCATATATGAGAGAAGACTAAAGAATCGAGGATTATTGTAGGGTAGCAAGAAAAATTGTACTTACTTTTTGCTATAGAGGACGATGTTAAAAATGAAAAGGAAAGACAATTTATTATTCTTCCTGTGATATGAGTGAGCATGCCTTAGTGCCTTTGGGGTCCTCTCTGGGGAGCTGTTATTAGATAAAGGGAAGGGTAGCTTCCTTCTTCTTATGTCTTTGTGTGTCTGGTCAATGCCAGAGGCAGGCACTTGCAGGTTAGGTGAAGCTTCTGTGGGAGCATAGAGATATTATGATATACAACAAGGGCTTTTCATCCAGTTAAGACATACACCGAAATATAACTTTGTGCTGAGGAATGTCACTTTATTTTCTTGTGCAATTCTATATATAAGTCATTTTTCAGTGGAATCACATAAAATGAGAGGGATTGTAAAGCTGTGAGTTTCATGTCCTCATTATTTCTTTGAGTTTGCTAAGACTTTCAGTCACTTCAGGACAAGGTCTACTAGTCTCTAGGTGCTATCAGTTATACTTAAATTTCTCCTGCCTGATTAGCCATTTTATGCTCTGCTTTCTTTTGCATTTGGCTAGTGATATCAAAATGCATTAATGCCTCATATACAACAAAATATCCTGAGGGTTTTCATAGTAATGTTAATATCTGGAACCAGTGGGGGGAAAATAGTTAACAACCCATCACTATATTCATAAGAAATTACACATTGAAGTTTATGTTTCTGCCTCATTTACTCACTTCTTAGGAAGTAGCTGTTATTCAAGACCATTTCTTTTGTTCTTTTCTGCCTTCTAAATCTCTTTTTTTTTAAACATCAGAGACAACATATTTTCTTATAAAATATTCCAGAATTAGAATAGTCCTTATCAGGGTACTTCAATTTAAATTATTTTTAATTATTTCTTTTTTTTTTTTAATTTTGGTATTTCTGTTTGCTTGCTTGGTTTGATACTTTATTGACATTTTACAAGAAAGAGGAAAAGAAAGGTTATTATTACATGTTTAACACTATAGATAAGTTTTTGCAATAAGTAAAAAAAATGGTTTCTGTTTCTTGGTTTGTTTTTTTTTTCAAATTTTTGTTGTTCAAATGTTAAACCATCACTTGTGGCTACTAGAATTAGAAAAAATTACTTTAGAAAGAATCTAGAAGTCAGATCAAAGCACGCTAAATATTTTTTCTCCTACCTAATTTTCTCAAAATATAAAGCTTAAACTAACTAATGGATCTTCATAAGAAGAGTCTAAGCACATTCCTAGCTTCAAGTTTTTAAGAAAGTCTCCAAATTGTCTTTGTTTAAAGGTCTAGGAGATCAAGAACGTGCCAGATCGAAAGTAAATCTGTACCTTTTAGGAGGGAAAAAAGGGACAGGCATTCAATTTTTTTTTTTTTTAAATAATACTGACATTTAGAAAGGAGTAAAGAATATTTACACACATTTAAGAAAGTACTGCAAAACTACTGTGGCAGCCAATAGATGATTTACATCTGTGAACTGGAAAAGACACGATAGGCTATTCAAGAGCGTCCTCCATGATAGTAGAGATCTGCTCCGTTCAAATGAAAATTAATAAGAGAAAGCATCTCAAACTAGAAGATACTGTATATTAAAAATGTGATGATTAGTAAGAATATATTCAACGTGTTGATTAATCCCAAATAGATGATAATATTGTGGCTGTGATGATATTTGTAAAGATAAATAAAACGTTAGGAAAATTTGGCCAATCATACAATATTTTTGTAAGAAGGAGAAAAAGTAAACAAACTGACATAACATTTTCTACATAGGGTAAACTATGTATTATCAAAGGAATGAGATTATACATATGACTTATGAAATGAAATGGGTAAAGCAGTATGATAGTCAACAGTAAAAACTCTTAAATCTAAATAAACAGAAACAGTAAAATTTGCTATGAAGAAACATTAATTACCTAAGGTAAAATGTGAAAAGGTGATTTAAAATTATTGAAAGGCAAAGAAATAACCAATTTTAAATTAGATATGATGCCATTTAAGGACAACTTAAATAGTTAAAAAATATGGGTATTTTTAAAGATAGAAACCCCACAAGATGACAGAGGTCAAGAAATTCATAAAGCAAAGCACTTTGAAAAAAATGTTAAATCAACAAATATTTTCCTTAAATATTAAAAATTGATAATCCAATGTCAGGGTTAGAGGAGGGATGACATAAAATATTTTAATGAAAAAAAACAAGAAGCTCAATCTGACATAGGTGATTGTGCATGAGACATTTAACTGATCCCACACACAATTTAATTCTACAACAGTATGTCCATGTTATTATGTCATACCTACAGATTATAGACCCAGAACTGATTATGTCACTGGCTGCAAATAAAACTCAATGTATTTAAAAAATGTAGAGATACTAGAAGATGCTTCTTTGCACAAAAATGCAATAAAAGAGAAAAAAACTTTCAGGAATATTTTGAACAATTCCACAGACTATAAATAAGAGCGCAAATATATTTCAAATCATTTCAAATAATTTTATTATTAGGTTAGGCATTCTCTTTGTGAATTGCAGAATTGTTTGCTTGAACTTACAATTTAGCATATATGACTTTGATGTCTTTTCTTTTGTGTTTTTTTGCTCTTTTTTCTGGAGATCCCTAAATTGAGGTTCTAAAATGTTAGAATTAAATTTACTTTAACATTATCTCAGACATGATCATGTATTCATTAAAAATCATCAGCAAACATTACATGAAATGACTAAACATCCAAAGTTCCTCTCAGTAAAAATAAGAATAAGACTGTTACCTCCAATGATACTGGTATTCTGTTATTAGTATGAAGCGTTAAGTCATAAAAGACAAAAAATGAGTTATATAAATTTAGATGAAGAGATTAATTATTAGTTCAGCTGTTATACTATTTTACTTATGTAGTTAATTAATCAATTAGATACTAGATATTTTACAAGGATGGTAAAAGATTGAATACAAGATAAGTAAACCAGTGGTTGGTTTATAATAGTAGAAAACAATAAGAGGAGTAATATCACCAAAACAGTATAGTATAGGACTCCAAATTCCATCCCTCCACATAGAACAACAATTAAATAGTTAGCCATCAAAGAAAATCTCTCTGAGAGAGTTCAGTAAACCGCTTTAATTTCAGCAACACAGTGGCACAAAAACCTTGATAATAACCAGACAAAAAGGGTCAGAAGAATATTTTAATTTTGCCTGTATCATCCCTTCTCCCAAGTCAACACTGCTGCCAAGAGCGATTTCGAGAGAATTCCCTGGAAGAAAAAATCTCTGAGGAATGGGAATCAGTTAGATGACCCAGGCTCTCTGGGCTCTGCAGGAGGGACCTCCCGTTTCACCCCACCCAGAGAGTGATTAAGACCTCTTGAGATGGCTAGAAACGAGTGAAAAGGGCAGGGACTGCCAGGAATAGACACACTGAGGGAGAAATTTGCAGGTCCAGTGGCCTGCTCTGTACTGGATCCCAGAGCTTCTGCTGTGGAGAAAATCACCAAGTAATATAACACAGCCAGCCTCCCTACAGATTTGACTGCAGAGCTCCGCACATTTTTTTTCTATTCACAGACATCAGCTGGTTGAGTGTCCCCCTGCTCCCTCCCAACCCACCACCTGGACCACCCTAGTGAGAGCTGCCTGGACTTTCTAATAAGGCCCTAAATTAGCACCAGTTGCCAGTCCCTGCTTCTGTGGCTACATAAAGCATGGTGCCAGTCCAGTCTCTCTTGGCTGACTCCTTCCATTGTCTTCCCACCTGTGGCTAAGCTCTGCAGCTACAAGAGTGAGCATCAACAGCCAGGCCCCTGCAACTGCTCAGATGTCTGCACCCATTCGGACTCTTTCACTGGCCTCTGCTGCAAGGTTGAGCCTGCAGCCAGACCCTATAGCCATGAGTACATGCTGGCATCTAATAACTACTGTAGACCCAAATTCAGCTACAACTCTATCACTGGCCTACATTCCCAAAGACTGCATTTGCAAACACTGGCCCTGTGAGTACACTGCAAATATACAATGCACAACCATAGCCCAGGCCCCTGAAATTCTTCAGGCACGGTTGGTCCCAGCCCTCCTGTCTCTGTCACAATTGGTGCAGTCTGCAACCCTCCCCACCTCCAGTCATGATAGCTTGTTACTTATATTGAAATTTCCTTTTGATAATTTTGTATCAAACCTTACAATTTCCTATTTAAAACTATAGGTATTTTATCTTTTCTCAGAAACTTCCTAAACTATACTTGCTATATCTTAATACTTAATATCTTTTAAGAAATTTCACGTGTGAAAGAAGTTACGCTCCAGAGGTCTCTGAAGAAATATAAGACAAAGGATTTCCTCACTACCAATTCCTTTTTTTTTTTCAGTATAAGATTTTGCTTATTTCTAGTTGGTCAAAGGAATTACCCTTCTGGGAAAATACAACATCATTATGCTGAAAAGAGTTGTAAGATTTAAAGGTGAAAAGACCTAACAGATGGTTTGGTACAGTCTCTGTTTTGCAGATGAAGAAGTTTAAGGTCAACTAGTGTTAGACAGCTGGTTGAATGGCCAGAATTAGAAATATGATCTTCTAGTTCTTGCTCTTTTTTAGGACTTTATACTGTGTCGTAGTCTACTACGTGATACCTCTAAAAGGTTCTCATAAAGCATCTGAGTGATTTACAGTGCTGCCCCTACGGAAGCACTGTCCCTACAGAAGCACTGTCCCTACAGAAGCACTGTACCTACAGAAGCACTGTCCCCTACAGAAGCATGCTTACCTACTAAAGCTCCCACTGGGCAAGGGGCCCTGAATAGTAGACTGAGTGAACTTTAATTAGCTATAGACAATCTCCATTCTCTATTGACACAGAGCTTTCACAATCTAGACCATTCTTTAAACTAAAGATTTTAAACAAACATTTTATCTGTTTAACCCTCTTTACATGTCCCATGAGACAGAGCCTCTAGCCTGTCACACTCAGCAATGTCTTGTTTTAGGACAACAGGGGGATGATTTGAGATATTTGCTTTTTTCTGTGCAGACCCCCTTTTTTTTCATTTTCCTTTTGGAAATCAGTGTGATGTTTGGTTCTTTCTAAAAATGAGCAGTTCAAGAAGACTCCAGGTAAATGCAGTATATACAAAAATATTGAAAAATGTCATTGAGCTATCACCCCCAGACATCATGCAATTCCTGTAGCAAATACTCTCCCTTCTGTGTTCCAAGAGCTATATTAGACATTGTCACATTGTTCTCTGGTATTATCATTGTGTTACATGAATTCTCTATTTTGAATATTACAGTAGATGGATTAATAGTAAATTCAAAAATTTGGGTAGGCAAAAATCAGCTATGAAAATTCATGTAATACTATAATAAATAGAATTTATAAGAGATTAAAATGCAGTCTCTAATTTCTGTCCAATGATCATTCATCACTTGTTTGGGTCACAGACTGTCAAATTCAAATCACTTTGACTAAGCTGTCTTCCCATTATCCCCCAAAATCACCATGGTAACAAATCCATGACAACAAAAAACCATTATTATTCTTTAATTTCTATAGTTTCTGGAATGTCTTTTTGAACATAATCAATCATCTCAGAAATTTTCATTGTTTTAAGTTTATATTTCATTATTTTTGTTTTATTACCCATAATAACCACATATATATGCTTGGAAGTCTGTTGCCTTTCCACACAAACTCCCTTCGTGTACATCCCCTTGAATAACAGAAAAACAATGGCGATTTCTATTCACATCATTCACTTTAATTTCTTTACTTTATTTAAAGTGAATGACTATAAAATACCATCATAATATATAGCTTTGATTGCATTTATGATTTCTTTAAAAAAACAGATTTTTTTTGCTAATAGTATAAACCTGTTCTAAAATGAAATACTTTAGTTACCCCCAAATGTGTAGAGTAATGGGAAACTGTCATTGTGTTTTTAATAACATTCACACTTGGAAAATAGCTTTATGGGACAATAAATTTATTAAAGATGTCTTTCCTTCAGTTAATAATCCTCTCTTTTTCTCCAGGCCTACTAATTTTGAGTAGAATTTGTAGCTCAAACACCTGCCATATTAAAGCAGTAGACATGAAACCTGGGTTGTAATGTCTTTATTCTCATGTAATTCATGATAGGCTGTGTGTGTGTGTGTTTGCTGACAAGTTTTTATAACCAAATTGAGGTAGACATAGGGGAATAATCCCTTAAACTCTGTAGTCTGCTGGTATATTTCAAATATTTTTAAATATTCTTTTGATCATTTACAATACAAAATGTTACTATTTTCTACTACAATCAAGATCATTATATTAAAAAAATACATATATATGTCTATGTGTATATATATATATATATATATATATACATATAAAGAAATGTTTAAAAAAATAAATGCATGATAAAAGTTTGGGTCAGTTCACCCCTAAAAGTGAGTATAACTGATTTTGATTCCTCAGCAAAAGGAAAGGAGTTTGTTTAGGCAAGACAAAACAGTAACTTTACTAAAGTCAGAATTTGTAAACTAAAGCAGGTGGCATAAAGACAAATAAAAATAAATTTAAAAATCATCCAGACAGACACTGAAGAGAATTCAGGATAGAGAAATGCTTTCCCCACCCTGGTAAGGAAGAGGTGGCTTGTCAGTAGTATCTTCCAAAATGTAATAAGCAGTGGTGTTATAGTGTCAAAGTGGTGCTGTGCGGCACTCCTGGTAAAGAATCATCTGGAAGATTATAGAGATAGTCTTATCAAAACTAAACGCATCTTAGCTATGACCACTCAGTATGAGAACAAACAGCATAGCAGGAAAAACTGCAGAATCCTTCAAGGCGGGAATGATTAACTGAAAAGGAAATCAGCTAGAATGAGAAAAAGGAAAGTGAAAGAAAGAAGAAAGAGTTGGGAAAGGGGCGGAACTAATGACTAAGCTATTCCATTCAAGGAGCACACACCTAGGGGGAGAATGCGTAAATAAATTCAGAACTATGAACCTGCTCTCAATAGTCTCCATTTCACTTTATTTTCAAGCACAAAGATTTCTAGTTTTAAAGATACAGAAATGTAATTGTAGCTACAGTGTGTTTATACATATGATACATAATCTTTGTATATTGTATAATACACTATGCATGTCCCCATTCACATATATGTATATATACATACATATACGTGAATATATATGCATATATACATATATATGTAACAAGGTTTTTGAGTAAATAGGAATGTTTTCAGGGTAATTTTCCAATGGCATTCCTATTTTTCTTGTTGTCTTTATACTCTTTCATTTCCCATCGATTAGGACTGAACTATATAATGATAATTAATGATGGCCATTGGGCGGCTTTAGATTATTTTAAAGAGCTGAATATGCCATTCTTTAATGATTTTCACCTTTTACTTTCAATTTCCTATATTTTAAACTGAAAAGTTACTTGAACTTCTCTGTAAGTCGACTATCGTCTTGCCTTTGCCTTGTCGTTGGTCATGTTTTTAGATGGAATAGCAATTATTTTGATTTCTTTACATTTATAACAGATACTAAGATTATATATTTTTTGATTCTCTTGAATCCCTTCTAATCCCATTCATGTGAAAAAACATTTATCAAGTATCATCTGTATTTTAGAATTTTAGAAAAACAAATTTTTTCATTTTCTATTTTTTTTACTAAATCCCTTCTCTCTTGTGAAGTCTTCATTCTGATTCTTGGTCTCCTATAGAAATAATTTCGAAAAAGAATAATATATTTTAAAAATATTGATAAAATGAGTTAAAGTGTTTTCTTGTATTTAAAAACCTGTTCTTAAACTTAAAAGTGGTAATAAGTTAAGGACAACGTGCAAATCAGGTTTTCGTCAGTGTTTAAACCTGCCCCTTCAGCTTATATGCTTCTCACTCAAGAAAATCCTTGCTTTCTCACTGTTATTGAGAAATTCATGTACTCACTTTCACGTATTTGGGGGTAGAAAAAGTTTGAGAAGTAGTCCCCTCAAGTATTTCAATGTAAAGACTTCACATCAGTTGGGAAATAATTTTGAGGAAAGCAGCCTTTGGAAGAACTGTTAAAAGAACACCTTGCTATTTCACTTTCACTACAAATCAAAATGTCAAAAATACAAGCTCTTTAAATAAGCACTTTTAAAAGCAGCTAGAGAAAAAAGAGAAATATACAAAGGAGTCCCCCTAAGACTATCAGTGAGTTTCTCAACTATAACTCTATAGGCCAGATGCAATGATATGATATATTAAAAATTCTGAAAAAAAAGGATCTTCAACCTAGGATACTATACCCTGCAAGATTAGTACTCAAAACTGAAGTAATGATGAAAAAAAATTTTTCCAATAAGCAAAAGTTAAAGGAATCCATCACCACAAACGAGGTCTACAACAAAATACTAAATGATGCTCTATAAAGTGTAAAGAAATACCACTTAAAAACAGTAAGACAGCAAATATAAATACATAAATATGAGAAGTGTGGAGGAGGAGGAGAGAATAGAAATGTAGATGGTTAGAATGAGTGTACGACCAAACTGCTTTCAAATAAAAATAGGAAATAAATGTAGATTCTTAATCCTAACCTCATAAAAGTGATGAACATGTAACTTCTACTCCTCTTAGATGTATCATAATACTACTAATTATATCAGTCTTCAGGTAAAGGCTAAGAATTCTTACATTCTTCTTCTCAAAAAAACTACATAGGTAAGGATCTAAAAAGTTAGATAATTCTGCTAGTTCCATTACTGACACAATCATTTCTTTTTCAAATTCAATTTCAACAGTTATGTATTTCTTTTACTCAGGTTGTTAGTGTATTTAATTCTATTTTCTTCTAATAATACTCTTCTTCCTTCTTCCTCCTCTTTCTCCTTTCTCCTCCTCCTTCTCTTTTCTCTTTTCACCTCCCCACCTATCTACCTATTTATGCTTCTAATCAATGTATCTACTGAATCATCTATCTAAACATTCTTTTATCCACCCTTTGCTTTGTTACTTAAAATACATGAGATGAGAGAGAAGACTGCATGTGTGTAAATATATATGATTGTACATAACTATAATGAGATTCATAGTATGCATATATTTATATATATATATATAGTACATTCACAAAAATACTTTGTTCTTTATTTTCATTTTAATTACTTATTTGTAATTTTATCACTTTTGCTTCCTTTTTCATTTGGACAAGAACAATGACAAAAGCATTGGTTGGACTTTTTTAAAGTGGGGTGCGAAAAACATGAGAAACTCAGGAGTTTCTAGAAAAGTTCTCAATTTGCTTGCTTCAGAAAATATTTTCTGAATAATTAGTTTGAAGACATGAGTATGCTTGTGTTGTTGCAATAGAGCTAAGAGAGTATTTATGAAGAAGGAAAATTCCTTTTTATTAATTCTAGAATTTTGTACCAGTTCTAACTCTAATTCTAGAACTTTGTTCTCAGTTTTGTTATATGTGAAAAAAAATAATGTAATGATATTATGGGCTTGTAAGGATTGAATGCATTAATACTTAAAAAGGTCTGTAAACAGTGATTTCCATATAATGAACACCCTCTGAATTAGCTGTTCAGACTTATTGTCTGAATACTCTTAACAAAAAGCTCATGACAGAGGAGTATTTGCTTTTCTGTTAATTGCTATTTCCTAGCAATAAGAATAGTGTCCAAAACCTTTAAGGTATTCAATGACTTTTGTTTTGAAGAGACAAGATAGTGTTCTATAAGAACAGTGTTGATGACAACAAGACTTTCTGCATTAAAATCCAGGTTCCAATACTTATTAGCTGTTTCACTTGTGTAGGTTAGTTAACTCCATTATTTAGTCCTTAAATCTGTAAAATGGGAATGTAGTTTTTCCAGAAGAGATTAGCCCAAGAATCAGAAGACTGAGTAAAGTAGATTGCCCTCCCCATTGTGAATGGAACTTATCCAATCCAGTGAGGGCATGAATAGAACACAAAGGAAGAAAATGGGAGAATGTGTTCATTCTGACACACAGATTGAGCTGAAACATCGGTATTCTGCGTTCAGACTTTACTCCTGATTCTTAGGCTATTAGAGGCAGAGTGAAACTATACTTCTAGTTTTCCTGTGCATTTAGCTTGCAGACGGAAGATGATGAGAATTTATGGCTTCGTAATTGCTTCAGCTAATTATAATAACATTTCTATGTCTTCAAAATGCATGTCTATTAAGGGAAATTAATACAAGGATAATAATAAAAATTCCTAACTCAGCATTATTAAGAAGGTGCAATAAATAAATATGTAAAAACCTGTGACATAGCATCATGATACCACATGGCCTGATGCTGAAGGAGACCATTTACATGGGGTTGGCATGAATAGCATGTGCTTCCTGCAGTTGTACAACCCAGCAGCCCTCATGAGAGCAATATAAATATTAACCATTATTGCTACCAAAGAAGCAAAGTTAATAAATGTTTTACGGCCTAAACGATACTATCATAACACAACTGCAGAGTATGTCTTGTAAGTTATTTGTATTCTAAAATATAATTGGGGATATTGCTATCAAATTTCTCTGTCTTGTTTGATCCTCTAAATTTTGCTTTGTAGTGCCCACTTGATTTTTTCCCCTCTATGAGTTTGGCCTTATTATATACTTTGGCAGTTTTTTTGCTCAATAATTTCATGTCCACATATTCCCAGTGTGTCTTGGTACAATTCTAACCTTCCAAAATCAAATAACTTCTTGCTGTGGTATTTTTGCAATGAATTTGATATGACCGAATGCACTTCTCACTCTCTTTGTGCTTTGACATATCAAATTCTCCATTGCCTAACCAGCATTTACAAATAATGTTACTCTGGAATTTACCTGGAACTATTTGTATTATTTCATATATTTTATAAACTAACTTAGATTAAGTGAAATCCTCTACATTATAATCTAGAGTCCCTTCTTGTTTAAAAACTGCAACACACTCTTGAAAAAACACATTAGCTACCAGTTTTCTTTCCTATGAGCTTTGACAAAATAACGAGTTCACTTACTGTTAGTAAATTTAAAATTTAGTTAATAAACATTATTAGAACTTAACACAAAAATTTGACTCTGATTTGATTGTTTATGGACCTAGTAGAAAATAATTATCCTCGATATGTCCCAGCAAGTATACTTCTGTATATTTTAATAATATTTTATTATTTTTGTAATAATCTTTTTAAGTATAGATAGAGCTTTGAAGTATATATGTGTGTGTGTATATATATATATATATATATATATATATATATGTATATAAAGGGAGATGAACCTTAAAACTATTTCCACCTATAAGAACAAATATGAGAATTTTCACTATAATCAGCCTATTTGAAATTTGGAGAAAAAATTTATTAGTAATTATCTTGATTGAACATATGCACAATATTAGATTGGTTTACTAGGTTTTTTTCTCCCTTTCATGTTTATTTATTCTTTCAACAAATAAAATAATTACATCTACTATTTTTCAGAAACTAGAAAGTGACTGGAAGGGAAATACATTAAAAAGTTTTCAATCTAGACTGAGAAGACAAATAATAAACAATAGGTAAACATACTACCTAGTACATTAGAAGGATATAAATACTATATAAAAGAAAAAAGGACAAATTGAGGTATATTAGAATGTCCATTTGAAGGGAGGAACTTGATGTTTAATGGTTAGTACTGACCTCATTGATATGGTTATATTTGAACAGTGACTTGAAGGAGGTAAGTGTAGAGCTGGAAATATTTAGAAGATATTTAAAACAAAAATGGAGCATCTAATGCAAAGATCCTACATCAAGAGCCTCATAGGTATGTGCATAGAACAAGGTCAACTGCTGATAGATTAAAAAAGAGAGAAACAAGAAGGCGATAAGGTCAAGGAAAGGGTCGAATAAATCAAGGCCTTTAGACACTGTGATTGTCATTTATTTTGAAAGATATCATAAGGCATAGGTACGCGCGTTATTAACAACTAAAGTTTCTTGACAAACCCCCTTACCCCCTTTTAAAACCTCCACAACTACTAATAGAATAGCTCTTGCCAAACCCCAAAAAGAAGATTTTATATAGTAGCCAACTAAATTAATAATAAATCACAAAACACCAACTATACCACAACCACATTTTTTAAAAATAACCCTTTTTATTCTATGGGTTAATATTATCCAAATAAGAATTCTCACACACCCGAAATAATTTTTACACTTAAAGCGCTGTAAAATAATAACCCTAAAATCGCCATAAATACAGAAACTCATGTTTATGCAGCTTAAAATTAAAGCAAGGAGCTGAAAATACCTAGATGGATAATATTATGCCGTAGATATCATAAAGCCTTGGTCCTGGCCTTTTTATTGGTTGATAGCAAACTTACACATGCAAGTATCTGCAAAACAGTGAAAATGCCCTCCAAACTATTTATTCTAGTTAAAAGGAGCAGGTATCAAACACACAAATTTTGTAGCTCATAACACCTTGCTTTGCCACACACCCAAGGGAAACAGCAGTGATAAAAATTAAGCAATATACGGAAGGTTGACTAAGTTATGCTATGTTAGGGTTGGTAAATTTCGTGCCAGCCACCGCGGCCATATGATTAACCCAAATTAATGAATACCGGCGTAAGGCATGCTAAAGATTTATAACTAAATAAAATTAAGACATGACTAAGATGTAAAAACCCTTAATCAATGCAAAAATAAGCGACGAAAGTGACTTTAAATATTCTGACTGCATGATAGCTAAAACCCAAACTGGGATTAGATACCCCACTATGTTTAGCCCTAAACATAGACAATTAAGAAACAAAATTGTTCGCCAGAGTACTACCAGCCACTGCTTAAAACTCAAAGGACTTGGCGGTGCTTTACATCCCTCTAGAGGAGCCTGTTCTGTAATCGATAAACCCCGATAAATCTCACCAACCTTTGCTAATTCAGCCTATATACCGCCATCTTCAGCACACCCTAAAAAGGAACCAGAGTAAGCACAAGCACAGACACAAAAACGTTAGGTCAAGGTATAGCCCGTAGGTTGGAAAGAAATGGGCTACATTTTCTTGCACAAGAACATTCACACGAAAGCCCTTATGAAACTTAAGCTAAAGGAGGATTTAGTAATAAATTAAGAATAGAGAGCTTAATTGAATTAGTCCATGAAGCACGCACACACCGCCCATCACCCTCCTCAAATATTCACACTATAACTTTTCATTAAAAAATCATGGTAACAGGTACAAAAGGAGATATGTCGTAACAAAGTAAGATAACTTGAAAGTGTGCTTGGATCAATCAAAGCGTAGCTTAATATTAAAGTACCTGACTTACACTCAGGAGATTTCCATTAAAGAACACTTTGAGACAAAGCTAGCCCAAACAAATAAGTTTTAAACATTCAAGTAAGTTACAAAAAATAAACCAAAAAATTTATTAACCAAAATTAGTAGAAGAGATAGAAAATTTAATTGGTGTTATAGAGAAAGTACCCTAAGGGAACAACTGAAAGATTATGTAAAGCACAAGACAGCAAAGATTAAAACTTTCACCTTTTGCATAATGATTTAACTAGACATATTTTAGCAAAGAGGACTTAAGTTAAAGAACCCAAAACCGAGGAGCTATCCACGAGAAGTAAAAGAACTAACTTATCTATGTGGCAAAATAGTGAGACGACTTATGGCTAGAGGTGAAAAGCCTATCGAGCCTGGTGATATCTTTTAGATATCTTTTCAATACCTTTTAGATATTTTAGAAGCTATCATAAGATTTTATAGGAGTAATTAAATTACCTGACTATCATTTTAATAAAATTACTGTAGTGATTCTAGAATAGGTTGTGGGCGTGAGTGGAAAGGGAGGCAAATATGCAAGAGTGAAAGAACAGAGATAAGTTATTTTCCTTGGGCATGTTTCAAGCACATGTAAGGATCAACAGATTTTTCATGATTTGTGCAGTTTTAAGGAAGTGACCTAATATTTGGATTAACTACTTTGAATTCCTTGATAATAGCCTAAAGACAAATGAGGCAACCCATGTATAAGTGCCTCATCTGACACTCGCCATACTGTAGAGACTTATAGACAAAATTCTTCATCACAATCCAAAATAAACAAATAAATGAAAGTGACATTGTTAAATAGTACTATAAATAAATAATAAAAACCTTTTTTGTTAAATCCTTATAAACAATCATAGTAACTTGAACCAAGGTGACAGTGAGCCACAGTTACATTATATTAAAAGTGGGATCAGCAGGATTTTCTGATAAATTATAATTGAATTGTAAGATAGAGTTAAAAAATGGCTCTAATGGGTATGGTGACTAGAAAACATAGTAGACATCCACAGAGAATAAGAATACTATGTATATTTATTTGCTTATTTATTATCCCATAGTTCACACTGTTCTTATCCTCCTTGGTACCATATTAAATGTGGAAAATTAAGATTGGGTATTTCCATTACTGGTAGTGGTTTTAGAAAAATTTAGTAAAATCTAAAGCACACACACACACACACACGCACACACACACACACACACATATATATGAAGAAACGATGATTTACATCAAAATTGAAAAAAAAAGAATGATTCCAAGGATTCAGGAAATTCAGAAACATCAGAAAATCAATGAAGAACTATATCAAGAAATGAAAGAATAATTGTATTGTGGTGAACTTAATGTAGTATATATAGTTGTTTATTTAAATGATGCACAGCTTAAGCATTGAAATGTTATCATCCAAAGCTACTTAAATAAAACTATTTTTTTTTTAAAGAAATCAAGAACAAACTAACAACAGCAATAACAAAAAACCCAGAAAACTACCTTTACAAGTAATTAAAATGGTAGAGGGAAGAGATAGATTAGACAGAAGAGTAATGCTGCAATACAGTTAAAAACCTGACCATGATACTGAAGAATAGAGTGTCTAAGCAAAAAAGTCAAAGCTTAAAGAAATTAACAATGTATTATTTGTTCCTTAAAAGTCTTTATTGTAGTCCCTAATAATAATATGATATGTGATTGGTAGCACAGACTGGTCTGAGAGACCTCGGTGACCTAAGGTTAAAGAATATACACTACAGACCAAAATTAGCTGCAGTAGATGTTATATTTAAAATCGTAGAGAGATCACCAATTGGTGATATTTGTCAAATACTCAAGAGTGTCTTGGAATCCTCTGAGATTTAGTAAGAAGGGATATGTCACACTGAGAGGAATTGTGGATTAGAATCTATGTTCTCTATTGATCAACTAACACTCCCCCTTCTGCCCCTGCTGTTGTTCTGAATGAGCAGAAATTTCACTTCTCCTTTATCTCTGATCATCAACTTTGCACAGCAATACCGAATCTATCACATGCTTTCTGTTGATAAAAAATGGAGGCAAGAGGTAAGGATTCCAAGGATACATTGTTCCTTCGTTAAATTTTCAAATTGAAGTTTCAAAAAAATAAAATAAAATAAACCTATCTGCTACCACAGACCAGGTAGAGTATACAGTATCAACTGAACGGGTCATGATAGAATAAAGCTTTAAATACCCTCTGTCTGTTCTTAGCATGAATGTATCCTCCATGAAGTGGAAAGGGGCTGGTTATCATCTAACAAGAAAGCATAGAAGGTGCTTCCAACCTGTAGCATGGACACTGAAAATACCGATCTCAGTCTAACTCCTTAAAAGAATTATGTTGCTTCTCAATGGTGTGAACAAATGCAGAGAGAGAGAGAATATGATGAAGAACTAGCATAAACTGAAGGAGAGATGGGATGGAAATGATGTGGCATATGAATTGAAGTGTTTTGTATAAAATGATATATTCTGTTGGCGTGCCATGGTGGAATAGGGGTTGGGTGCAGTCCACATACGTCCCAGGGTCCTGGGTTTGTGTCTCAACCTACTGGAAAAACCAAGATGAACAACTAAATAAAAATAAATAAATAGAATGTTTCTTCCTCCTCTTTCTTCCTGCCTGCCTGCCTCTGCTTGCCTTCATTCCTTCCTTCACCTTTCCTTTAAACGAAAACATTATATTCTTTTTAATCCAATGGCATTCCTAGAAAATAATATGGATATCTTTTTAAATGCTTCAAATAAACCTGAAAATTTCCACTAATGACACTGGAACTAGGAGGAATTTGAGGGTAAAACTTGAAAATATAATTTTTTTATAATTAAAAGATGACTAAAATATTAGATTACATGTTGAAGCAAGTATCGATAGAACTGAATGAATTATTACCTTTTTATTAAAGTCATGAGACTATATAAAAATTTCAGGAGACATTTTTTCAAATTATGTATCAAGAATTAATTTAATTCAGTTCTAGAAAGCATATATATGTGTGTATATCCATATATATGTGTGTATGTGTATACGCATATACATATATACACATATACATACATATACATGTACATATATATCAAGAAGAAATGATGACTTATATCAAAACTGAAAAACAAGAATGATTCCAAGGATTCAGGAAATTCAAAAGCATCATCAGAAGATCAGTGAAGAACTATTTCAAGAAATGAAAGAATAGTTGTATTGTCATGAACTTAATATAGTGTATATAGATGTTTATTTAAATGGAAAAATTGCCAAATCTCTTGTGGCTCAGTTTTGATTATAAAAGTTGTTATGCTTGTTTTACAATACTATTATAAGAATCCATGACACGAATATATTTAAATAATTTTTCAGATATAAGACAATTTAAATTTTTGAAGTAGAATTGAATTGTAAACCTATATAAATATTATATAAGCTACTGGGAAAAATAATCCTCAACATTAGTAGACTACTGAATTTATTCTCTTGCTGAAAGAGGTTATAAGTTTAAACATTTTATTTGGCATCATGCAGAATATATTTTATAGATTTGTGGGGTTTGTACTATTTACACAAAAACTTAAAGGACAGGTAAGAAAGACAGCTGACATCTTTCTGAAGAGGCTTTTGAATTTGATTTAACTATATTGCAGATTTATTGTAGCATTTATATGTACCCATTACTATGAAAAAATATTATAATTTTATTGATAATTTAGACTCCACCAGCCTATTAATAATAAAATATGTAGATATAAAAATATTCACTATTGATTAAATGTGAACTTTCATTTAGTCTCTTTATAAGACAATTTAAGCAAATGTTTTTAGTAAATGATTAAGAAAGAAACAAAACAATGTAGGTTACAATACAGATTTTAAAAATCTTACATTTAAGGAAATAATAGATAATCTAGTATTTAAGAGATCTACAAAGAACTAACAAACCGAAAACATCTTCTTCTAGCAGTATTTAATGAATATAATTTAAAACTCTCTCTCCTAAAGAAATTTTGTTAATTTTTTCTGAATAGCTCCAATTAATTAGAAAATACTTTATCAATTCATTATGCTAGTCATTTAGTTAATTATTGACTTTATCATATCTCAAACACAGGGATGACATGATATTTCTGTGTTTGAGTTTATAGTATTGCAAGGAAAGATATAATCATAGAATGACTACAGTAAGATGTAGTTATTCCTCTAATTATAATCTTAAGGAAAGAAAGAAACCAAACTTTTTTCTGAGGTTATAGATCTTATAACAAGGTGAAACCTGATCACGATTTTGTCTAGGGAAATGGAATGTATGTTCATATGCACTGAAATATGAAAATTCACCTGAAATGTGTTTGAGTTATTGCAAAGTCACCGGACAACCAATATAAACCAAGAAGATGAGAATGAAGAATGATCTGACCAGAATTGTTTTTCAGGACATTGTTTTGGCAGCAGAATTATCTGATGCACTTACCTAATTAGCAGGCCGGAAAACAGACATTTTTACTGAAAAATCAAAAGGATAATTGCTGTGAGGACAGCATGCCTAATTTGGAACATTATTCCTGGCTTTAATATTTGGGAAAAGTGTGTTTCCAAAAGTTACAGTGAGAAAATGTCTTCCTTAATTCATAAACTTTCCTCGGTGTGATGATTGTATTCAGTATGTCACAGAAGAGTAGTTTCAGAAGTGACTCTACTTTCTTCCACTCCAGGTTTGCCAGGAACTCTCTGAATTTCCCCTGAGCTTGATGAAATGGTCCTCTTTGGAATTTGTGAATTAATGCTCCAAGTTTTTCAATAAGAACTGAAAGACTGTAAGACCCATACCATGTAGTAATGCTTTACATGAACTTTGAGGGTTTTAAAGTTGATGGAGATGAATGACTAGGGGACTAGACCTAGTCAAATTCTGTTTTCATACTTCGATCTAACTTTTTTAAAGTTCCACTGGTCTTTGACTAAGTTGCAACTGTTGTGAAATGATTAAAACAACGAAAAGGAATCAACAAACAAAAAACACAGTATTTTGTTATATAGTAAAACGGGACCCTAAAATAAAAGTCATACATTAGTGCAAGTTATAGAAATGATAGAGAAAAACGATGAATAGGTTTGAAAATTAAATACAATAATTTATGATTTGAAAGAGAGAAGAATATAGGAATCACCTATGGCTGCCATGTGTCCCCATGTGACCAGGTTTAACAGCTTTGAACTCCTCTCCTGCCAAACCACCCTCAACAACCCTGCCTCCCACTTCCCAACACAGTGATATTCCAGTTGGTCCCAATTTCAACTGTACAAATTTTAGTTAAGTCTATAATTACCTACATTCTACCTCTACACAAAAGTATACCAATATATGGTTTAGGTATATCTATATTAAAGTAATCAGATAATCTTGATGGATATGAGCAAAAACAAATTAGTAAAAAGTTTACCTGGTTTCAAAAATTGTCATAAAATAGGTAAATTTTGAGAGCTTTCAAGGCCTAGAAAATATGAAAGATAATTCTTTTCTTTTTACAAAATGATTTAACTGTAGCTAGACATTATTTTTAAGGAAAACTACTTCTACTTTGGTTTTAAAACCAAAGAAATCCAGAAAATATTCCTAATTTTTGTTTATTTCACTTTCAATTTTATATCATTGCTGTAAATAGATTGGTCACATCAAAAATGGTGTGTACTTTTATATACTATATTTTGAAAATAGGCATCAAATTCAATGAAGAATATAGCATAATAAACTTAATGAGTTATTGGTAAAGCTTAACTCAGTGCTGAATTAAAGTTATCTAGAAATATGCCTGAAATGATTTTTTAAATACATTATTTTAAATTAGTGCTATAGCTGACCCATTGGTGCATAAAAAGCAGCAATAATTTTACTTGCATACAGTGTATCTAAAATGACTGCTTTTCTTTAGAAAAATGATTCTTTACTCCACTCTCATTTTATAACCTGGATGAGAATGCCCAGGACTGGGCAATAAACTGAGGAAAAGGAGAATTAAGGAAAGGACTGTGGTTTAGAAAAGAAAGAATAAAGATATAGAAAGAGGCACACCTTGGTGGAGTAGTGATTGATCAGCTGCCTTTGTTTGAGACCTCAGGTCACATATTCCAGTGATCCAGGTTTGAGATCCAGGGCTGGGGGCAAAACCAAGAAGATGAACAACTAGAGCAAATAAAGAGCTTCTTCCTCATCTGTCTGCCTGCATATCTCTGCTTGCCTTTATTTCTGCCTGCATCTTTCCTCCAGGGGAAAAAAAAAGATATTAAAAGACAGTTTAATGACATGTAAAAGAAAAACAAGATTATTGGCTACAGTGTGAAAAAAGAAATATTCTCATATAGTGTTAGTATGACTATTGAATGTTGATGTTTTTATTTCGTAGGTATTGTGTGGTTCTACTATAAAAATCAAAAGGACAAACTGATGAGAGCTAGTTATAGATGGTTCTTACAGAACAATGATATTCATTCTTTTGTAAGTCATTCTAACCTGTATCTTTCTTAAAAGTATCATTTATGACTTGTGACATATTCTTTTTGATTCTAATGTATTTCTTCACTTCATTCTCCATATCAGAAATATCCTTTCATTTTTCTGTGTTTTATAGTTAAGTACAATTATAGTGAATATTTTCTCCTCGCATAATATTTTGTCTTATGTCATTTTGATCTCTATATATCTTATTCTCTCAAAAAGATGGTCAGTTCTTTGAGGTTCATAAATAAACCCTAACCATTTTAGTGTTACCCAATTTCTGACATAATACTTTATGTAAGGTTGTTATTGGTAGTTTTAGCTTGAATAAATCATGAGTCTTACCACAAACATCACTGAGGATTATTATGTAGAAAATACCAGTAGGCGCTGAAAAAAAAAAAACCGAAAAGCATACAAATCTCTTACCCGGAGATTAGTGAATAGTTACTGCTTACCGAAGATGTACAGGACTCTGGGATGCAATTGTGCATTGAGTAAAGTAGGGTCTAACATGTTCGAAGTGATCAGAAAGATATTAAATACTTCACTAGTTCATTAAAAATTGAGGTAAGATTTCTAAAGAAATGTTTTGTTTCATTTTGAATTGTATATTCTCTAACAAAGGAAAAGACTTATTTGAAACCAGGATTTTTTTCTGATTACACCCTAAATATATTTCTTCAGATATTTTCCTATCACTTGAGAAAACCACACTCTACTTCTTATGAATCCAGGTGAACCTGTTGTCTAGATGGGCTAAATAGGCAGCCACACAATGTGTTTTCGACTGTTAACAGGAGTCCCCTTACATTTTTTTATGTTTCCTTTTTCCAGATGAATACTGTCCAGGGAATTATAAGCTCCAGAGTCATAGATAAGCCAATATGGTATCTTTTGTTCAGTGAAAACAAGTCATGCCCAATCAGGGGATAAATCATCCTGCCATTTCAGTTTGAACTGTTCGAAGATCATTAATTTAACTTTTAGCCATATCTTCTGCAATGAAGGAAATTTTCAGTTTAAGCTAATGATTGTCCAGTCTTGTAAGTGCTGAAATTCTTTGTAATTGCTTGTTTTAATAAAAAAAAAAAAAAATCAGGAACCGTAACTAATCATCTCCTTTAGAAGTCAGCTTAAGCATGAATATTCACATGTGTAAACCGAAGATTGATGGCACCAAACTGACAATCTTCATAGTTCCCCAAAGATCTTTCACTTTGCTTGGCTGACTCTGCAACTCCAGTAAAGTGCAGTCAGACTCCAGTAAAAGAAATAAAGTGAGCAATTTGCTTCCTCTTACCTTTGCTACCGTTTGCATTTCACCATTCAGTTTACAGAGATGAAATCTATTACTGGCCAGACAGTGCTTGCACAAATGAAAGATAAATTTTTCTTCTGCATAGAACAGATCAGTAAGACTCATAAAATATTAATAATGAAAGCTTTGGGAATTAGATATATCCCTGACTATGGGTTTCTCTTGACAGTGAAGCACAGTCAGTTTAACCCATTTTTTTTTTTTCTGTAAGATTTCCATCAAGAATCTTATGAAGTAATAAGAATACATGACCTAAGAGATTCATATGTGCATAGATTTTGAGAAAGGTAATTTTTCTGTCTTTCATTTCCTCTCAAATTTGTGTTCCTTATCTTCTGTAAATTCCACTGAGTGTTTTAGGGTGGTCAGTTTGTTTCTTGAAGCTGTTCATGTACTTATGAAGGAGATTGTTGGGAATAAAACAGAAAGTACACATTTCCTATTTTTTAATTTAATATACACTATAGCAGTGGTTGGCATCTATGTGATTAGAGCAACTTATCCCAGAATCAGGGATGTTTTGAATATGCATTCAAATGTATGTCATCTTTGGACCACCCTAGTTGAGTAGCAGTTTTGTCAGCTGCCTTCAGCTGGCGCAGTCCACATACATCCCAAGGATCCTAGTTCTGGTCTCAGAACCAGGGAGGAACAACCAAGACGAAGACCACAATGAAAAAAACAAAGCACTTCTTCCTCCACTCACTTCTTGACTCCCCTTGAAAAAAATATAACATATGAGCAAAGGACTCTGCATTCTTAAAATAGTCAATGTACAAATTTTTTCAGTGACATTTTTTTTAATCATGAAAATCCTTCCAAAACTATTAGAATTTTGTAATTATTTTTAGGGTTATTCTCGGTAGAATGCTTAGTCATTTATCATTACCCTGAGATTATTCCAATATCTATTTTCATCCCCTACTGAAACAAACTTTGCACTAAGAAAATTTAAAGATGATAGAAATTTATCACTCCCTTATTATGACAACCTGATATACTTGTAAACCATTTTATGTATTGATCATCTATAATATTAACTATTTAAATACTTAAAATCTGAATATTGTACATCAGTTGAAGTAATTATTCCATCAACCAGTTTATAGGAAAATGCTTATAAAATAGTGTCAACAATTTTTTTTTAATCTTTGAAATGTTTCATGCCTGCATAATAATTTATAGAATGATACAAAATATTTTTAATCATACTAGAGAGCAGTTTATACAATTACCCATTGTCCATAATATTGCCTCAGAAGGAAGGCAACCATCCAAAAATAAATGCAACTAAATCATATCTACTACAATTTAAACCACATTGAAAAATTTGTCTAATATACTATACTAATAATCAGAAATAGTAATCATCCTTTTTCATTTATATTCTTTATTTTACCTAAATAGAAAGAAATTCTTATCACAATAGTTTTATCTTTATATCAAAATAAAATTTGTAAAATATATAACAATTCAGAGAATATTTTCTTTGCTTAATTACCCTTTACTTAATTGACTATCTTATATCAGCTATCTTTTTTCAAGCATTTGCATATGATATTTTTCCTTAGCATAGATGAGCATGTATAAGCCAATATAATCCTTATAAATCTCTAATAGATTCCTAATATCCTGTGCTTACTGTGTTTTTAATCTCCAGCTGATTATATACATATAAGGATAAATTATTAGAGTCCATTTTGCTAATCAATCTTTTAATAATTTAATGAACACATCATGAAAACTCATTTCTATTGTTAAAACATACCCAAGTATATTTAGGCTTAGATCTCTAATAAGTGAACAGACTCAGAAGACAGGCCTAGAACAAGACACTTGGTTTTAAAGAAAGCAATATTCTCAAAACCAATAGAGTTCTATCACGATTGTCTGTTCATCTGATTACTACCTCTAGTGTCTGGACTTCTTTCACCAAAGTGTTCTAGCTGTAGTTTGGCCAGCCCAGAATTCCTGCTGTGGCCCAATGTCAAATGCTGGCCTACATTTTGACTCAGTGTTGCTACAACCTTCTGCAAACCTAATTTCTTGGAATCTACAGCTAGGTCTCCTTAATATTAGGTCTGGTTCTAGGTTCCAGCTTTTCTGAGCTAAAACATAACTCTTTAGCTATAACAATGATAGCTCCATATGGAGAAACTCATTTTATTCAAAATGAGAATTCCAAAATAACTACTATCATTTTAAAATTAATCTGCAAAAACAAGTAAATGTTCTTGCCATATGTGGAAGCTACAGAAGAAAAATTTAAGAAAAATAAAGGAATCCCAGTAATGGTGTTATTGACTACAGAAACTGAGCACAGCACATCAAGTGAGATTGAAAACAACACAATAACAAAAAACTGCCAGAGAAGTCATGAGAATCAGAGAAAATTGCATCTCAAAAGCATATACATTTTCACAATTAACCTTTGTCTAAAAGAATAAATGTTTACCTAGTATCATGCACTAAAAGATTCCATTAATGGTTCCTTAGAGGCTTCTGTTATATAGCCCAGAGAAACACTGAAATTTTTAAAAATACAAAAATATAATGGAGAAAACTAATGTAAAAGGCAATGCAATGCATTTATTCCTCAAACTGTTTTACTTAAAGAATATGAATATGATTTTGAAGACACTAGCTTTAGAGGCCTTTCTTCTCGTATTCATTGTGTTAAAACTGTAAAATTTTCTTCTGAATATCCTGTTGACATAGTCTGGCAAACATTCAATAGAAACTGTGTTCCAAGCAATGAATTTATAATGTTGCAGCAGGAGCAATCCTTGAATGTTGTAAGTCTTTACACAGGATGGAAAAATCAATAACATGGATACACATGCCTGTGTACTTTTTTAGGTAAAGTAAAACTAGATAATACGTACTGAAGCTACATTCTCAGGGTAAATAATCCTGTACTAAAGGGTAATATAAACACTATCCAATTTATTTACTAGTAAATGATTTAATTGTAATGTAAAAAAAGATAAAAAAACATAAGATTTATAAAATAGTCAATAAAAATATACACATATTTATAGTATATAAGCTACAACATTTAGTTTAACTATTTTTGATGACTAACTTAATATAAAAGGATTTTCTGTGATATAGATGTACAACATAAAATGTATTAAAATGTTTATTCTATATTTTTCTGTCAATTTAGAAAACTTTAATAAATAGAAGTATAGTGAAATTTCATGGAGTAACAAATTATTTAGAATACTTTTTATTTTACTTCTAGTAATAGTTATCCAAAGTATTGTATTAATAATATTTACCTTTCTTTTGTCCAGTGTGTCAACATTTTCTGTACAAGACAGATTATGACATCTTCCTTAAGGTGAGTGTGGATGTCATTTAGTCAGCTTTGAGGGACTATAGTTTTTTTGTATATATTTTTAAAGATATTCCATAAATCAAGTTGTCTTAGGCAGCATGCCTAATTAAGTGTATTTGCTCATTAGTTTTATGTATGCAAGTTCTGTGTACAAAAATACTATTTTCAAAGTAAATTCTAGAGAACTTCTAAATTTATCAAAGCACTAAAATTGATTAAATTATTGACTTTAGAAGAAAAACAAGTCATAGCATAGAAACAGATATACTAATACAATAGGTATTTCCTAGAGTGAATGCACATAAACTTACATATGTACATGCACACACACACAGAGGTATGTTAATATCTTGAACTTGTTCCTTAAATACAAGCATATTAGACTATTTCAATTCTCATGACACATCTAGTCTTTTGTATTACAGTTGTATTTTTGCTCTATTATTCCAAGAGTTATGAACTATTGTGATTATTATTGTATTCAAATCAATATTAGATTAGATTTACTCCCAATTATACCACATTTTTAGCATTTCTCATCAGTTCTCCCACATTATCCCTCTGCTTGAAATACATTTTTTTAGAGTTTTCTTTAGTAAATATTTCTGTTTTTTTTTGTCTGAAGGTATTTGTATTTTGCTCTCATTCTTGAAAATAGTTATCTTAAATAGTGAGTTCCTATGGTCAGCAATTTTTCTGACACCATTGACGACTTTAATATATTATGTCATAGGGTCCACTATTAACAGAAATTCAATTGTCTAGTTGGTTAACCTGTGTTCATAATTCACTCCTTCTCCTTGACTGTTTTGAAATATCTAAAATCTCTTGATCTTTGGTGTTCTGATACTACTTATCATGTGTCTAGATAAAGTTTTTATGTATACCATTTTGCATTTGTTGATCTTTTCAGATTTTAAGTGATTTTTTTTCAGCACTTTTGGAAAAGGTGACAACTTTTTTTCTTTGTCTTTATGTCTATAAAATTTTCTTCATGTAATTTCATTTTAATGTCACATTCTTTGATACTATATTTCACTACTTGATTTGAATTTACAACTTATTCCAAATTAATCTTTTCTTAATTTATTATAAAATTTAAAGTCTCTTCTTTCTTATTATGATCAATTTAAACACATACACATTTATTTAAATAAATGCAGAGCTCTAGTCTTAAAATATTTACTCCTACTCAATTGCCTAGGGACACAATCAACACAAGTCCACTTTTATTCTTTTTCAAAAAATTTGATTCCAATTCTAAAATGGTGGACTGTTAAGATCACAAACTAATTTCCTTCCACCAGCACAAATTAGGAAAATCCTATTTGGGCAACTATGATCTTTGGAAAGAAATGAGACTAAAATCTCCACAAAGAGAGGAAATGTATGCCTTCATAAAACGTAGAACAAGTTGATCTGTCACAGCACCATACCATCCTGGTTTGATACTACAATGCTGCAGGAAGAGAACAATGAAATCTACACTCTCCCAGAGATAACAGCCTTTCTCCCATAGCAAATGGCTCCGATATATGGGAACTGTCAGCACCCAAACTGATAATTGACTGTTTCCTAGCAAGGAAAATTTCATTCTACCCCTTTCATGGCAACAGTAATTGGAAGGACTTTATCAAACTGTGTGCTCCTGCCAGACTGTGGCTACTTCAAAATAGCTTCCTGTCTGCATGGTACCTCATGAAACTCCACCCCCAGGACTCAACACTTATTTATCACCCTTTGCTGAGACAGCTACTCCTCGGGATGACTGAGGGACTTTCACAAGTGAGGTTACTCCATCACTCCACTAACAACTGCACCTGTCTCTGTCTCTTCTGAGGGCTGTGTTGGGATTTTGGCCTTCTTGTGGACTGGACCCACAACTCTAAGGTCACTCTCTGACGGTTTTGTCATTTGTGCCTGTGACTTCAGAAAACCTCTGCATTCCCTCCGATAACTCCAAGCCTGTAGATTGGAATCTCAGATCTCAACACAGGGCTCAACATAGAGTTCAACAAATCTAATGTGCATTGAGATCGCACAAGTAAAGTAATTCCAGTTTTCCAGAAAAAATAAAACAAGGTCTATTCTGTGCAAATGATACCTAGCACAGGCCATTACTTCAGGGAAGTCTAACACATAGACATGAAAAGTGGAATGTCAAGCAACTCAAAGAGACAGAAATATTAGTGAAATAATAGAACAAAACAAGGCACCAGGAGAAAATATGAATGCAACAAACTTAAGTAAATTATCTCATGAAGACTTTAAAGCAAGATTTTTAATGATACTAACCGAAATCAGGAAAACAATGGAAAAACAAACAGAGAAATACAACAAAGGTATAAGGCAGTTTCAAATATATTTCACGGAGCTAAAGAACATAACAGCTCAGCTGACAAAACACAATAGAGGAGCTCAACAGTAGACTGGAAGAAGCCTCTGATAGAATCAATGAGCTAGAAGATAGGACAATGGAATGCACTTAAGCAGACCATCAAAGCAAAAAAAAAATAAATAAATAAAGACTGTATACAAGACCTGTGGTATAATATCTACAGGGACAATATTCACATCAGAAGGGGCCCAAAAGAAGAAGAGAAAGGGGAAACAACAGTATTTGCTAAGACACGATAGCTGAGAACTTCCCTACTCTGAAGAGGGAAGCAGATATCAAAACCTGGAGAGCTCAAAGATTTCCAAACAAAAGAAACCTGTACCATGAAACATCATGATTAGTATTTCAAAAATACAAGATAAAGTGAATCTTAAAAGCAATGATAGAAAAATGAGTTACATACAAAGCAACCCATAATATTGTCAGTGAATTTCTCAGCTGAAACAAAATAGACTAGAGGAGAATAATATGGTATATTCAAAAGACTGCAAGTAAAGGACTTGCAGCCAAGGATACTTGTACCCTGTTAGATTATCACTTAGAATTGAAGGAATGACAGAGAGTTCCAAAGACAAGCAAAAGTTAAAGGAATGCAAAGCTTTGAAACCAGCTTTACAAGAAATACTAAAGAAAGTTCTATGAAATTAAAAAAAAAAAAAAAAAAAAAAAAAAAAAAAAAAAAAAAAAAAAAAAAAAAAAAAAAAAAAAAAAAAAAAAAAAAAAAAAAAAAAAAAAAAAAAAAAAAAAAAAAAAAAAAAAAAAAAAAAAAAAAAAAAAAAAAAAAAAACACTAAAAAGCAGAAGACATCAAAATTTAAAATTTGGTGTGGAGGAGAGCAAAAATGTAGACTATTAGAATGAGCTTTAGAGACTAACTTGACTTCAAGTAAGAAACGGGTTATAAGCATAGAAATGTTTAAGTAAATCTTAGGCTAACCTCAAAATACAACTCCAGGGTTGGGGGAAAGGAAGAAAAAAAGGAAAATCAAACAACATAATTTCAAATCACCAAAGAAGAGAAAGAGACCAATGGTACTATCTGTAATTACCCAGAAAATAATGAACAATATGGCAATAAAGAATTATATATCAATAATTACCCTAAATATTAATGGATCTAGCTCATCAATTAAAAGGCACAAAGTGGAAAAATGGATTAGGAAACATAACCCAAATTTCTGCTACATTCATGAGACTCATCTACATTCCAAATGTAAACACAGACACAAAGATAAATGGTTGGAAGATAATTCTACAGTCAAATGGTGAAAAAAGAACAAGGAAAATCATACTGATATCAGACAAAATAAATTTCCTATTAAAGAAGATAGCAAAAGACAGGGATGAACATTATATAATAATTAAGGTGTTAATTCAGCTACATATACATATGAGTGAAATCACATGATGTCTGAAACCAAGGACAACTTTTAGGTTTAGCTTTTTAAGCAAATAGCATAAATTCATATTTCAGTTTATGTGAGAATGAACTTGTTATGAACTATTATTATTACTGTTTATGTATTTATTTGAAAAAATGTAATCCAACTAGCACTAAGGACAAGAAAGTTTATTTCCTTTCAGAATCTTTCTTTCCCATGAGATTTATTTCTCATTTTATAGAGAGGGGCCTTCTGTATACTCTTTGCTCTTCATGAAATGCTAAAAAAGGAAGCTCACGTTTTCCCAGAACAGCTTCTATTACTTCCTTCTCATTTCTCAAGCAAGGGCTTTATCATATCTATCTTACTAATTTATTAAGCCCCGTCGACAGAGAATATTGTTATAGTCCTTAGATTCGGCCTTTGAAGAAAGTCAAAAAGAAAAAGAAAATCATTTGTGTTCCTCTTCTAATCTGTTAGACTCTTCAAACACAAAATTAATTTTACAGCATTTGAGATTCTTGTGATTATCATTACTGCTTACTGTTTCACTAAGTGGGCAATTCATGAAATGTCCATTTAGATTCTTGGGTAGTTTGAAAGGGGCTACAATTGAACTGGCCATAAAAAAAGTATTTTCTTCTTTTCGCTTACATGAAAGATGTGTACATAAATTAGTTGCTTTTGATGCATTCTGGAGCAAACATTTCAAAATTTTGTTTACTACTTTCGGAGACTGGCATTTTCACATTGGATTAAATTAACCTGACCTATTTGTGGAAAATAGTATTACAATGTTCATGTTTTGATATAAAATATATCACATGCTAATTCCTTGTGGGTTATTTTTTTCAAAAAAGATAATGCGAGAAAGCCATACAAAAACATTTAATTTGTAACAAGCTGTTTTTTGAGGGAGAGTGGGAGAAATTTCCAAACATAATTTCAATCTATGAATACTGAGTTCAACTTCATAAACTCAGATTTTTAAAAAATTTTTATTTTTCCAAGTGTCCGCTAGCTATTAGAATTCACAATAATGTGTGCCCTTTCAAATAGTCGTAGTGTGTATAGTTTATTTTTTCTTTAATGCATTGAAAGAGGAGCTACTTAATTACATTTTCTACTTCCTGCATTTAACTAATCCAGTTACACAAGGCTAAGCCAAAGTTAAAGCAGAAGAAGCTATTTTGCTCAAATATAGTTGATAAGATACTTTCACATGAGATATTTTAGTGAATTGCTGTGGATGGTAGTATGCAATATTAACACAGAGAAAATCTTAACTCTTCATAGTCTTTTCATCAAAATAGGTGTTTATGTTGGCGGTCCCTTATAGCTTAGTTTAAGTCTGCCTGGCCTAGTCCAGCCACCCCAAAGACCCTGGTTTTCCACTTGAGGCCAAGACTGGGGTAGAGGTGAGGTTGAAACAACCAAGATTAAAAACTAAATAAAATAAATGCTAAATAAAACTAAATAAAATAAAATAAGCGCTTTTTCCTCCTCTCTCTTCCTGCCTGACTGCCTGCCTGCCTGCCTTCTTGCCTGAACCTCTCCTTTAAAAAGAACAAAAGACAGATAATGTGCTCCCATATTACCAATCTTCACATCTGATAAATATGACTTCTTGGGAATTGAGTAGTCATCCTCTCGCTTATTGCATTTCTTTACATAACATTAAAATGCTGAGATAGTTTCAGTTTATTCCCTAGCTCTGATTTTAGAATGATACATTTTTGAGCAACTTAACTTCCTCAAATTGTTGTGATCACAACTCCAATGGTGTGCTTCAACCTCAAACTGGGTTGGGCAAACTGAATGGATGCTTTTTTAGTTAAAATTCTCAGTTTCTATGAAACTGTGGAAAATCAGCAAGTATTTGCTTGCAGATTAGATAATTCAGTGTTTATCAATATTTCTTCATTTGTTTTAGAAAGGGAATAAACCACATTTTTCAAATAACACTGAAATGAGCCAATATTATTCTAGAAATGAAAATATATCCAGGCTATGGATTGCAAGTCTTTAGAACTGCAAAGTGTTCTTGAAAATTACGTTATAAGGAACAAACCACAGTGATTTCATTTGAGGAAAATTTCTGTTCTTTAATGGAGAGATGCTGCAGAAGTTTTTGAAAAGTTTTAATAGCTCTCAGATTTTTGTCCTTTAAGATCCTTTCTTAAAAATCATCAGCTCAAAATATTTTTGGTTGTATGGATTTTATATTGTTATTTTCTGCATTTGAAATTAAAATACTTTAAGATATTTGTCATTTACTTTAATATTAACAATAAACCCATTGCTGAAACACAATAACATATTTTACGAAAATAGTTGTATTCCATAAGCAAAGCAAAATTTAGTGAAAAGAATAACATAGTTTTATATTTTTTCTAATCTCTTTAATATTTAATAGATGAATGTTAGATTCTCATGCCTGTTTTTGTATTCTCACTGTTTTGATATCAAATATTATGTAACCTTTAAACTCAGTTGTTTAGTCTGACAAAACGAGAGTTAAAAGACAAATACTGTTTTAATATAACTATGAAGGTAGGTTTGATATTTCATTTCTCCAGAATAGGTTTTGGCGATTCCCAAGAGACCCCAAGCATATTTTGAGTTTTCATTTATCTACTTGGTTATCTAGAAATTGACTGCTCTAGGGAGGTCTTAACTGAGATAATGGGGCTCTCTTCACATGGCCTCTGTACTTTCCCCAAACTAACCTGGTCTAATGGCAATGAGGGTTCCAGGATGGTGTTGAAGCATAAAAGACTTCTTGGCCCAGAATGTCTTACTAGCAATTCTATTGCACTATTTTGGTCAAAATATATTAAAAATTCAACCTACAGTCACATGTGAAATACAGACTCCACTTCTTAATGGGAATATTGCACTCTCATATTGAAAAGGGGCAAAGAAAGATGAATCTGGGACATTTTATCAATCAACCATAACATCCTAGATTCACAACAAAAACGAAAGGTTAAAACTAATTGCTTCTCCTATTTTCAATTGATTTAACTTCATTATATAGATACTGTCATAACCTATGACATCTTTAAAAATAATGGTGCTTTTATCTAAAATTCATTAGTTTTGACCCTGCGTTAAATACTTAATTGTAACCAGGGCCTCATATATAACAAGTCCTGCTTGATGGGTCACATTAAAAAGATATAAAAAGCATTGAAATTGATGACAACTTATTTCTTAATTTAAATAAGAAATACAAATGTTATTCAATGTGAATATATATGTGTTATAAGGACATAATCAGCAAATCTCTCACTATAGTCAAATAATGCTAAGCACAAGAGGATATACAATCAAAAATTCACTGTCACAGAATCCAGAAATAGTTCTCATTCGAGCACGTGTCCTCATATGAGCTACATAGAAATCAAAATTTTTTTCTGATTATTAAAATACAAAATAGGAGTTTAAGTGAGTAAAAATCTAATTATAACAAGCTGAGAGTCACATCTAATGATGATTTATTTCCCTTTTCCAGTGGGATGGAAAGTATTTAAAGTATATATATTGTATCTCTTTCCACCTCATAACCATGCCATTAAGAAAAAAATATGGAAAATTTCACGGTTTGGGTTTTCTCTCCTCTAGATGAACTATCTAGATCATATAGGTAATGCAAATGAGTAATACAGTTCAGTAGTTTTTAAGAAATATTAAGAAATTTGGAGGGGATCGGATTTATGAAACTGGAGAGAGCCCTCTTCATTTAAGTAGAATTAGTAATTGATAAGGTCAGGCCATTTGTTGCAATTTGAACATGAAGGGCCATTATTAGTATACACTTTAATATAAAGATAAGTTCAGACATCTATCTGAAATCATTCATTTTTTTACATATTACATGGATCAAACTAACTTTTGGTGATTACCTAAACTCTTCCTTATGGCACTATTGGCATGGAATCTACATTATATCAAAATTGCAAATATCTTAAGCTTTCTGTTTTAGATCTTGTTTCAGCTGATATATTGTTTTGTTATTTGTATACATACATACTAATATTGATGTATGAATACTGATATTCACAATACTCAGTTTATTCTTCTAGTACTTTAAAATATATAAAATCTTTTGTTCTCATGCGTGAAAGTATAAAAACAAATGAGGAAAATTATATTAAAATAAATAAACTACAAAAAGTTAGAAAAGAACAGAGGAAGGACAGAAACAGAAACAACAATTTAAGTGCATTTGCAACAGCCAGTTTTGCCTACTAATTTGCTTCACATGCCTTACTTGGTGTACCCTGAGAAGGAAGGAGAGGTATGAATCTGCTATTGCCTCAGTAACTATTAGTTCCCATTTGTGAATATATTACTTACCTAATAGAATATGATTCTAATATGTAGGATGTATTTATTTCATACATAATGTTTAAACTCAAATAGATAACATTTGGTACTCAATAGAAAAGAAAAAATCATTTATAATGAGAAAGAAACATTCACTACGGTAAATCCAATTTTAGGTAGAATATCAATCTTAAGTGTAGCATGAAAGTTCTCTTTCTCCTATACTTGATTATCAGTGGTTTAATGCTTTAGTTAGTAACTTTGAATTTAATAGCTGCATGAGAGACTACAATCTTAGACTCTAAGGACAATTTTGAATCCTTTAAATATATTACTTTGAGAGTTGGGGAACCCCAGGTTAGTCTTTGTCCTATCAACAATAAATTAAATCAGTCACTTGGACTATCAATCTTTGATTTCATTTTCTTCTGCATAAAGTTGTGGTTGGGAAAACAATCCTTACATTTCTTTGTTAGCTTGAATATTCTGCAATTATCAATTTGACTTTTAGCTTGCTTTTCATAGTTTAATAAAAAAATTAACTATGCTTTGAACTACCAAGTAAATGACACATGTTTTCCTCCAGATTGCAATATAATTTTCTATCATAAAGCTATGCACATATTTATTGGATCAATAAATATTTAATCTTGCTTCTTCAACCTTTTATTTTTAAAGAAGCAACCTAATGCTTTGTGCATAGTAGATTACTCAATAAAGGCTTGTTGGTCATTGAAATCAGTAAACTTTTAATGTACTTTATCTTATGCAGTAGTTACATTCACTAACATTAAAAGTCTCACCTCATAAATATATAGACAAAGAGTTCTAACATACACTGTTTTTTTTTAAACATTCCTTTTAATTTGCATTCACTTAGATTTTATCTTGGCTTTCCCCCAGCTCCAAGCAGGAACCTGGATCCTTGGCATATAAGTGGAGGCAGCAGACCCTACCACTACTCCACTAAGGCATGTCATATTTTCATTCCACAATCATATTGATTTAAGTTCTAATATCAATCTACAGACAAGTCTCAGCCTGCTTGGACTGCTATGACAATACACCACATACTGAATAGCTTATAAACAATAGAAATTTATTTCTGAGTTCTGAGGCTGGAAGTCTTAGAATATTGCTTGGGTAAATTATCGTTCTTTTCAGGGCTGTCATTTCTGGCCATATCTCTATATGACATAAGGAACAAGCTACTTCTTAGAGATCTCTTTTATAAAGGCTGTAATCCCATTTATGATGCCACTATCATGATCTATAATTGCTTCCTTAAATCCTCCAGTTAATCATCTTGGGCATTATGATTTCAACATGAATTTGGAGGATTGGGGAGTAAATATTGAAATCACAACAAATAATTTTTCCTTTCATCAGCATAGGATTTCAAATTGTACAAAGTATAATTTTTTAAATTCTGAAACTTAGTAGTTGTGTGAATGTAGAAAAGTTACTTAAATCTCTGATTCTTTTTTGTCTGTGTAATTGGCACATGACTTAATCCTAGTACCACCACTTTTATTTCCTCCTTTACAAGTCATTGTCATGAAAGATAAATCCAACACAGGAAAAAAACAAACTCAGATTTATAAAGAGCTCTTTTTAATTGGATTACAGATACAACAAAACATTTGTCCAAGTCAATTGCTACTTGTAATTAAGAAATTCGGCTATCATCATGAAATGGCTGTTTCTAAACTGTTCATCCAAATACAGTTACATGCAATTAAAATTAACCCCTCAATACTTTCTATTCTGTAATCATTACACTTTCACAGTCCCTTTTAATGTTAATGAGAGCTACACACATTCATCAATGAATAAAACAGAGAGACCTAAATCAGGCTGTAATTGCAATACAGATATCTTATGAAGTTTCCCACTGATGCAAATAAAGAGTTATCCTTAATAAGATGGGCAATGGTTTCAAATTAGATAAGTAGCTCTCTCATGTCTGAAGAAAATGAATCCAAAAGAAGCAGTTAATGATTACTTAATTATCTTTAAAAAATATTTTGTTAGGTTCTCCTTTCTCCAGTTATTTTGAGACTCATCGTGCTAATGCTTTGTAAATAAGAAAGCTGTGATTTCCACAAGAAGCTGACAGGAAATATTACATTCACACATTTATAGAAGACTCTACTGGTTTTACTCAAGTAACTGAAAACCGTTTTACATATTTAAATAGGTTGTTTACAAAGCACACTAAAATCTGCAATAGTATCAGCGATGCTTCCATTTTAGGTATTCTCTTAGTTAACAGATCCAGTCCCATACTGGAACTGGCTGCATACTGTCTATTAGTCCCCTTCTCTTTCCCATGACTCATGTAACTTTCGACTCTCATTTTAGACTTAACATGTAGGCTCAGGGCAAATTATGTTCAGAGACTGAGACTGTCTTTGTCACAAATTATTTTACAGATTCATAATGGGAATTATAATTTATAATAACCTAAGCCAATAGCATACAGGATAATGTCTCTTAAGATGTCAATAAAGAAATAACAGATTCCCAACCAATGATAGATTAATTGATTTATTGTTCTAGGTAAAAGGAAGATGAAAGAAATAAAATCCAAATTTAGCAGTGTACCTTTTATGAGTTGGCTGTAGATGAAAGTGTCAGTCCTTTCAACCAGAAGTTGAGCATCAACTACCAGCTTAGGTCCCCTGCTGCTGAAATACATGGTGATCCAGTAATGATACCAAGGTTGCCGGGCAGGGTGGGTTGCTCCAAAAATTATTACTCCAAAGATCATTCCATGGCTTATACCTCTGCCTACAATGCATAGTCCCACCTGACCAGAAACAGATACCATTTTTCTTCCTGAAACTGCTGCACAATTTAATACCGTGCCTCAAGATTAGCATGGCGCTGGCAGGAGCAAGTATTGCAGTATCTTCAGAGGACTATTGTTTGGACCAACAGAGAGTAGTCTTGCCCAGACCAAACACCCTTGAGTTGCTGGTCAGACCTTTTGGATTTTAAAGTTTAAAAATCTATTACATGATAGACACCATTGCTATTTTAGTCTTCACTTCAGATAAGAGTTTGATAAGAAAGTCCTAATATCCAACTTTAAAACAATTTCATCAAAACTAGTTCAAGCCACACAGAACTTAATCCAAAACAAGCATTCAGAACATAGATTTGAAATCATAACAAGTCTTTACATCACACATTGACATTTACATTTGCCTTAAACCATGAAAGTTCTGGTAGCACTGGAAATCTCTTCTAATCTATCGAGTCATTCTGTTTAATTCATTTTTTGACTTTAATACTGAACAAATAAAATTGAGTGGCACTGTTGGTGGAAAATATGTAGAAAGCTTATGTAAGCACAGCTTCAGTCAACTGTATTACAAGCAGTAACAGTAAAAAGAATCCACACAAATAACATTTGTCTTAAAGTGTAGTGTACTCTTATTAAATATGATTGCATCTTAGATTTATCAAGAAATTCAGCATTTGTGATTTACTTGGTGACTGGCATATGGTTAGATTTGGAATTAAAAACAATTTCTGTTAATTTTGAAATGGAAATGTGAACTTAATGGGTACAATTTATTCAATAAATGGTTTTAGGATAAAGAGTTGATCTGATATGCTTTTATTTAGTGTACTCGGTGACATTTACTTTGTTATGTCATTTCATCAAAGAAATAATCTTGAAAGTCAGGTTTTAATATGTCAAATTTAAAATGAAGAACCTGAGGTTTAAAATATTGCCTAAAATCACACAATAAGTAAAAAGTTCAGGAGGTAAATGTAGGAGTCTGTGGTTACTACATTATCTTTTTAAAGCAGATACAGGATATGATTTGGAGTTGAGTTTTAAGTATATATAGGAGCCAAGTAAACAGGTAAAAAGAAAATAATTCCAGATACAGAAAACAATAGTAACCGAGGCACGCGTGATAAAACGAATAGCATAATTTGCCAAGTTAGTAGGGCTTCATCGATATGATATTGATTCTTGAAATGAAATCCCAGAAAATTAGACTGGAACTGTGCACTATAACCAAATTATAACACATCTAACATGGAATAGCAAGGAAACATAAATCATTAGAAAGTTTTAAATAGGTAAATAAATTTGTACTAGATCTTTATAAAGATAATGCTAATAGCAGCATAGACAATGAACTGTCAGAATGAGTGGTTTATAGAAGAACAATTTAGTAAAACCCTATAACTATGAGCATAGGTTTCTGAGTCCAACCAAACTTGCATCAATCAATTCTAATTTTGAGGATCAAATATTGAATATTTACCAAGCATCTGTCATGGTGTCTGACAAATAGTAGTCCTCTGAAAATATTAATTGTTGTTAGGCTATTTGAAAAGAGAAATTAATTGCTCTTTAAAGTACATGTGTTCATGGCTTGCTATGTGACAGGAATTCTTTTAAGTAATGGGGATACTTTGGTGAACAAAACAGAAAGTCCTTGTTTTCAAGAGACATATTCTAGAGGGGAAAGATGACTCCGAAAAGAAATTGAAAAAAAAGAACAGAAAAATGTCAGAGACATTTCTGAGAAAGATTTGGCAAGTTTTATTACACAATACATGTGAGATGGATAGTGTCATAGTGAGGGCAATAGAGGAAGAGTTAGAACCAATGCTTTTTACCTTGGGTGCAGCCCAGAACCATTATGTTGTCATTAGCCAAAATAAGAAAGGAGACCCAAGAACACAACAGGGGGCAGTTTTGAGAAAAGGGTAAAAAAATATTTTTATCTAGAACATGTCAAATTACAGAAGTCTGTCAATCCAGGTAGAAAGAGTGGGCTCTGGAAATTGGTTTCTATAGATGGTATGTTGTAGTAGGAAGGAAACATTTTGTCTCGGTTACACAGCTCCCAGCAGAATGTTGGTACATACTGAGCATGTACTTAATAATTTTGATGTGAAACATAGTGAATATATATTTTGAAGGAAATGTTACTGGAGCTCTGTGGCTAACTTGAAATATGCTTATGATAAAAAAATTCTGTTCTGCCTCCCACCTTAACAGTTATTTGACAATATCAACTCTCAGATACATGCTAGTAGCAAACCTTGAGTGGTTTGACTACCACTTGCTATGAACTTGTATGTGTCACACACTGGACTGGACTGATCACTCTACCAAGAAAAGGGAAACAGGCAGTGTTTCACAAAGGGAATATCACTTGAGGTGGGGAATGGGGAATATTTGAGTAGACATAGAACATGGTGTTGGAAGTAGAGTGCTGTCAGCTAGCAGGGCACCAGAGGGTGACAGAAGTTTTTAAAGGACATGTAAAATAATTCGAACTTTGTTCCATAAGTAAACAAAATTATAGAATGTTTCACATTTGAGAGTGAAATGTTCATATTTATTTTAAGAAAAATTAAGCAGAGAGAGGAGTGTGGCAGATGATATTGCAAGGATATTACATAAGACATTATTTTTAGAAAACAATTGATAGGATTTTAACAGCACATATTTGAGAATTTCTGGATTAGACACTTTTGCTTTTTCTTAAAGACTGGAAAATATGAGTATCTTATGTCAATGGAGAATGTATAAAAATCCAATATATTAATTATAAGTCAGTGCTAACTATATTTAATATTTTATGTTATCTTATGATTAGTTCACATATATACTTTTTTCTCAGATATATGAATAAGTACATTAAAGTCTGAAACTTATTTCAAAAATGAATCTCGCAAAGTGAAATAAATTTCAGAATTGGTCAAATCTCTGGAAAATTATGGTAAAAATTTCAGTGATGGGCATGAGCCATAGATAAATTCTGAACTGTTTTATGAATCATGAAATATTGTCATGTTTAATATAGTTTCAGTCTTACATGTATTCATATAAATTACAAATTTCTAACATAGTTGAAATGATAATTTCCCATTAACCAAAATATTTTAATACAGGACCAGAAGTCTTAACCAGACAGAAAATAGTAAAAAGTGTAGTCCATAATGAATAATTAATGCTTTTATCATATGAATTTCATGGAAAACCACAAACATTTAAAAACTCTGGACAAGAAATAAAGTATATCATACTATAAGATTTTATCTAGCAGTTAATGAAATAGTAAATTAAATTAGCCAGTAAAGCATAAATGAGTATTAGTAGCTTAAAATTACAATTTTCAAATTTAAAATGTAATAAAATAAAACATTTACAAATATCAAAATTTTTGTCATTTAATGTTTCTTGCTAGGATATTTTAATTTAGTCACTGGGCATTGTTTTCGAGCATGCATGGAAAACAGAAAACATCTTTTTTAATGTTTATTGATCAGAAGTATCACTAATCAGAAAAAAAATGCTTTCCGAGAATCTCCTTCCTCTCCCCTATTATTAGGGATATAATAGATTTGCTTATTAGATGAGGCATGGCATCAAAATTAAACATCTCTATCTCTTGAAATTTTCTTAATAATTCTTCATTGTAGCTTTGTTTTATATTTTCTTTTAGGATTGTAGACAAATTTATTCATAATATGTTGAGTGCTGGTTAATAATGATTTTAGAGACCAAATCCTGTGCAGATTGAATTATACACATATTTTAGGAAGGCACGTTGTAGTTTACTTAGTAAAGGACTCCATAAACTTTATGTAATTCTTTCGTTTTAACTTATTATTTTCACAGTGCCTTGAATCATGAATCATGATGTTTGGGACCCACATGGGAAATAATATAAAACACAATGTATTTCATTGCTACTTTAATTAGAAAAGAAACTGTTCAGTAATGTCTGTAACTCTGGAGGAATTCTAAACACAGATTTGAAGATCTAAGAAACCTGATTTAACTAAGTTGTCAGCAACAATTTGAAGCTAGTTCTAAGAGTGTTACACTTGATACACAGGAATGTATTTTAATACATATTTTAAGGTTAAAGGAGTTAGCAGTATCTGTCATAATTTGTACCCACACTTTGACCCAGCAATTTCACTTAAGGGATTATATCTGAAAATCATATACAAAGGTATGTTATAGAATTTTCACTGTAGAATTTTTTTTATAATGGGGAATATTAGAAGCAACTTATATATTCATAAGGAGAGGGTCAAGTGTTTCAACTAGACTGTTCAAGATTTTAAAGAAAAATGTACTCTATTTGTACTGACATAGAAATATTTTCAATATATATTAAGAAACAACAAAAAACACATAATACAATACACATAATGTGGTTCAATGTATGTGTGTTATTTCATATGTGTGTCTGTGCCTATACATGGGCATGCCCACACAAAGGAAATATCCTAGAAAATTAAATTATGGGCAAAACTGTTTATCCTATAGAAATTTGTGAGTGCTTTCTATGTTTTGCATTATTTGTATATTTAAAACACAAAAGTAGTATGGTTCATCTGTCTATACCCACACATACTCTTTTATTTTTTCCTTACAGCATGTTTTAGTATTTTATTAGCAAAAACAATTGCAAAAGATATCTATAGTATGATGCACACCTTACACCTGTCTAAAGTTAACATGTAATGTTTCTTCAATAATTTTTTTTTAAATAGAGAAAGATATAGTGTTCCACTTATCATTGCACATTTGTTAGTATGAGCCAGTCTGGCAGGTGAAAAAATATATACAGATATATGCATTTATACAAATATATACGTGAATGTATATTTTTCCATACAAAAAACCTAAGCATTAGGAGTAAGTTGATAAGTTCATTATGTGAAAATAAACAAGGTAGGCTAATATTTAAGGGCCTGTTATATAAAATTCGAGAAATCATGCTTTGAAGTTCAGCAACTATGAAACACTGGACAAGTTTGTTCAATTTTTCCACAAGCATCTTTTTTTTGGTTAACTTAAAAATGGATATTACACTATGTATTTACTGAAATTATAGGAATGTTAAACTGGGTAATGCATGAAGTCTTGCAGCATCCTAAATTTCTCTAAAATTTAGAGTTTTGGTGTTTTTTCATAAAAAAATTTATATTAATAACCTGTTTTCCTCAGTGAGTTATATAAAGTCTGAAACAAAATATAGAAATGTTTTATCATGAATATTTCAACAATGAATATGTTTGCAAGATTGTTTAATTTTTTAATTGTATCTTTTCCTATGAATATAAAAATATAACTATTTTTGTATCAGAAAGATAAAGTTTAGCTTTAAGAAACATACTTTCTGTGATTCTTTCATTTTAATTAATTATTTTCATAGTGTCATCAATCAGTGATGTTTGGAGTACACATGGGAAAGAATACAAACTAAATTATAAGACTGAACATAGGTAAATTGGTTTTCACTGTTGAAATTATTAACTTCTTTCTAAAATGAGTTTTTCATTACAGATTTTCATTATGCACTCAGGCCCTAGTCTCCTAACCAGTAAAGTAATTCATACATGGGGGAATGAAAAAGAGGAGATACTGAAAGGTTGGTATATAAATTATGTTTAAGGTAATGAATCTAGGTTAACATGTCTGTTTTTAAATTCATTTATTTCTTTTTAAAACACCACTTGAAAATCTACCAGGTAAAGTAACCACGGGAAAAGTCAGTCGATTCTTTTCCCATTGAAGGATAAACCAAATGAACTAGATTGTCACATAACTATTAAGATAACTAGGCTTAATCCTAACTTTAGTAGTCTGGGAAATGAAAAACAAAATGCAATGTGTTAGAAATTTTTTTTAAGATTTCAGGTAGCAAGGTGAATAAAGGAAACTAAGATATTAAAAATACATTGTGTTAAATATCAATTATATAAAGTTATAAATATCACTAGGCCACACAAATGTCAAGTCTTCTTTAGCATTTAGCTATGGGAATGTAGAGAAAGAGTACCAAGAACAGGTTGTAGGTTGATTAATGATGTTTTTCTTCTTATATCTGAAATATTACTTCTAATCAACCTGAAATTATTTATCAATCAAGTTCTATTACATACCACTTTGTGTCCTTGGTTGTTTATTCAGGTGACTGGAGTACAGTATTAAAATCAATTTTATAAATAAATACTATACCTCACATAAAATTTTGATTTCATAATGTTTTAAAAGAATGAAATACTCCTAGGCTTGTTACCATGGTGGCCTTGGAAACCCACCTCCACCTTCAAGTCCTACAGGGGTTGGAGAGGATTTCAACTCCCCCACACACCCCATGATGCCATTTTATGATATACTCTTTGTTCTTTTCCCCTGCACCCAGTTTACATTTGACTCTTAACAGGCTCAGAACACAGTATTTTTTTTTTTTTTTTTAATGTTTACAACTAATCCTTTCTAGGATTTTTGCTTCACAACTTTTTACGCAATACTGATTTTATATGTAGAAATGTATGTGCTTTTGCTTTACAAATATGTTTTAAATGTTATATGCTTATTAAAGAAAACTAGAAAATATACAAGAATATAAAGAAGAAAGTAATAAACATTCATATTTATATTAAATACAATCAATTTTAACATCTTTGTAGTTCTTTGATCGTTTTTCTATTCATTTTTGCAAACTAAAATCGTATATATATTTAAGAATAGCAAGCAAAAGAATACAGATTTTAGATAAAAGCTAACATGTGGAGGTGATTTATTGACAAAGTTTTGGACATTTTATTCAGAAAGAGTTTTAAAGATGCAGAAAATAAATTCATTTCTCAAGTTTCTTGACATAGAAGTGAACATTGTGTTACCTCTCAAATCAACTCTACTTTCCTGTTTGGATAAGCACGAACCAAAACTAGCTGGCAATAATCCTTGTACGCGCAAAACTACATAAATGTTAGAAACATTATAAGCATGTTCAGGAAGGGAGAAAACCAGCTCAAAGTGTCTAAAACAATGTATAATGTATTATATTTAACTTATTTACTGATTCTAGAAAATGTGAAGGTATGAATGAGGAACTGAGTTTTATAGTACTTAAGTCCAGCTTCACAGCTCAGATTCAAAATCAATGTGAAAATACTCAGGTCCTATTTGTTTCTTTTAATTTGGAACCAAAATTACTTTAAAGACCTGTAGTCCTTCTTGATCATGCCTCTCCATTCTTGGTTCCTAAATCATACATGAAATGATTTAATGTAGATGTCTTTAGAGTATTTTTAAAAACTTTTTAGATCATATATAACCATCAGTTCACTTCTATAAAACATGTTTTATTTCCCTGGACTTTGTATATCAAAATAAAATATTTAAGGAAAATTTTTGTGAAGTGCAGCTATGAGATAATAAGATTTCCTTTTAAAAGTTCCAACATACTTTCTCATTACCTTCGTTTTTAATGAATTTGTTATTGAGAAATCTGAATCATTCTTCTCATTTTGTCAAGCTGTTTGTTTTGTATTAATTTGTATTATTTCTGCTAAGGTAGTGATTTTTACAAAAGAGGAAAAAAACAGTCATAATATAATAATGTAGCACTCTACATGCTGCTTCTCGTTACACTTTCAGAAACTTTGCCACCCTTGTCCAGCTCTGTCTGCCATTAGCTTTTCTATGGAATATTTCCTAAAGACCTCCAGTCACAAGTAAACAGAACAACTCTCCTTTTCTAGTTTGTGTTTCTATAGTAAAATGTACACATTACTAAAGTCATACTTATAACATTTTATGGATTTCATTTTGGCTCATTTACGTTGCACTAAGTAATTAGTGCAAGAACACAGACTTAATATTTATTCTCACACATAACACATGCATAGTGAAGATGCAACACATGTTAAAAGAACAAAAGCAATATTTAATATCCAGGGTAACATAGACTAAATAATCACTAATTATGTTTCCAAAAATTATTGATAAAGCTATCAGGAATATATGTATATATGTATATATAATCACAACATATGTTTTTATTTTACCTCCTATCTGTGTCTTTTTTCTTCTTCTTTAAGTGAAGTTGAATGTAGAATTGCAGACATTGTGCCTAGCACAGACACCTGGTACTTAGTGTAAATTCTGTGTGTGTTTGAATGAATGAATACATAAGCAGTAAAGAATTACCAGAAGTCTTACTTTTCTGATTCTAGAATTTAATAATGAGGTTAAGAAAAACAATGCTTACTTAAACAATAATTAGTGTTACTGAGTATGTTATTTAAATAATAAAATCTATTTATGCATTCATCATGTTTGGTAACAGTTATTACCAAATTCAAGTTAATATCTACTGATCTATTATTCCACAAAATGTTTAGCAATATTATTGAGACAATGTTTTATATTATTTTATACTATGCAAATAATTATGCATAAATGCTTGCTAAATCTCTTTGAAGAAAATAATCATTTGTATATTTTCTTTTTATATTAGAGATATCAATATGACTCAACGTTCTTCAATATCAATTTCATCAAACTTTGACTTAATTGAAAAGCACCTAAATTTTAAGATCTCTCTTGTCAAACTTTACATAAACTGAAATGTATAAAAAGTAAGAGATTTAAAAAGAAAGCTTATCATTTAGCAGACATATATGGCATACTTCCCATGTATTGTATTGGGCAAGTCACTTAAATCATAATGATCTTCAGTTCCCTTATTCGTCATGTGAGGATAAACATAATATATTCTTATCTGCTGTATGAATTTTAAAGAAGATTTAGCAAAACATATTTGAGACTCTGAATTAATTAGCTATCCTCCTTATTATTATTCCTTCTTTCCCCACCACAACTCAAAACAGTTTTCATCAGTATAACTTTCTTTCGTACTTTCTTAGTACTAAGTACTATTCTTGTTAAAGTAGCTAGTTCAATATTATTTTTTTCATTCTAACCAGACCTTTTTCAGCTCACTGGAAAGAAGCTAGAAATCTGTAAGAGAAGGATAGTCTAAAGGAAAAGTTGGCAAATAAAGTACATTTCTTAGTGAGTGTCAGAGTTTAAAAATATTTATTTTTCTTTCCAATCCTCTTTCCAAATTTTGTTATTTTTATAGTCAGTGTCAGTAAACCCCGATCCTGTCAACATTATACATTTTCTTTTTGGAGCTTAAAGTGAACCAGAAAATAAATCTTTCTGGTCATCACTGTGAGCCCGATGGAATAGTCTAGCCTCTATAATTTTCCACTTCACTACCACCTGTAACTACAAATGGAAAAAGTACAAGTTGAGACTATTATATATATATATATATATATATATATAAAATGGAAAAACAATTACATTTACTCCTATCAATATCTAAACCTTTTGTACAAAATGTAATGATAATCACATTTTGTAAAACCCTATTCATTTTTGTGGCTTCCCGAAGCCTTTGCTGTGTCAGCAACATTATTTCCATTCATCAAAAAGTATTGAATACTGCCCCGAGGGCATGTGCAACCTTCCACGAAGCAAAGTAGAAAAAATAAATTGGGCAAGCATTAAAAAAGGCTAGCCAAGCAATTCAGATACACATAGCGGTGAGAAAGATATGCATGTCAGAGAGATGAACAGTTGACTGCAGGATTTCTTTTATGTGTTCCCTGATGTGAGGTTAAGTGTTGGATACAAGCCCATGTCATTTGGGGAATATCATTTACTTTTACATTCTAACTGTTGATTTAAACCTGGACTATTAAATAAAATACGAGCTACAGCTTGGTGCCTTGGGGGAGATTAATGTAACCACATTTATTCAGATGGCTAGGGATATAGTTTTCTTCTTTTCCATCCCCTTATATAGTCCGAGAATAATTTACATTGAGAAAGTGTGATTTTACTCTGCATAGCTGAAGGGAGAAAACTGAGCTTGTTAACATTTGGTGGTTTGCTGTGAATAGTCCAAGTAACATTCCAGAAATGAAAATAATTTGTAATAACTTACACAATCATATATGCATCTAAGCAAACAATTCTACTGTGCAATAATTCATTTGTCACTTCAAATCAACATCAATTCTTTAATAAATGAGCATTTTTCTTCAGTTAATGAAAACTAGCATAAAAATACTCACACAGCATCTTTCCAAGAAGAAAGGTAATGAAGAGTTTGTAAATCTAATATTTTATCTGCCTCTGTGAACAATGATTTGAGGTAAATAATAGATATTATGTGTTGCAATGACAAAAATCTTTATTTCTATACACATATATGCATATGTATGAGAAAGTAAAGGCAAGTTGATGGTCCAATAGGTCCAAAGAAATTCTTCTCCAAATTGCATGACTTTTAAAAATGTTGCACATCTGAATTCTAATAGTAGATAGATCATATTACCTATGTCTAAGGTTCCCATGGCACAAACTGATCACTCTCTTTTGTTTCTGGTCTTCTAATTATCTACAGTGCCATCATTAATTTTTCTGTTGCATTTCTTAAATATCCTAAAGATTTTGATTTTGCTAAACTATAAAAATCTCTTTATTCTACTAAATAAAAACTAATAAGTGACATTAGCCTCACTTCTCACTTAAATTATTAAGCAACTGGATCTATGGTACGTAGATAATAGACAATATTATGTTTGATAGGCTCATTGGCATTATTGCAACCAAAGAGTTCATAGATTGCATTGTAGGTCTGGCTCATGAATGGGGAGCTCTTTGGCAACCTTTTAAGAATATTATACTGTACGGAAATGAATATAAATATTCATAGGTAGTAGTTTTCCCTGTAGTTCCAAGTCCAAGATTTCTGCAATGCAAAAATGCGCAGATGAAAAAAAACAAAACAGCAACAAAAACAAAATGATAGCAGTTGTTTGTTATCTTTTTAAAAAAGACTCCACTAAGTACTTAAGTGGTACAGGAAGTTAAATAAAAAATTATACATATAAGAAGCTCAGAATCCATAGGAAGTTAGACATAACTATCAAGAAGTGGTAAATACTATGCAAATTAAATACAGATAAAATGGTAAAAGTTAGAAAAAAGTGAAAAACAATTTTTTACTGAAACCGGGTTTCAGAGTAATTTTCACTAAGAATGTGACATTTTTGTAATGTAAAATTTAAATTTTAAAATGTGTAAATTGATAACAGAATAAATCCAGAAAGATTAAAATATGAGGCAAAATGGGTGTAGCCATTATGGAAAGCATTTTGGATATTTCTCAGAATACTAAAAATAGAAGCTCCATATGATCCACTTATCCCACTTCTGGGTATTTAGTTAAAAAATACAGAAACATTAATTTAAGTGATATATAAACCCCATGATTATTGCAATATTATTCACAAAATCCAAGAGCCAGAAACAACTCATATGTCCACTGACAGATGTGTGGATAAAGATCTTGTATATATACATAATAGAATACTACTCAATTATAAAAAATAAAGATGAACTCCTATCATTTGTCACAATGTGGATATAGACCTTGAGAGAATTATATTTAGTGAAATAGTTCAGGTGGAGAAAGAAAACATTAGGTGATTTCACTCATACATAGCATATGGAGAAACCAAATACACAAATGAACCAATCAAAGAAAAAGACTTTTATTCAATAAGACAAAATCATTGGTTAACAATAAGAGAATGGACAATTCAGGTAAAAGGAATCAAATATAACGTGACGGGTAGAATTAAGCTACAAGTGACAGACTTAATATAGTATTTATGGATGTTGATACACAATGACAGGCACCTTAAACTTATATAATATTATAATACAATGTTATATTAATGAATTTTTAATGTGAAATGAATGTGGAGAATTATACATTTTTAAAATTATGCAGAGAATACACTGAGCCCAAGGAAAAAGGAAATATGTAGGAAAGCATGTCCACCTACGAAACAATTTTCAAAATAAACTGTGTTGTACCAAATAATGTCCTTGATCTTATGTACTTCTCCAATGTTCAAACCTTAAATTTCTCTAATCAGATGTATAGATTCCAGAAGTACCATGCTGTTTGTTTTTTACATCCACTTACTCAGTTTTTCCTCTGGTTTGAGGTTAATTTCACCATTATTGAGTCCAACGGAAGTCTGCTGCATTTTTCCAGGAGCTGTCTTCTGGCACAATAACATTAATGTGCTAATATTGGTGGAGGGAAATTCCCTAGTACCCCTGGAACTATCCCACCTGCGTGCAATGGACTTTATGTAGCTTAGATCTGGTTGCAATCAGATGATTTGTCAAAGAAGTCCAAGTCATGTAAAGACTGGGCCATCTTCCTGTGGTTAAAGCTACATATTAAAAAAAAAAAATCCTCCTGGTTTGAAATTGCTTGGAAGTAGGTGATTTCAACACTGTAACAAAACTTTATGATATAGGAACATTCAACTTGTAGAACAGAAAGGTTTAATACTGTATGAACATTTGTTTTCAAAAAGATAATGTCCTACTTCCTTCATTTAGTTGATTTGTGGATGGCAGCTCATCAATGTTTTTTTGTTTTTGTTTTTGTTTTTATGTTTTTTTTTACCCAGCATCAAGGTTCACCAATAATTTCAAGGATAAAGTAGTTGCTTAGCACAAGAAAAGCATATCAGTCCCAAACAACCTATTTTCCCAATCCTTTCTTTCAGCACATACCATTACTCAGATGAATACATGAGGCCTCTAAGAAGTACCCTTAGCTCTGCTACACAGAAGGATGCCAGTTTACTTATGAAACAACTCTATGTAAATAGTTGCACAGCTTGTGTGAAATTTGCTAGGGAGCCATGCTTCATGTATCAGCAGTCATCCAGAGGTTTTGTTTGTTATGTTGTTTTGCGATCCTGAGAGCCCAGGTACATCCTGCTAAAAGCTTTTTCACAAGTACCAACTCTCCCTCTAGCAAACACCACTAACCATCAAAGATTTCTGAATCTCATTCCAGTAAGGGTTATTATTAAGTTGTTCTTGATCTTTTTTAACCTGCCTATCTTCCAAGCAAATCTAATTCCTTGGCTATTTTTTCTGGACTGGCTAAAATGTCCAGAAATGTCCTGGCATTCAATGTTCAATATTGCAATAGTTTTAAGGGTACACGTAACTCATTTTTGTATAGTTTGTAGTCCTACAAATGCTCACATTCTAATATATTCAAAATACAGCAATAGTCAACCTTGTAGAACTTGAAAATGATGCAATTAGTTGTGCAAAAGTCTTTGCTTATGATCATCAGCTTTGGATTTTAAACAAACATAGAATTGAATACCAACAAAACATGAGAAGGAAACATCTCAATGTCATTTAAGGTCAAAAGGAAGCCACTGGAGTTAGCAGCTCAGATCCACTAAATTACTATCTTGAAATTTCTGGATGAAGCAGCTAAGATTTCATATTTCTTCCTCCAGATTTTCCTCAATTGCTGGAGCTCCTGTCTCAAAAAGCCCAACCTTTATTGTGGGGGCAACCTTGCAAAGTCCTTTTTCCAGTTAGGTGACCCTTAGAAAATTCACAACCTGAGAAAACTTCATCAAACAGAAGATGCAAGACCTCTTATAGAATCGAGAAGAATGATACTGTTTTGTTATTCTCTACTGATCTTTAGGCTTCTCTGTGAGGTCCAGCTGATTGGCATGATGCCAGGTACAGAGCTTATAGCAACAAGAGAGTGCATGCAGTACTAGCAAGCCACCACAGTAAGCCCAAGGTCTTTTTTTTAAATTTCCTGTAGGAAAATTTTTGATTTTAATATCAAACTACTCTTATTATAAAGCAGAACAAGATTTGGTTAACTAGTAGGACACAGGATGAAGAAATTGTAGTTTGATTCAAAAAAATTGTTCAGGCCTCTGCCTCCTCTACGAATCCAAGTACTCTATGGCTTTCTTGAACATCCTGGCTTAAAGAAATGCAGAGTACAAATAAAAGCACAGCTAATTCTGGAACTTAAAAAAATGCATAAATAAAATGCTTTGATTTATCAGATAACCCTTCCCCTATTTTTGCAAAGAGGACTGGAAATAAAATGACTGGATTTGGCTTTGGTATAGCTTTTCCTCATAAATTCCAGGATTTGAGCAGCAAGGTCTGAATGGTCCTTGGTTTTCAGTTATGTGCAGAACCAGGGCTGTTTCTTTGCTAACATACAGTTTGCCATGGGTCCTTGGTTTATCATTGTGATGAGGGGTCATTTTCTGGCAGCTTTCTTGTCTTCTGTCCTGAAGCCACAGCAGGACCCAGTTGTTACGTTTTCCTTTACTAACCTGGGCAAGGTGGCTTCCTCTGATCATACCGGGGCTGGAAAGACAACCTTACACCTCCTCTAGAGCAGATCTTCTTACTTCCCTTTGAGAAGCTGAACTTCCAGAAATAGCTTCCTGCTTCTGGTTTAGAGGCTGAGATTTTAGATAAAGATAAATAAATAAACACCACACAGGTAGGGAAAACATTAGCAATTCATTGCTGTGGCCAAAGTTAAGTAAGGTAATAACCTCAACTTCAAGGGCATGAGAAATGGTGACAGGTGAGAGATGAAGAACTGTAGATAGGACTTAAAATGTTTTGACTATGGGAAAGCAAGAGACAAATATTTTGAGATGATGTGGCAAGAAGATAAGAAAACCTACTAAAGATGAGACTCTGGGAAGAAGAGAAGGCTAAAAGGAAAAATCATTCTATAGTTTTAGATTTATTGTATTTGACTAGTAGTCAGAATTTCTACAAAGAGATAGTAGTTATTATTTAATAATTGGAACTAGGTTCAGGAAGAAGTACTAGCTAAAGATCTGAATTCTCAATTTTCCTTCAAAAGTATTTGTAGAAGTCATACAATGCTAAATGGTTGCGAAGAAGAAAAAGAAGAGAAGTTTGAATAGAGTTGTAGGAAAGAACAATCTTATAGAATGGAAAGGGTATTATAAGAAGGTTGTAAATCCTCACTAGTTTGTAAACTTTAGGAGATAAAATTCAGGTAAGATCAGTATTAATTGGAGAGAAACAGCAATATCTTTTTACTGATATACCTGTTTCGTTTTCCTCAATTTAGTAATTGTTTGGTATGATGGCACATGAAAATTATTTAAAATACCTGTTTTTGAAGTTTGGTTATAGTTTCATACTGTGACCATTCAGCACTTTAGTCTTCCAAAGAGAGTATGATTCCACCCTAAAACTATGAAGTCTTATTGAATCATCTATGCCAACTTTGCATGCATTTAGATTGGGTAGGAGGGTAAAGGGATAGAAGGGGAAATGGAATTATTTTATATCCTATTGGCAAAATTATATTAACAATCAGCAGTAGTATATTATAAACTGTGACAAAGAAGATGTTTTTGAAAACACAAGCAGTAAAACTGCTAAACAAAGCATGTTTAGTGCTCCCCATTATATGTGCAAGAAATAAACTGCATCGCAGCATATGTTGTTAGCAAATAACTCTCTGGTGGCATTTAGGATATATAAATATGAAACATCAAGTGGAGAAAATAATTTACTCAAACTATGGTAGGTTGCTATTTGATTAAATAAATCTGAACTATATTAATCAACCCATGACCTTTTAAAAACCCGTTTGCTTTTTCTCAAATTATACCAAGACCATGTAATAAATAAGACATTGTTTGGACTCAGAACCAAAACTCTACAAATAATTTGTCCTCATTTGCATAGCTGCTATTTTCAAGTAGAAAAATTATACACGGAAGTTTATTTTAGCTGATGTGCTTCCTTGTTTAAAAACTTGAAACTAATCTTTTTCTTTCTTGAAATACTTCTGGTTTTTACAGTAACATGAGCTTATGTCAGCCATGTTATATTTACTGGTTTTCAATAGAAATCAGTACTCTTTATTGGCTGCTATCAACATGCTCTCTTTTTACACTAGACTCTGAGACTGATATTTTTATAAAGTGTCTTTGAATTAAAAAGTTCAGATGGCTACCCAGTAACTCTATCTTGATATCCAGCAGTTATCTTGCTTTTAAATAACTCTATTCCTCTCAATTCCATTCCCATCTCATTATTGTTGACTGCACACATTTTTGTGTAATATGGATCTCTCCTCCTTTGTTGGATTATTTTGAATTATATTGGTTTATGGTCAAGTAAGAATATTTTTTAAATCCATAGTTGACATATATACATCGCTGATCAAAGCATGCAGCGTTTTAAATACTGCTAGATAACATTGGAGTATTCAGATTTCCCTTGCTAATTTTTTTTAACTATTTAAAATGTGAAATTATGATACAATATTAACATCCTTCACTGTTTTTGTAGATCCACCATTGCTATATTTCTGAGAGTTCTTTGATTTATGTATTTTTCTACTGTAATTTTTGACAACTTTTGGCCTTGGACATTAGTGTTAAAAGACTAAACATTTGGAATTTAAACTTTTGGAATCTTCTTTTGTTTTGGATTTAGGAAGTTTTTTATTGCATTATTTGGTCATACTTTATTGAGAATTTGGGAATTTAACATAATAAAATGCCCTTAATTATATAGTTATGTGCTTTTATGACCACTATTCAATCCACCCACATTTAGACCAAATATATTTGGTCTTCTTCCAGGGTTTCTGGCTCACTCATTGCTCCCCAAATCCTTGGAATTTCTTAAATTTTGAAAGGGATAAAGGTGTATCTTTTGTTAGAATGATGGTGTATTTTGTTATGCTAATGAGATTGCCTTTATACTTTCTAAGCTTGGGGGTAGGTGCTATGCTAACCAACCAAGTGATTAGCAAGATGGAACTTTGTTTGGGACCATCTCTGGTAGAGGGAGAGGGTGATGTTCAATCTGTTGCCAATAGCCAGTGATTAATCATTATCATGGCCATGTAAAGAAACCTGAAAGGTTGGATCTCAGTAATCTAGTTAGCAAAATATTTCTCTGAATTCTGTAAGTTGCTGTATCAATAAGATTTGATGTAGTGTCACTATCACGACAAGCTTCGGTGAAGAAATTTTACTTGTGGCTCAAGTCAATAGCATTTAATTACAATATGATTTATTAGGGAAATTCACATTATATTGTGGGGCTCAAAGGCAAAGTTACCCAATTTCTCTAAATTTTGTCATAAGCTGGACGAATGAACAAATTTATGTTAGATGCAATTAGTAAAGTCCAGATTTAATAACACTTATGGAGAATTTGCATGCAGTAAATTCTGAGGTAGTTGGGGTAGATCAATGATTTATATACTGTGGTGAGGTATGGAGAAGAGACCTGGGGCCTCAGGGTTGAAAGGAAGGGAGTAGCCATGTGGCAAAGAGAAATAACTTATCCCTACTCTTACTCTAACAGTATAAAAATTGTAACTCCCCTTTCCACATTCTTATAGAGAATAGGCACAGGAGATCATTTCTCGATTAGTAATTGAATAGAGGCCCAGGGAGTAGCAGATGCTGCCTTTGATTAAAAGAAGGGCTGCAGGGTTAGAAGAATATGAGCTTCTTTTTTGTCTCTGGGTCTGTCCTTTATAGTACTTGACTTTATATCAGAGTAGGTTACGTATGTACTGGAGAACAATTCAAAGAAACTTGGGGCATCGTGTTATAGTCCCTTCAATATCTTAAACGTGTTATTCGATTGGCAATAAAATGTAATATTACTAGCCAATTAGAAAAGACCACTGAGACAACCTTCAGAGTAGCAACGTGTTTCCTGCATCAAGTTCCAGTGGCAGCTGCCAAACATAGAGAAATCCTCAGAAAACTCATGGTCCTGAGTCCAAAGTGCCTCACACTGGTTGAGTGTAGCTCTTGTATTTATAATGCTTCAGAGGAAGTATTGTCAGAGTCACCTGTTAAGTTTTGGGCTTGACCTCTTTGCTCAGTTAGGTTTTTCATCAGTGCCACCCTTCATTTTTTGGGTGAAAATCTCTCCATACAAAAGGGTTATTATTTGTGCCTGTTTATCATGCTCCAACATCCATTATCTATCTATTTTTGCTTAGTTTGTTTATCAATGTCCATTGCTGCTTTCATTTTAAATAGTCACCAAAAGTCACTCAATTATCTATTAGTCAGGATCATTATAATAATAATACATATAACAGATGGAGAAAAAATAACCCTCATAGACTGTTGGTGGCAGTACAAGTTGATCCACCCACTTTAGAAAGCAAGATGGTGATTTTATAAATTAAAAACAGAACTATTTACAACAGTCAAGATATGGAATCAACCTAAGTGCCCATAGGTGGATGAATGAATAAGAAAGATCTGATGTATATACACAAGAGAAGACTACTCAGTCAGAAAAAAGGTGAAATCTTGCCATTTGCAACAACAGAGGAGATAATTTTTTTTGCTGCATGAAGTAAGTCAAAAGGAGAAAGATGAATGCTAGATGATTTCACCTATATCTGGAATACAAACAATGAAAATGAATGTTTAATTTAAAAATTAGAATAAACCTTTAGATCTTGACAGTAGAACAAAAGTTACCAGAAGTAAGAATTGTTGTGGCTAAGATCTTTTGGTAGAGGGGTTTTATTTTCCTTTTCCTTTCTTGGTATTTTTCTTGTGTTCAATAAAAATAAAATAAAATGCAGAAATACAGGTAACAATCTGGAATTGTAATTTGTATCCTTTGTTGGAGCGGATCATTTGAATCTCAGAATTACAGTTGGTCAGTAAGAAGCACAGAAACAACCTAGGCTGCTAACAAGTGACTAAAGTGATGGGGTTATTTTGTAAGACTGAATACTTGAATTGTGGAATTGGAATCTGCTGCTATGTCTGTATAGACAGTGTCAGAATTGAGTTGCATAGTTGGACACCCAGATATTTCCCAGAGAATTTTGTTGATGTGGGAAATGCCCAGATAAATCCAATTGAAATTTGGGTCCCAGAACATTCCTACACAATTTAAGTTTTTATTTTGTTTGCATTTAGTATTGGGAGTTGTATGTGTATGTTTATATAAAGAACATTTTCTTTATCTGCTGACACATGCTCGGGTTGTTTCTAAATCCTGGCTATTGAGAATTATCATGTAATAAACATGGGGGTGTGATATCTCTTTGGGACAGTAATTTAATTTCCTTTGGATATATACCCAGAAGTGCATTTGCTTAATCACCTGACTGTTTAGTTATAAATTAATTGAGGAATCTTCTATTTGTTTTAAAAGTGGCTGAAATAGTTTGCATTTCAGACATAGTAAATAAGCCTTCCCTTTTCTCCATGTCCTTGCCAAAACTTACTAACATTAGTCTTTTTGATAATAGCTATTCTAATAGGTGTGATTTGGTATCTCACTGTGAATTTAATTTGCATTTCCATGACAGTGATGTTGAATGTCATTTCATGTAACTGTTTTGCTGTTTGTTGTCTTATTTGGAAAAATATCTGCCCATTTTTTAATTTTTTTTTTTTTTTTGCTATTGATTTGTATGAGACCCTTACATATTTTGGATATTGACTGCTTAGCACATACAGAGTTTGAAAATATTTTCTCCCATTCTGTAAGTTGCTTTTAAATTTTGTGTATTTTTCTTGTACCTAAGATTTTTAGCTAGAAATAGTGCACATATTTATATTTTTCTTGTTTGTTTGTGTTTTTGTTGTCATCCAAAACAACATAGCCAAGAGCAATGTCAAGGAGATTTTCTGTGTCCATTCCAATCTTATTTTTAAGTCTTTAATTCAATTTGAGTTAATTATTGTGAATGGTATAAGATAAAAGTCCAGTTTCGTTTTTGCTTATAAATTTCCCACCACCATGCATTGAAGAGACAATTCTTTCCCCATTGCGTATTCTTGACCCTCCTGTCAATTATTAGCTGAGGCATATGTGTGGGTTTATTTTTGATCTCTTGATTCTGTTCCATTCTTTTATTTATACATTGTTATAACAATATCATACTGTTTTTATTGCTATAGCTTTGTAATATAGTTTGAAGCTAGAAAGTTTCATGCTTCTTTTGAGTTTTATGTGTCTTTTGTGGTTTTACATAAATTTTAGGATTATATTTCTACTTTTGTGAAATGCCATTAGAATTTTGATTACATTTAATCTATAGATGACTTTCAGTAATATGAAAAATTTAACAATATAAATATTAATTCTTCTATTCATGAACGTGGATTATTTTTCTATTTGTTTTCTGTCTTTTTGAGTTTCTTTCATCAATATCCTGCCATACCTTTTGGAGTCTACCTCCTGGCAGCAAACTGGAGAACTCATGGAGCTAACTTTTTCATCTCCTTTCACAAAAGGATTATTATGTTATGCTACCTTTTGTCTTAGTTTTTGAAGCTATCTTTCATCAAGCATGGCTGAAATATTTCTGGAAATGCAAGAGAAAATCTTTATAAGTTTTTTCAGCTATGGATTTTTTGGTGTCAGAAAGTGGTTCAGTGATCACCTACAATGTGCCAGCTATATTTCTTACTGTTTGCTTGGTATTTTTTATTATTTTCATAAAATCAATATGTTGAGTTAATATATGGATGTGTAGTTATTTAATATTATGTTATCATGTATAGCCTTTTTAAAATCATTGATTTTACAAATTTTCTCCATAGATGCTTTATCAAGTTATTTTCTCTGTCCTTTAGATATACCCCCATTAATTCTTAAGAACCTCTTTGCTTCATAGCACAACAAAAAAGATAACATGTCAGTATCCTTTCCTCTTACCTGTCTATCTTTGTTTCTCTGTAAATTTGAAAATACTTTTTACCTTTTTACTTTTTCTCAATATCTGTTTGTATTTTCTTGCCCAAGTGATTCTGTTTGAGGTGGGAGAAGAGTTTCAATGGATTGTTAGCTTTTTTATCTTTTCTTTTATTGTGGTATAGTCTAGTATATTTTAATAAAATATATATTTTAGTCTGTCTTCTAATTTTTTGTTTGCTTTTATGTGAGTTCCTCAGACAATTGTTTGTCCTATAGGTTGTTGTTTTCATTTATTTGTTAATTGAAGTTAGTGTCATTGTGGTTCTCTTTGTTGTGCTGAGTTTTTACACTATAGAAGACTGATTTGTGCTCTTATAGTTTTGAATGAATTTTGGAGGATTATAATGGAGGATTGGATAGTAGAATTTAAGTGGACATGGATACTCTTTAAGAACATCTAAAACATTTCCTTTGTTAACTATTTGAAATTATATTCTGAAATTTTGTTCTATTTTGCATTATTGCAGTGTACACTGCAGTCTTACCTCCAAAACATTGTGTTATGACTTTTTATACTATCTGAAATATCATGTATCACCCATATCCTTATATTATATATTTATAAATGAATTAGGTTAAATACAGTTAATAACATTTTTGTTTTCTGCCAAGAAATTAAATTTGTATCTGTTGTGTTATTTCTATTTTATTCAATATCATAAATTATTATTATAATATACACTGGATAGTCTCTTGGAAATGACACATTTAACAAATCATATAAAATCTAATCAGTAAACTTCATACCAATAGTGGTAAATAGAGCAGGCTCTGTAGTCAATTCTGGGATATAAAATTTTGAGTCATTCCTTATGGAGACACCCTGTGAAAGACAAGTGTTTTGGGGCTTCGTCATTGTATATTTTATTTGAAAATTTATCTAACAGTAGTGTTAAAGTCTTAAATTCATTATTAAAGTTAATTGATTATCCTTGCAAATGGTATTACTAGTACTGAATAAGCATTTGATGAATGCTAATATTCTTATCACCCTTATATATAATTATCTACATTTGAAATGTGTAGTCATACTATTTATACTTTTACTTTGCCTCAATGATTCAAATTAGAATGGACCTCTTGACTTAGATTTATATTGAATTTAATACTTTCAATGTTCATGGCATCCAAAAACTTACTATAAAAAGTTGCACATACTTTGATCTATTTACTTGGAAAAAAGTCACATTTATGCACTTCTGTACAGTAAATAAAATGCAATTGCTTTTCAACAGACAATAGAGAATTTTTAAAAACTAAAACTAACTTTTTAAATATTACTGAATGTCAGTACATTTAAATATGGAAAGTTCAAAAAGCAAAAACAAGATTGAAAATTTCTGATAACCACTATACTAACAGCTATTAATATTTTATAGATTGATTCCAGTTTACGCTATAAACATCACATTTTTTGCAGCACTGTAACTAGCCTTTTGTTCACCAACATATTTTTTCTTTGAATAAATTTTTAGAAATACGATTGCTGAGGCAAAGGGAAATCATGTATTTCATGCTATTGACCAGTCTTTCCAAAATTGGCATTTAGAAATAGTGTTTCACTATGTATGATTACATTCTAATTTTATTCATATTTGTTAATTTTCAGCAATCAAAAAATAATTTATAAAGAAAATTTTGCTTTGTCTACAGAATCATTACCCAACAATAGGATTTGATTTACCTGTGACTTCCCTTTTACCAGATTCTGTAAATCTTTTCAATGAACATTCTCTGGATCAAGATTTAGCCTATACTTCTAGTTGCATCCATTTTCATTACATTGTAATATGAGAAGACAGATGTTATCTTAATGCTTGTTTTCTTCTATTTTTATACTTTTTTACATCAAGTAACTATTTTTTCATGCATTATTGTTTATTTGTTCATAAACAACTATGAAACTCACTTTTCATTTTTATTTACTCCACATTGATATAAACCATTGCATTGACTTTATTTTAATGTAGCAATAATTTTACCAACCTTATATGTGAAATTTAAAAATAATTTTAATTCAAAGGATTGAAGGAAAATATTTTATAAAAATCTGAATAGACAGAGATAGAAGTAGATATGTTGAAGAAATATTTGTATACAACATTAGTTGTTAGTAATTCTGTGCCTCTTATTCACAGGAGAGAATGTGTAAATTTTATCAAGTGAAACATATTCTTGAAATACTGGATAAAATGAGATGCCTGAGAAAACGTTCTACAGTATCATTCTTGGGAGTTCTTGTTATTTTTCTTCTATTTATGAACTTGTACATTGAAGATAGCTATGTTCTGGTAAGTTAATTAAGTTGATTTTTTTGTACAAAATAAAGCCTAAATCAAACTAGACTTAGTTCAATTGTAACCTTATTTCAATCACAAGTTGTTGTATCACCTTAATTGGACCAAAATTTCAACTTTTATATTTTCTGTATATTAATGTAATAGTTATATATTGCCAACATCACAATTGTTTTATGTTGCAATGTTTTCTTTAATAATGTATATATATTATTGTTCATACATGTACATCTAATTGAGAATAAGTTAGCTCTCATCACTATGCTGAATCAATATTATGTAAAATGAATTTTGAGCTTTGATTTGAAATATATTGAAAAAATATGCTAAAAATATTACTTTTACTTCTCCACTTTTCTAGATAATTATAAAATATTTCAAAACCCTAATGTCTAATTAATTAAGCTAATTTTGTTAAGAAGTATTATTTTACTATAATGTATGACAGCTCTTTTCAATTTGGGGAAATTCTTAGCTATTATCTCTTCGAATACAGTTTCTACCCCCTTTTTCCTCTCTTCTCCTTCTGGGATCCCTATTATGTGAATATTGTTCCCTTTGAGGTTATACTATAGGTCTCTTATGCTGTCTTAGTTTCTTACCATTGTTTTATTCTCTTTGCTGACTGCTTAGGTGTATTCTACTGTCCTGTCTTCTAGCTCACTGATTCTATTGAAGGTATTTTCCAGCATACTATTGAGAGGCTTTATTTTTCAGTTCAGTTCTTGTGTTCTTTAGCTCCTTGACTTCTGTTTTGAGCTGTCTCGTATCTTCTCTCTTTGCTATGGCTTTCCTTTTGTTCATTCATTATTATCCTGATTTCCGTGAGTATAGTTATCACTGTTGCTTTAAAGTCTTCCTCAGGTAGTTTGGTTAAGAATGTTTCATTCAGATTTTCCACTGGGTTTTTCAAGTATATTTATCTGTCTTTTCATCTTGTTTGGCATTCTGAATTTATTTCTATAGTTTAGGCTTCCCTGAAGTAAAGGTTATGTGTTAGGGTGTCAAATTGCACAGAATAGACTGGGGTCTTGGTTTGAACACTAGATTTTCTTTAGTTGTATAATATCACCTGTCAGATTTGTGAAGCTCTAATTTGAGTCCTGTGTTGAGACCTGAAAGTCCAGTCTATAAAGTCGATTTGGCATGGGGCATGCAGTAATTTCTTCCAGCAGGTCTGAATGGTGAAGGCCACAGGGTGCAATTTAAAAGCTGTGGGCTCCCAATTATTAAACAGGTTGCAGTTCCAAGTCATCCCACAGAGCAGAGCTATTCTGCTAGCTGTTGTAATTTCCTCTCGTCCAGGAGACTTCCAGTCCTCCAGAGAAGCCGCAGTCCCAGCAGTGGGTGTTAGCCATACCTTTAGGCCTGGGGGTAAGATTACAGGAAGGATGCTCCTGCAACACCTGGCGTGTGATAATGGTGGAAATGGTGATTACTTTTTTCCAGGGTCTTTCCCCTAATAATGACCTTTTGTGCCTAGTCCTTTGGGGAGCTCTGTGTCTGTTTAGCGGGATACTAGACCTCTTCCCTTATTTAGTGATTGCCAACCAGCTCAGAAGTGCTCACTGCTTCTTGAGAGAGTTCTTAACTCTGGGGCCATGTTATCTCTTCCTGGTTTTTCTCATGACTTGGTTTTTCCCACAGCACAGTCTCAAAAGAGCAATGTGGTGCTGAGAATGATAAGTTACTTAAACCATTTATGGAGGATTATGCTGCTGCAGTCTGTGAAGATGCAGTTCACATGTCTTTTCACAGATTGTGATAGCTAAATAGAAGCTTTGCTGGTTGTTTTGTGGAGAGGAGGGAGTCTAAGCTCTTAACAGTTTGCCATCTTAGTCCCAGTTCTCATTTGAATTTTTAAGAACTATAACTGAGTGCCATATTGTATATTTATACTCACTGAAAAGTAGTTAAGAACCTCAAGAATTATAGTAATGTGAAAAGTATTTAGTAGTTTGATGATATAAATATTAGTTGATAATTATATAAGAATAAAGCTTAAAAGAATTTTGAAAATATACAAAAGGAATATTCTAACTTATTGTGAGAATTTAATTTAATATTATTTATTGTTATAATTATAAAAAAATTTCATTTCTGATGAGAGAACCTGGGCATTGTTGATTTAGTCTATCTAAATTGAACATAAAATACCTGGAGCTATTCTTATGTTTATGTTATTTTCTTATTCACGTATTTCAAAAAATCAAAATCTTTTAACAGAAGAATGAACATTACACTCCATTATGTAAACATGCTGAAAATCTTGATTAATATCTTAGCAGGGGGGACTATAATGTATACTACAGAGAATTTCACAATGAAGTTTTTAAAATTTGTTAACTGAACATGATTTAATAACTGCCTGCTATTTGCTATATATTACTCAATAAGCTGTGAGCCAAACACTGCATCTTAGATGGAACAGATCATTTTAGGAGGTGTCCTATAATGAAAGCATCTTTCTTCCATTAGTATTGTTTTTTGATAAGAAATTCTTCCTGTTTCTTAGTTCTTGACTATGCTTAGATCTTGAACTTTCAGTTTATATTTCTTGATCTTGTGGACCCTTCATTCTTCCATCCATAGTCATTTCACAATGACTGAAATCACTACAGAGTAATAGAATTTGAGTAGATATTATTCATATAATATAGCAAATTGAAGAAACTTAATGAAAATGCATTTTTATTTTTAAATTTGATAACTAGGCTTTGAATTTAAGAAAACATTGCAAGTCACATAAATCTGGCCTTTAGCTAATATATAAAATTAAGGATTATAAATCAATTAAAGGATTGTGGATTCATGAATTGATTTCACAATAAAATTTATTTTGTGCATCTACTGCTAACAGTAAATCACTTCTTGTAATTCAAACACTTAATATTGGCAGAATACTTGCTGTAGTCAATGATATGCATATATGAGACATTTTCAAGTGCAATTTTAATGTGCCACTTCACATAGGAAAAAAGATCACTGCATGCAATAAATATCCTTATATATTTTGGGACTACGACCTCTTCAACTTATTGATAACATCTCTACAAAGTAGTAGAATTCATATCAATAATCAGATCAAATATTATTTCTCTAACTTGTGTATCTTTACATATTCCTATCTGAACATCAGTCCTAGACATCTAATGTGAAAGTAATGATTTAATGAAGCAGCTCTTAGTAAAGAATCTTTCTCAATGAAAATTTCTGAGTATGTTAGGCATATATCAAATAAAATTTGGAAATCAATCTAAGTACATAGAAGAGACTGCTTTTGGCCTTAGAAATTAAAATTATTTTAAGTGCTTATATTAAGTGGGAAAAAGTGAGTTCTAGTCATTGTTAAATATAAGCATTCTCCCTTATTGTAAATTCAATGACATTTTTATTTGTTTAAATTTTCACTGTTTAGTACATTATTTTTTCTATCTAAATTCCATTTTGAGCTCCATTTTATCTCAAAGCTTAATATATATAAAGACTTGAAAAGCTCTTTAAATCATTAAAGCAAAATTACATCAAAATTGTTCTTAATGTGTTTAATATCCATGGGAATATGACCCACTACTAGGATATAATGCCGTTTCTTTATAACACTCCTTTTTTAGACTCTTTTGTCTGTTTATATCACTTTTTATAAAATTGGCTCACTTGATTTTCTTTCTTGACTTTAATGCCACAATACATGTAATTCTCTAAGAATAGATATTAGTCAATTTTTCCATTTCTGTCTGTCTTATCAGGGAAAAATAATGCTAACAGGAAAAGTCAGATAAACTTTTAGAAGCAGTAAGGTCTCTGGAGCTACTTAACACATTCTGGTATCTTCTTTTTGCTAGAAAATCAGTTGTGGCCTGGAATCCTAAGCTTATAAGCAGTATACTAGTACTACGTATGTATTAGGGACAGATGTGTCTTTCATTGGAAAGAAAGCTGGGTTCCATGTAAATGACAGATACTATTACAAAACCAAATAAGTAATAAAGACACTGCATGCCCAATCAACTTAGCCTTTCAGCTGCATCTTCAAAGTAGCCACAAGGGTTTATATTTACTCTATAACTAGTCCACTGAATTGCATTCCCATCCAGAAAATGATTGTCATAAAGCTTTGTCTTATTACTGAGAAATACCCTACAGTTTAGTAGCTATAGGAAGAAAGTATCCAAGGAGAACCTGACTTTTTAGGTAGGAAAGCAGCCAACAAGACTGACTCAGGTGACAGTTGCATTATTTATTTATGCAGACAAGTGTAAAAGAGCTTATTCTTGAGAATGTAATTGTTTTCATAGAAATTTTATTTCATTTTATATTTTGCTATATCCTCCAGTCAGAATGAATGCACTCTATCACAGGAAAGGCCTGAATTTTTACATGTTCACAATAGATTTCTTGAAGAGATATTAAGTATCCTGCACTTCTTTTAAAATGTAATATGACATAAGAACAGAATAGTAAAATGAGTTGAGTATTGTTACAACTGTGATTTTCATAACTACTTCTAAATCTTATTGATTATAATCCTACTACATTGCTTTTAAAGTATTTGATACGAAGCTAAATGTCTGGTTTGTGTTTGGAAATTAAAGCTCTAGTGATGTTTTAAATGTTTTTAACAATACAAAGACATAAATAACAAAAAATGAATATTCAATCATATAGTTATAAGAAATCTAACATCAGATGTTTAAACCCATGTATTTTTAAAGTTTAGAATTGAAAAGATGACATATTATAATCTTATAGAAGAATACATTATTTGTCTCTAGATTATTAAGGCAATATAGAAATAGTATTAAAGACCAATTATGGGCTCATAAACTTAATTGAATATACAAAGAATATTCAGAATAAATCTTAATTTGGCAAGGACCAAACTGACTGATCTTTCCAATCAAGATTCATTATTGTCAATTTTTATGAGAGTACCAGGCCTTAGATTGAAAGTTTGAGCTAGTCATCTTTTCCCTTGCTATTTGAATCTGATGCAAAGTAGTGACTATTTTCAATTAGGTAAAGCTTGTATTATAATTCTTTATAATCTTTTATGAATTTAAAGTTTTTTTGACCACAGAAAATCATATAGGAACCAAATTTATTTAATGCTAATTTATTTCTTTCTCTATAGTTTTGATGATGTGAACGTGCCTGATATGCAATTGTATAGTGAATGGTAGAGCTATACCCACATGCACCACACATTACGGTGGAAACCTTAGCAAAAAAGCAATATTTCCTTTAATTAGGTTGCTATCTAGCTTACTATACTAGTGGTAATTAACCATTTACAAAAGTCAGAGCAAGCCCTCATGTTGCTAATAATATATAGCCATTGTAGATTATAATTACCTAATAATTAATTAACCAATAGAGATTAATCAGAAGATGATTTTCTAATCAATATCTACAATTAAATTTATAGCAAGGAAGAGGAAAAAGAAAGCAATTAATCGTTAGCAGGATATTTTTTAAGTTGAATATTAATATATTTTCTTGAACATAAGCTTTCCTAAGTTTAAATGGCATTATTAGTCTATTACCAAATAATTAAAATGATGTTAAATATAAAATGAGTAGACTTCACCTCAAAGAGACTAATACATATACATACATAAACACACACACTCACATAGAGGTCTGCAAACATACTGTGAACAGAATAGTGCAAGATATGAAGACATTTCCTTGACTTGTTACAAATGTATTGTAGGAGTGTGGAGAAAATTCCCCCATCCTTCTGAGGTTGTTCTTAGGCTGGTTGAGTAAACAAATTAAAATCAGACAGGATTATTTAGGAGAATTACATTCCACATATGAGTGAGATCATCTGATATTTTTCTTTCTCGTAACTTATTTCACTTAGCATAATTCCCTCAAGTTCCATGAAAGTAGTTGCAAATGTCAGGATTTCTTTTTTTCCAGAGCTGCTGTGTAGTATTTAATTACATATATTGCATATATATATATCATACCTTCTTTATCTACTTACTTGTTCAAGGGCACATTCTCATTTAGAGCATCAAAGAGAGAGTTAGGGGTCTTCATTAGGGGGTGACTTCACATGAGAAAACCTTGACTCTAGATCTTTGTCCTGCTTTAAGATAAGTTTCTCTAATAAAAGTTTGTTTCTGGAGATGACTTCATATCTTAGTATCTATGGTAAGGGTAACAGCTTCTCCCTAAACTCACAAGAACTTAATTAACCTTTAGGTTCACATCCTAACTAAAACCTGCTCTAGACATCTTGGAAAAAATCATTTGAATGACTTTTTGGAGAGACAATCTTAATTGATATATCCCAAAATCAATAGGAAGAAATAAACAAAACAACAACAAAAACAAAAACACTACCATGCCACAAAGACAATGGCTATCGTTTCTTGATAGTCATTACTTATAAATGACAACACTTCTTGATTAATAAATTATTCTAATTACAATTATTAAACTCACTGCTGCATCCTCCTAATCATTCCCAAATTTTCACTAACTATAAATATATGTAGTCTTTTACTTGGCAGTATTTGAAAAAGAGTAAAATAGCATAACATGACTCAAAGATGGGAATTTTAGTGGGAACTAGCTTTATTTGACACTGTCAAATAGGTAACTTTCAATATTTAAGATCCTTGAATTCTAAAGAATTAAATTTAACATAAAGGCAGTGAGAGTTTTCATGTAGAAATGTTTTCAAGAGAATGCCATTTTTTATGTATTCTACAGAAAAGCAAATGCAACTGTAAAGAGTAGAATGGAGTAGAGAGACATTGGAATAGAGATTCTAGGCAGTAATTCAAGGGAGAGATGAAGATCTAAAACCACAGTACCAGTAATTGAAATTTATGTAACACCCGTATTATAAATCAGACCCATATATTAATGTGTAAGGAGATGATGATCATCTGTTATTTATGCTTTCTGCCTCTTTCTTGGCATTCAGGAAGGAGACAAACAACTTATAAGGGAAACATCCACACATCAACTGAATTCAGAACGCTATGTGCATACTTTCAAAGATTTATCTAATTTCTCAGGAGCCATAAATGTTACCTATCGTTACCTAGCTGCCACACCTTTACAAAGAAAGCGTAAGTATCCTCACACTTTTAAAACAAGAACACAGAATATTTTGGTATGAAAAATTACAATTTGTTTCATTTGTATAGCAATAGAAGTGTAAGGACTTTAAAATATATTTTGGGGGGGGATATTTTAATTTTTTTTCACAGATTGTATTTAATCACTGTCCACTTCCATTATAATAAACAATTAAATTAAACGCTTAATTGCAATATGAGCTTTTAAACAGTCTGTTGGAGAATGATGCAGAAAGATTAGGGAAAAAATAATTTAAATTTGAAAAGTTAACTTTGGAAAATAACTATTCCCATAATGATATATTTTCAGATTCCAATGGTTTAGTTTTTATGACTCACTACCAGTTTTGAAGTAGTGAAAGCCATTATTTTCATTTTGTATTTTTCTATAACACAGACTATGTAGTTTAAATAACAAAAATGTATTCGCTCACATTGTTGATGGCCAGAAGTCAGAAATCAAGGTGTCAGCAGCATCACACTCCCTCTAAAAGTTCTAGGGAGAAAATCTTTCATTGCCTCCTCCAGCTTCTCATTGCTCTTGGTATTCTTTGGTTAGTGGCAGCATGACTACAGTTCCTGCCTCCATCTACAGATGTCCTTCTCCTTGTGTCTCTTTGTGTCCTTTCTTCTTTAATTGAATTTAGGGTCTACTCTAAATCAGTAGGATTTTATCTTAAATCCTTAACTAATTACATTTGCAAAGACCTTTTCTCTAAATAAGGCTATATCCTGAGTGTCCGGGTAGATAAGCATTTTTGGAGAACATCATTCATCAAACAAAAGACAGTTTGGATTCAAAAAGTAGCATGCTTTAATTCATGGATTTCAAGTCCCGTATATTATAGGAAGTATCATGATCTAATTGATGTGACACTAAGAATTTAAGCATTATCAATTTTAATTGAAAAATGCTTTCAGTGGTAATGTCCAAGTGGACTTTCAGTGTTTCTGCATGAAAACGAGGAATCTTAGAATCAATGAAATGCAATAATATTATGAACTTAAAAGATTATATGGAAACTACGCAAATTGAGCTCCCTGTGTAGAAATGTTTACGCAAGAAGTTTGTGATCGCCACATTAAGGAAATTCTAACAAGTTAAATTCAGTTTTCTTTAGATCTTTATTTTTCATTCTAACATTTCAAATAGCTACTACTTTTAAGATTTCTTCTAATTGCATAAGACTGCTACTGTTTTGTTAATCTCCATCTGTTACAATACCCTTGTCCAAACATCAACAATGCCGCTTTTCCATTCTAAATTTACTAATGTGCATTAACATATGTGCCAGCTGCTTCATATTAAAGAAGCAATATGAGAAAGATAAGAATGGGACAGTTTTGAATCTTGACCCCACACTACTTGCAAGATGTTAGACTTTTCACAAGTTGCCTCATTTCATTATTAGTTTCTTCATTTATAAAGTTCATAGCTATACTCAAAATCTGATATGAATTTTCAAGGTATATATTACAAAGTAAGATGCATAGATGCCTACCTTTTATGTAGGAAGTGTTCTATAATATTGGTTATTCTTGATCATTAATAAAGGCTGGTGGCTTTAGTACTACGGCACCAAATGACGTATTTATTTTTCTTTAGAAGATAGGGTTGCAAGCCTGGCTATTTAAAGAAATGCGTAAATCTCTGCTTCTCTGATAGACTAGTAAAAAAAAAAAAATTCTCAGAAGGAACTTTTGTGGTATCACACAAAGTAGATCATGTAGGTGTCTGTAGTAATATAGTGATCAGGGTGAATATAATAAACATTTTCCTATTACCCAAATACTAGTTCTGAAATTTTATTGTTTTTAATCGTAGTGATAATGAGACTTTAAAAACTGAAAATATTTCAATAGAAAGACATCTAACACTTCTCAAAGACAAACTGCCATTTCACAGGATTTTATTTTATTCCCTAAAAATATCCAACTCCTAATTTAGGATTTGAAGTATCTGTGTGAGAATTTCTCCAGACACAATTAGTATAAAATAAATTTTGAAATAAAGAAAATAGTGATTTTCATATCCTAGTACAAGGTACCATACATTTGAGCAATGAAATAGTTTTTCAAAAAAAAGTTTATATTGTTTATATTCTAGTGAACAAACTAGATAAATTTCAAAATAAAATTATGGAGTCCAATTACGAATTCTTCTGGTGACAATGATCAAAGAAAACTGAAAATACATGACATGTTTTTTTAATGAAAAATTTAGGTGATTAAAAGAAGGAGTTATGCTTAATTTTAGTTTATCATTGGAGATTAATTTGTTATACTTAATTGTCAATTCCCATTTCCTCTTACTCGTTATTTTTAATAGTACCGATATTATCTAAATGCCTATCTATGTTCTGTAATGGGCATACATGAGAATATCAAGCTGCAGAAACTTTATACCACATTTTTAATTTAATAGGCGTATATGTACAGCAATAGAGCTCACATATCATTGTGCTTATGGTGCAATTTGTTTTCCATAGAAAATATCAATATTGTATAAAGAACTGTAGCCTTTTTTATATTTAGCCTAGTAGCACAAAATGCTGTATCCATAATCATTTACTGTATTACTATTATAACATGCTTAAGGAAAAGTAGCTGTTTTCTTTTTCTGTTATTCAAAATCTGTTCACATTTAATTTGTCTCCTTCTGAATTCTTTTGTTCAGGATTTCTTACAATTGGATTATCATCAGTGAAACGAAAAAAAGGAAACTACCTACTTGAGACAATCAAGTCAATTTTTGAGCAGTCCAGCTACGAAGAGTTGAAGGAAATTTCAGTGGTGGTTCATCTAGCGGACTTTAATTCATCCTGGCGAGAGGCCATGGTCCAGGATATTATACAAAAATTTGCCCACCATATTATTGCAGGAAGATTAATGGTCATACATTCTCCAGAAGAATATTACCCAATCCTGGATGGCCTTAAGAGAAATTACAATGATCCACAAGATAGAGTCAGATTTCGTTCTAAGCAAAATGTTGATTATGCTTTTCTGCTTAATTTTTGTGCTAATACTTCGGACTACTATGTAATGCTTGAAGATGATGTTCGATGTTCAAAAAATTTCTTAACTGCCATCAAGAAAGTCATTACATCCTTAGAAGGAACATACTGGGTAACTTTAGAGTTCTCCAAACTTGGCTACATTGGAAAACTTTATCATTCTCACGATCTCCCACGTTTGGCACATTTTTTATTAATGTTTTATCAAGAAATGCCTTGTGATTGGCTATTGACTCATTTTCGGGGTCTATTGGCTCAGAAAAATGTGATCCGTTTTAAACCATCTCTCTTTCAACATATGGGCTATTATTCATCATATAAAGGGACTGAGAATAAACTAAAGGATGATGATTTTGAAGACGAGTCATTTGACATCCCTGATAACCCTCCTGCAAATCTATATACCAACATCAATGTTTTTGAAAATTACGAAGCAAGCAGGGCTTATAGTAGTGTTGATGAGTACTTCTGGGGGAAACCACCTTTAACAGGAGATGTATTTGTTATTTCATTTGAAAATCCAATTATAATTAAAAAAATTAAAGTAAATACTGGAACAGAAGATCGGCAAAATGACATCTTACATCACGGAGCCTTAGATGTTGGGAAAACTATAATACCTTTCAAACAGAATAAACAATGTGCTAATTACTTAAGACTAGGGGAATTCAAAAATGGAAACTTTGAAATGTCAGAAGTGAATCAAAAAGTTCCATTTGATATACATTGTATTAGGATATATGTTACCAAAACACAAAAGGAATGGCTGATTATTAGGAGCATTAGCATTTGGACCTAATCAATTAAATCAGTCTGTTCAGTTACAGAAGCAGGTTTTCCTGTTTCCTTTTTTTGCTACCTTTTTCCTTTGGAGGTGGAGGGAAAACAATAGGTGGAATATTTTGAAAGTCAATCATCTTGACCATTTTGATTTACACAATGTCAATATAATTTTTCTCTAGTATACACTTGTTATTTTAACTTCTGAACTTTAATATCAGTCCATAATTTATACTACTGTCATTTATATTTTAACATTATCATATTCATTTCAGCTGATTGTCAAAAGTGTGATATGAGGATTTACAGTGAAAACTTTTAGTTTATTGAGTAGTGAGTTATAAAAAATAGTTGCCAACTGATAAACTTCCTCAGTAATTGATATTCATTATACCACCAGATAGCTTTTGTTAAGCATCTGTGTGACTGTGCAGTTGGTTAGAATAATAATCGGTGAGGGCTTTTTCTTGTTAACTTAGGTTTCCATAGACTTATGTATATCTTCAAAGAATACCTCCTCATAAAACTGATGTCTTCATAAAAGAATTTTGTGTGAAGTGGTGCATTGGAAAGAAAAAAATAGACTTGGAAAAGATCTGTCCCTTGACTATTTATATGAAATGGGATGTTGTTTGTTGTATAAAAATATTTAATTGAGCATCTCTTGTTAATAAATTTTTTGTGGGAAGCAGCCATTTTCTAGTTTCCCTTTTGTAAAAAAAAAGAATAGTTATGCTCAATGTTTTCAGGTTCCATTGAAAACCTGCATTTAATAGGACAAATTAGACAAGACCTATAGTTAATTCATTCTTACAGACATTTTCAGTATTGCACAAAACTTTTGAAATTGCTTTTATATGTTTTGTATTAAAATTTATGTGATTGAAATCATTGTGATTCATCATATACTTTTTTGGAATTTAAATGGACATCTCTCTTACATAGGATAAAAATAAGAGACACAGAAGTTAGTTTACTTGTTTACAGTTGAAGTAGTTAATAGCAAAGCTAGAATGAGTGATATGTTCTGATATCCAGAAAATGCTGTTTCTCTGGTGATCAGATTGCTTCTCACAAAATGTGTGTGTTCTGTTTTCTATTGATTGTCTTTCAGATATAGGTTATGTTATCTGGAAATAGTGACTATAATTCTTCCATAAGTCATTATCACATTGTTCAATAATCCTCGAGTATCCTAAATGATGCTCTTGTGGTACATGCACACAATAGTGAGAAAATGATTACATTTAATTATGAGACATTGGACAATATGCCCATACTTGTGTCCCTTAAACTAATTTTGCACATCATAGTGTATCTTACAAGTGCTGGGATTTCATAATGTCCTGAATTTTTCTCACCCTTTCTATTTTTTGGCAAACAGCAAAGATGAAGGAGTTGGTTATGAAGAGAAATAAAGAGCACTTTGTGTGTGTTTATGGACTCAAATATATCATTACATAGATGAATATGTATATATGTGCATGTATGTAAAGACTAGACTGATAAAGAAGGAATTGTTCCTGATTTCTAGGACTCATTGGTAAGCTACAGTCCAGAAAACAGCTATTGGACCCAGTTGTTATATTGTTATAGTGTTGGAGAAAGAATGAATGTTTATATTCATTCTCTCTGTAGCACTATATACATATGTACACATATGTATATAGTGCTGCATATATATACATATATATGTAATGTTTTTTTAAGTCTTAAAGTGATAAAAAAAATAGATCTTGCCATTAAATTGTTATCTTTACCTTGTTTTGGAGGATGTTTGATAGACACTTAAAATATTATTTTTTCTTGGCTTTCTCTTTTTTATTAACTGGCAAGTTACGTAGTATTCTACATTCATCTCAAAAATTACACTGCGTTTTGCACTTTCATTGATAAAAGGTGTACGATAATGACATATAATATCAGGACCTAGTCAGACTCCATTAAATGAGCTGCAAACTTTTGCTTATTCTCTGGGAGTATTTCTGAAGACCAACTATTGATATCAACTTCCAGAAAATGCTTCAAGACAGATTGCTGAAGGTAGCAGTGTAACTGAATGTTTGTTAAATAATTATAAATGCGGAGTGGTCACATTTTACCTTCACTCTGATCCTTTCATTACTAAAACCTGATTTGAAATGAGTTGGTCAATCACCTAAGGATGTCTCTATGACATTTTTATAGATTGATTGTGAGTCAGCTTTCTGAGGAAAGAATTTCATCAAAGAAAACCTCTCCATTAGAAGGTCAAGAAGAAAAAGTAAGCATTCTCTTTTAGAAATTAGTTATGAATATATATATATATACATAGATGTGTATATAAATACATATATACACATCTATGTATATATATGTTTCCAGTAAGCTTATCTTAAGGTCACAGGACAAAAAGACAGTTCTTAGGTTTAATTATATTCAATCCATTATTAAACATTATGTAAGATCTCTTTACAGTAATTTTAAATATATAAATATATTATTTTTTGTTACAAATAGATATTGAAAACACTGGAATGCAACATGAATAGTTGAGATAATTTGAATTTAATTGTATGAAAAACAGTGCTGATAGGGTTCAAGCACAAAATATGGTATTTACCATAGTGTCTCTATTAGTATACTTTAAATTGACTGAAAACTCTTACAATTAAAACTCTTCTTAAGAGTGCTTTTCAGTATTTATGAACTTCAAAGAAGAGCATCTTGTAAAAGCACAATAAAATTTGAAAAATATACATTTTTGGAAAAGGCACATCATAGTAGCAGTGTGGATATAAATATACATACAAAGTATTAATGCAAAGTTTTCAGTAAAAATTAACTATTTGAATTTTTGAAGTAGATACTTTCAAGGAAAAAATATTTTGGAAAACAAGATGTCATTCAGAACTATTTTTCTTACCTAGCTACATGAGACAAGAATATTCCACTTTTTACTAACGTTTCCTTTGGGAATTATTATAAAGCTATCATAGAGAACTGTGTTTAAAATGGTATATAAATGAAACAAAGATTTACAAATCATCATATAACATTTTTAGTGAAGGCACTTACTCTGAGATGCCACATGTCTCAATTAACCTAATATTTGCTAACAACTGCCAATGTTTGTCAGCATATCCTTTGGAATATGGCACTAAGTATTCACCCTGAAAGCACTTCTCTCAATGTATACCATTGTCCATCTTTGCCATGTCAATATAATCCATGAATGCAATCTAAGATTACGTTTAATTTTATACTGCTGGCTAATAGAATTCACACTTAAACTCTGTGCTATTTATTATATTATCTAATGATAAAACACGATCGATCATTTTATACCCATCAATTTATTTTTTAAAGGTTTCTTTTAAGAGCATATTAATTTTGAGATAATTTCATCTTGTTTTTTTTGACCTATGGTCCCATACTTTACAGCAATTTGTTCTATCATTCAGTGTTTTAACATAACTTCCTAGCTTTATGTTACAGGAAATTCTATATGGATGCCTTTTGTTTTGATAGGAAATAAAATAGGAGGGTCACGAAGACCAGCGTTTTAAACCCAGTTCTATAATTAAGAGTCTCCAGATATGAGGGGAGATATTTATTTTCTCTGAAACTCATTTCTTCATTTTTGAAACAGGAATAATTTTACTTTCTAGGCTATTAGAGCTGAAAATGAGATAATATAAACTTGTCAATCAAGAAGTATGTTTCCTCTCTTTTCAGTCATGTTATGTGTGTTAAAAGAGCACTATCAGAAATTTTTATCCTGATTGATAAGAAGCACAAACTTCATTGTCCATTAGAATTATCATACCTTTTCATATTTTGTCCGAATGATGTAAAACACCTGTCGTTCTAACCTATCACTATAGAAAACCTAAACAAAATTTGTAGCATTTGTTCTGAATGTTCTCCTTGTAAATGTTAATAATCAAATTTCTTTCTTAGAAAATCTAAATGCATTTACTTTGAAAACAATGGAAAAGATTCTTATTATCTCTCAAATTTTCCCTAGAATCTACATTGAGCTCACATAACTGCAGTTTCTAGAATCTTTCTTTTTAATGCCAACATCTTCAAAATTCTTATTACTGGTAAAATTTATCAGCATAAATTGCTTGGGTTCTGATATCCAGGCGTGTATACATATGCATGTTATCACCACGTCTGCTCTGAGTTTCAATGTTTATATTTGTTCTTTTGAATTCTTTCTCTGTTCATTCTGGAATTATTCTTATTAGGAAAATTGTCAGTAGAAATGGAATATAATTTGAGTAGTTTTGCTTTTTGTTTTCCCTTTCCTTTTAACACTTAACACTTTTAATCTAACCCTAACAGAAGAAACAACTTTCTCATTCTCCTGTTTTGATATGCTTGAAACTTACGGCATCATTGCCGATATATGTGACTATCACCATCTCTCCCTCTCAATTTGTGTGTATATGCATATACACACATGTATGTTTCTGTATACACATATCAGTCTGTGGGTCTACATGTATATACCATGTATATATATGTGTGTGTATATGTGTGTTTGTATGTTATTTACATATAACCTCTAAGCCACCTGACCGTACCAGCTTAACTTTCCTTATTCATTGTATTACTGTTTGTGTTTCCCCCTCTCATTTGACTTTCTGTTGCGAACCTTACTCATATAGCTTACAGATGACAATCAAAAAAATATATCTTATTAGAAAATTCTGTGCAATATTTTTAGATTCTTAAATTTCTTAAAAGTTTATTAGAGGATCCCATAATTCAAAAGAGAACTTGCCTTTTAGAACTTCAAGTTGGTTTATTTTATTTGAATTCCTTAACATTTGAAGATGAAAATATGAACCACAAAACATTTTCTTTCTAAGCTACAGCTATTGAAATAATAAGGTCATACATTCCCAAATTTCTAGTCCCTTCCTCCTCATTAATCTGCTCATCATGATTAACTCTGATTTAAGTCCAGAGTAGAACTTACTTCATTAATCTAAAAATCTTCTGATGTGCTTTAAAGTTCTATGTTGAATGTTGAAACTGGGTTTAAGATCATTCCTAGTTAATTGAGTCTGAATAACTTTTCTGAAAACATACATATGTGAGACTGAAAAAATTTTTTATTTGAACTATTATTTCATTTTGTCTAGATATTATCCCTGTCTATATAGTATCTCTGAAGGTTTAACTAAAAGTTATACTTAAATGCAACAATACATAAATTTGTTCATAAAAAAGCCATTAAGAACCTAGTATGATCAAATTCCATGTCATATTAGAGAAAAAGTATCCTAAATGTCTCTTTCAAGTAGCTGAATCAAAGATAAAGTGATAAGATTCTCAATATTTTTTCGATTAAATGAACATTTCCATTAGACATACACGTTACATTTACTATGCAGTAATAATACCTTTAAGGTTATTTAAAGGTGAGCAAACAGAGAAAATAAACAATATTCATAAACTTGAGTCTATACTTTCAATATACTGTGTGAATACATCTTAGATCAAAATATACAACATAACCCCACAATTATTCCTGATGTATAAAATTGCTTAAGCATAAATAATTGAGATATTTATTAGCATTCATATTTGAAGACTAACTATTAAAATTGTTGAAAATACTTGTCTTATGCTGTACTCAAGATCTGGAAGAGAGGTAGGGAATTTTTCTCATGTCTCCTCCCTCACTTTCCCATCTCTAACCAATGAAACTGAGTTCTTGCTATATAATTGGCAATCCCACTTTCAATGTCAAAGGTTTTAAACTGTGTTACAAATCATATATTTAAAAATTACTGTATTGTAATTTAATCTGGGTCATTTTTATAGAATAATTATCTCTATTTTTTCCTATGGTAATTTCCTATTTTCAAACATTTAAAATATTGCATGTGTGTTTTTCTACATGAAACACACCACGTTTAACTATTTGACATACCCTATTTTCCCATTTTTATGTATCTATCTAGTTTTCTCCTATTTTTTAATACATTTTTAGTCTGCCAACAGGAACACTGTTTTTCCACTGTTTATCAAATAATTGCCAAAAATTAGATAATAATCTTGATTCCTTTACCACTGTTCATCTTTCAAAAACAAATGGATTTTGAGTAAAATCTGGCAATGTTACAATTATGCATTATGTTTCACTGTGAGACAACAGGAGATGGTATCAATAATTAGCAAGTAATTCACTATTAGGAAATAAACTCAAAAGTTAAACAACAGCCTACACTAAAATTAATACTATTAAATGGTTTTGGAATTTACATTATTTTTATATTTCATTGGATCCAGTATTGAATTAAAATCCCATATTGCCAAATACACTGTTAGTAAAGGTATGAATAAAAGAGAATAATATTCTAAAAATTAATTCTTTTTTTTTTTTGTAAATCAGCCGATATAAGACAGTTATTTTCAAAGGGGAAAACTGATGTCTACCTGTAGCATAAACAATGTTATATTTTTCCCCTAAATGAAAATATCCAGAGCCTTATAGTTGTATAGAATTACAATAAAGAAGCTTTCCCATTTGAAGTAAATATCCAAATAAAACATTTAAATCCTGTTACTGCAATTTTAACTCGTATTCTCAACATTTCTTAAGTTCTAAATCATAGGCAACTGAACATGAAAATTGTATTTATTGCATGTGGTCTCATTTTCTACCATATTTCGGAAATTAATCATGACCTCATTAATATCCTTAAAATCACTTAAAAGAAGCGATTCTTCTAGAAAATAATTTGGAAAATTTGTCCCTAATACTCAAGATTCCTAAGACTGTAGTGTGTATTTAAAGTATCTGTAATTTAATGATTGGAGATAAGTTCAGATTAATCTGTAACCTAAGTATATATTCTACCTTTTAACTTTCTGCTGATTTACTTTACCAGTAACATCCACTCAAAATATTTCCCATGATATCAAATTGTAATCAAATGAGTGAAAACAAACTATCACTCATTTAACTCTGAGCATTGATTAGGTACTTGCTTTCAAATATTCTGAAAAGGAGAGCTTACTGAATATCTAGGGAGTCAAAAATTACAAAAGAAATATTCATGATTTCACCTAAAGTAGTTTCTTATCTATACTCTCAGGATTACAGATCACTTGGGCTTAATATTTTAATGTACATTATATTACCCACATTTTCTCCCAAACAAATCAAATTGGTGTTTAAAAAGCATCAATGACAATTTTGGTGCAAATATAATGTCTTTACTTACTGGACTAAATAGATCAAGCTATTCTTAATAAAATCAGAATTCCAGATTAGACACAAAGTTTTATTATATTTGCTGTTTCCCTAAACATATAAATACCTTTCTGCCATGGGAGGCTACAACAAGGTGTCTGAATTAATTTGGACAAAGATGACTGAGTCATGTGTTTCTTATAAAATTGATTTTGAAATGTAATTTCCCATTCTAATTAAACAAAACTGATAATCCTTGAAAAGGATTTGTGATTTTTTTCCTAACAAATCTCTTAACTGGTCAAATAAATTTGATGTCGATAAAACTATATATTATTAATCAACTTACCACCAAATAAGTAGGTGCTTAAAAAGTAATGATGCAGTGCACTACTAAAAATAATTATCATAAATAGTTTTGATATTGTGTCACCCTAACATTTAACATCTTGTTTCCCAAGAAGGAGGTGGCATTTGTTAACTTATTTTGGCAAATATATTTTAGTCTTAAAATACACTCATTGCATGGTAACTAATGTAAATTTTGTTGTGAATATTTTGTTGTACATTTATTATAAATATATTAATTTGCCACCATTAATCCGCTTTTCATTGGTAAATATAATCATTGTATCAATGAAATTTACATGTTGCACTCATGATATAGGATTTTTCCATGGCATAATTTTACTCAAGGCAAACAACAGTCCCCATGCTACTGTTTTTTAATTTATGTGATTGATTTTGCTTTTAACCGCTGATGTTTTAAAAGTCATAAAGATAGATAATGCTTAGGTAAAAAAACATATTTTTAGTAAATTATGAAATCAATTACATATATGAGCATTGTTGATTATTCAACTTATTAATCTTTTGTAAAGTATATTGTAAAATAATCATTTTATTTAAATTGCTTAAAGTTTCTCTATTAAATTTCAGTGAAAAATATATGGATTTCAATAGCATGGAAATTTGGAATATTCTAAGCATGTTCAATTCAATTGGTCAAATCACTAATTCTCTTCACTGTACATCCTCGACAAATAATGTAAATGAATACACACAATGAAGGCAGTTATATATGATAGTGTTAGAACTGGATTAAATTGACTAAACATTCACAGCTTTTATAGAAGTCTAGGAAGATTTTGAGTATTGTGTCTACAGTAAGAATCAATTTTGTAGTTTTTACTGACTTAATCCAATAATTTAGGTTAGATCTCCAAGATACACAAAAAAAATTTTGTTGATGCTATCAAATTTTTAAATTTAGTTAGATAAAAGTGTGTTTGTGAATCTACCGTGTGATTCAAAATTTACTAGATTATTTATTCCTAATGAAATGGTCTATATATTGTACATGGGAATAAAAATATACAAAGTAATTAGCAATTATGCAAGCAAAACCACTTGTGTTATTGAATTTTATCCCATTTTACCAGCTTGAGTGAACTAGGAAAAGAGTCAATTCCATCTATTGAAAAATTAATGAATTAATATTTTCTTAGAAATTAATTAAATTCTAATTTTAATAATATTTAATGGAGGATAAAATTGGAGACCACAGAAAGAGACAAAGTTATCATATTCCCCCCAAAAGTCACCTGGTCTAATAAACAAAGGAAGCAAAAATAAGACAGTATTTACTAATTGACAAATCATTTTTTAATCTCAGCTTCTAGAACTATGATGGCACAAAAATAACATCTTCTGAGCAATGCTGAGTCATAGCAAAGACCTTCATGTCATATGAGATATGATTGATTATTAAAACTAAATAACACATGAAGAAACAGGAGTTTAATAATGTGTCCAAGGTGATATAACTAATAAGTGATGGAGAAGGAATTCTCTCTCAAGTCTGTGTAATTCAAATCTCAGTGTTACTGCTATATATCATCCCCCTAAATGTAAGTAGAGTTCATTACCAGTGCTTATGGCTATAAAGTGATCTTTAAAAGCTATTGACTATATTAATTGAAACTATAAAAAGTCTACAAATAACTTTTAAACCTTAAAAATCCCTTCATAATGAGATATTTGTTCTCACAAAAACTTTTAAGAGTATCTATAACATTGCTTCATTGAACTCAACCATAGCCTGGAAGCCTAAGATTTTTTTTTCCCTAACTTTGGTTATTTAAGAAAGAAACAAAACTAATGGACTCTGGGTACATTAAAGGATTCTAAAAGTTATAAATTTGAATTAATTCACCATAAGATACTTTTTCTTAACAACAGCTCACTGATTTTGAGAAGTTGGAAAACATCAATAATTCTAAAATTACATTTATCAATTTACAGCTTATATGTACTGAGTGCTTAATGCATATTGGATACTTTCATAATCCACTAAAATAATTATTATCACAAATCACACTAAATAAACACCTGGATCATTTATTGAAAATATATGTACTAGACTACTAGATTCTTAGCAACAGATTTGGGATGGATCTAGAAGAGACATTATTAAAGTATTCCGGGTAGGGCTGATGCAAATGGTTCACGAACCTCTTTCAGAAATACTATCAAGCAGGAATAACTATTATTCTACTTCACAGATGAGTTACCACAGGTTTAGAGTTAAATCATTTGCTCAAGGATGCACAATGGAAGTGAGTCAAAACTGTGATATTCCTTATGAAATTTAAGTCCAATTATTCAGAAACTGTTACCCTTTCTTTATGGTTATCCAAGTGAATATTTTTTTGAAGTTTGGCTGCTTTATTAACATAGCCAGAGAATCATTTTATGCATTACTTAGCTTTGCTATCAGAAAATCTATTGCAATTGTTTTGGAGTTTCCAGAAATCAGCTGTTTGTTTGTTTGTTTTTGTTTTGTTTTGCTGTTGTTTTATAATTCTTCCTGATTCTAATGTGCAACCAGAACTGTACAATAATTGTACAATAATCACATTCCCACAGTAAAATTCCAAAGTTCCTCATTTACCTAATTTGGAAAGACTGTAAATTAGGAGATGAGATGGAGAGCATAGATTTTCCTTTTTTTAATTTTCTGCCCTTTTAGTTTATTTCAATATTATGATAATTGTATTTAGAAATAAAAACTCCCATGGCTATGTCAGGCTTATAATGGTAGCATACATGCCTTCTTATTGAATGGGATTCTAGTTTTAGGAAAACTGCATAAGTAATATATTTATATTTTTAATATGCATCTTGATATTTAATCATATTAACTAAATAGAATCATTAATTTTGATACACAAAGTCAATTGCTGTCAACTTTTGGATTAAGATATGGGAATAAAAATTACAATGCTTTGGTTAAACCACTGCCGTTCATAATCTTAATTAGCTTCTTTCTATAAAGATAAATAAAATGTGTTCAAGAAAGAGGGAGAAAAACTAACATTTAAACATTAAGTAGGTTTTATTTCTATTCTTTCTTACTCAATTTATTTCTCCATTAACCTTTAAAATGAAAACATCTATGTCTATTTTCATGAAATCATGGTTAATATTATCCAAATCTCTTATGTATTTATTTGCCTGTTTTCAGAAAGAGGAGTGCTTTAAAAAGGTATCTGTTAGGTTTTCAAATTTCAGATAACACAGTTTTGCTCTGAATATTTAGAGAGTTTGAAGTTATTTTATATAGACCTTGATACATATATTCCAACTGAGAAATTAAAGTGTTTATTTAGGTACCTATAGAGTGTCAGAAGACTTAATGATGGCTGAATCAAAAAGAGCAAAGGCAATAAACATAATAAACATAACAAATAAATGCAAGTATTTATAAACACATTGACACAAAGTTCTAAGGAATCCTCTGCATTAATTCCAACTCATTATTCTAAATATTTGACTAAATGGAAATATGTCTATCTAATTAAATTCACTTGTAAAAAATTCTTGTCATTTATTATTTTAAGCATCAATAAATACATTAATATTTTGATGTTTTATCCTATTTCAAAGTATATGTTTTATACTGCATTGGTTCACTAACTAAAATGAGGCATTTTTGTGAAAAGAAATATCTATAAATCATAGTCTGAAGGCATTTTTGTTGGACTCATGATTTTCACATTTGATCTACATAAATATAAAGTATTTGAAACACTTGCATTAGTTAGCTTGCATTTTGCAAGCATTACAGGAAATGTCATATATTAAACCTGAATTTATGGTTTTTATATACATGAAAACTAATGGATAGATTCAATGAATAGGTTCAATGAATATCCATTTTTAATTGTAGAAACTATTCAGATATGTGAAAAGATGATTAATTTGATAATTTTAGATCTGTATATATGGCATGAAATATGATTCAAATAATTGGACAAAATTTGTCAATTTTAAGTGATTATAAGTTGATAGCTAAAATTTCTAATGATTTATAGCAAAGGTTGTTTTGTTTCAAATTCAACTTTTCACTGCAGAATGTAAAGTTTATTCCTTCTCTGGCTCTCAGATAAGTCTTGTCCACATGCTCAGAGAGTCCTTTTTTTCCAAGGTCATGAATTTCTTAGGAAAAATAGTTGCCCAACATTCAACAACTCTTTTTAATTGAAAGAAAATATGTCTACAGAGGCTAATGCCGTTTCATGAATTTGCACCCTCAGTGCCAGGAAGGATTCATAATCTCTGCATTTGACAGAAAATAAAAGACCAGTGGTCTATGCAATAATACAGAAAAGAACAGTGAATATTCATTTGTATTTCTACAAGGCTCTCTGAAACCTCACTATCTTACCTAAGAGGTGACATTAACAATAGAAATTCAGGCAGCAACTCAAATGTGATATTTATTTTTGGATGAAAGACATTGTAAATCATATTACCAACATGGCAACTAATTCTATTTATCCATATAGTTGACTACAGGAAAAAATAAATACTGCTGCTGATAATAGTTTCTCCTCTAACACAAAAGTGTCAAGAAAAATAGTAAGTGAATGCTTAAAACCAAAATAAAATATTGGGAAAAAATAATTGCAGTTTTCAGAAAAGTTGCAATTTTTCTGAACTGCATGTTTATTTATTACCTTCCATAAGTAATTTTCTCTTTATGAATCAGTTTCTTTGCCCTAATCTAGTCAATTTCCTTCACCTGGGTTATTTTATGGTTAAAAGTATAGTTTATTCAATTTAACTGTCGAGTTTTAAGGATGTTAATTAAGGTCCTAAAATAGATTAGCTATTAGCTCATCATGGTGAAAAAAAAAAATCTCTAAAACTCCCTTTAATAATTAGCATTCTCTGACTCTGTGGTCAATGTGACAATTAAATCTTTATGAAACCACACAGAAAAATATATTATACATCTGTCTTACATATTCACAAAATAGAAATTTTGAAGTTGTTAATAATTAATTCTGCCAATTTCTCTGAGCAATTATTTCTGTGGAACAGATCGGAAGAGTTCTTCCATTAGCCTATGTTCATCGTGTCTTTGTAACCCAAAAATCTCAATACTGGAGTTTTATTATACTTTCATAATTATTCATATATTTGATAAAGATTGATACTGCTTTTCTGTCTGTTGAAACATCAATATTTCTTTTATACTACTTTTACTGTTTCCTATAGTTTAATTTTCTAAGGCTTAGTTTTGCTAAATTATAATCTTAATTATAAAATAAGAAGTACAAAAAACACTGGTACTTTAAGAATATTACATTAGAACAATTCTTCTGGATACTGTATCTAGTAAGTTTCTTTTCAGTTGTTTTTTTCTTAGTATATCTAGTGACTTTCTTTTTGTACACATAGTGCTTTTTTAAGAGGAAAGAAAGATGGCAGGAGGAGAGAGAAGAAAATTTTAAGGAAGAAAGAGAGAAGCATAATCATTTATTCATTTATTCATTCATTTCTATTTTTCACTCAGGCATGGTATTGCAAACTCAGGTCCTTGCTTTCTACACAGTCCCCCAGACCAGCGTCGCAACAACCTGATACACAAGGGCATATCCACATTGCTCTTTTTAAACAAATTCTCTCCTTTTGCTCCACTTTTTTTTATTCACTTATTCTTTTGATTTTATAGTTTACATAATTTAATACCCATTATTATTTCTTATTTTCCCTACCTGCATCTACTAATAAAATAAAGCAAGATTTTCTCTCCCCTTTCACTGACCATGATCAGACTTGCATAATCCAGGCCATTAAACAATTTGAGGCTTTGGTAGTATTTATCCAAATCTTTCTTGTGTACATTGTTTCATTGATGACTATGATCTGGAAAGAAGTGGGCCCTAATAACCAGTAATTTTATAGTCTCTCAATCGCAATTATTTCTTGAGAATCAAACCCAAGTACCTTTGACATGGTGTTTAATGATTCTAGATAAACCCAAGCATAATCTTAACTGAATATCTAATTTCTTGAATGTAAAAAAAAAACTCATGTGGGTGTGTGTGCACACGCAAGATTTTTCTGGATAACATATCTCTGTTTTCATCACATTATCAAATTTTTCAGGATTACAAAATGGTTAAGAAACACCGAGTATATAAATCACTTGTATTACAGAATATTTTTTACACAGACATGTTGCACTTATTCCATTCCAAAAGCAAAAGCCGTAGAAAAAATTTTACTTTCCTAATAACAATGAGAAATCAAAAATTCATTTATTTAACCTAAACATTTCAAGAATTGACTTTTTAGCAACCTCTAAAATCCATTTTAAAGCACAAAAATAACCAAATTTAAATAAAAACTATCTATAGACCAGACATCAAATTAGTTTTCCAATGGCAATGCAGAATAATTATTCATTTTAACAACATATGCACATCTCTTTTATGAATTTATTTATTAAGAATATATTAATTATACTTTCATAAGGCACTTGCAGTTAGAGAGAACCAGTTTTAACTCTGTTAATACTTGGGATTTTTTTGTAATGTTTCTGTGAAAGGAAGTAAAAATAAAGGTTTCATTAACAAATAAATGTCCTACCATACTAATACAAACAGCAACTATTTTGATTTCATTATTCGGTCCATTATATTACAGTTGACTTTCAGTAATTGAGTAAAATTAAAGTTCTTTACAATGGGCAAGTTATTTATTGCTATAAAGAAATGAAATATCTTGAGTTTAATAAAATTGAATATATTTTATTTTCATCCAATGTAAAATGTAATTGACACAAACTTGAATATTGCTATGAATACAAGTTATTTTCTTTGAAATTTCATATATTAACACAATCTATTACTTTCCATTCCTTTTTTTCACTCAGTAGTTTTGTCACACCATTATTTAACAAACATAATTTCTAAATTAAGTGTAATGAAAGTAGCACATATAATATTGAATTTTTGTGACAATAAAAAGACAAGTAGTCAATATTCAATTATTATTAACATTTAATTAAATATATCATGCAATTTTCCTTGGGCTTTGCAAATCATTTTGATCTTTCAAGCATTTTGTTTAACAATTATACATTTCAATAAAATAGTCAAATTAATCTGTATAAAGTAATAAATGGGGACCCTCATGTAAAAATGGTCAGTCTAGAAAGAAATTCAAAAAATAGAAATATCATATTTTAGTAGTTTCTTCAATTGTTCTTACTGTATTAGACATAAAAAATCCCCTTAGAATGAGGTTTATAAAGGGGCAAACACATGTGATAGTTCCAAAGTATTAAGATATAGTCAGAAAAAAAAGAATATGGGGGCAAGTATTTGATGTAGTTTTACTGTAGATTAGAAATTAAAAAGTAGTTATGTATATAATTATCTTGATTACAATCTAAGTCATATAAGTCCATTTTTCACCAGTACCATCCCAGACTCTGTGCCTTTTGTTTTCTAACTTTCTGATTCTTGGAGACAGCAATAACACCAAAAAAAGGAGATATCCAAATGCTCATGTTAGGCATTTTTTTTCTGAGCTGATAAAAAGTTTATTTTATAATTCAGCTGGCTCTTCTCTGTAATGACAGTAAAAATCTCACTGCTTTGAGGCTGCTAAGCAATGCCCATACAGTTGACAGTCTCAAGAACAATTGCAAAATGATGGAGTTAGATGCTATGGGTCACACTTTGTAAATTCAACTGCATCAGAACTGGAATACTAATGAAAGTCAACAACCATTTCTTACCTGCTCTCAATTTGTAATTTTTGCCCTGGTAGCACATATATTACAGAGAGAATATTGTTTTCTAATTTATAGTCAGAAAGTCATTGAAGTGACTATGACTGTTCTTTAAATGGATAGTAAGTTTATTGTCTCAATCAAAGATTTATACTGCCCTGTAAGGAAGTGTGAATAATTATTTTTTAAGCTAAATGTAGTTTTATAAAATATAGTGTCATATCTAATATAAATAAATGCTTAGAGGTTCTGTAAAAGTCAAACTAGTAGGAGGAATTCTATCAGCATGTGCTTTGACATAAGATGATTATTTTTTGGCAATTCAGTTTAACACAAGTATATATATGGGACCATGAGTATCACATGACAAGAAGCAGCAATTATTAAAAGCTGTTCTTCCAATTTGTTCATGATAAACTTTAAAGACATTTCCGTTACTTTTCAAATTATTTTCAAATATGTAACAATGCAGCTCATTCTTCTTGTGAATTATGGACTGCATACAAAACAATAACCTTCATCCAAATGAACTTGAAGTTTAAAGAACAGTGGAAGCTAATGATTAAGTTCCTGAGAGTTTGACTAGTAAGCTAATGCCTGTTCTAGACATCTGGTCTCTCACCTGATTGAAACCACAAATTTTTGTGGTTACTATTCTTATTCGTATTCTTATTCTACTAATGGGGACACAGTACTTCGTAATAGATTTAAACTTAAGATTCTGCATCCTTCTACCAATTTCTACCCAAAAGGGAGATGTTCTGAATGCTAGCTCTTATTTTGTTACTCAAAGAGAAAGTTGTTTTGGTTTTGTTTTTGGTGTTATTTTCTTACTATCTTTCCATAATAAAAGAGGTAGTACAAAGGTGTTTAGTGAAAAATCTTCCAGTTGTATTGTGTTTTGTTCTCAATAGATAGTCTTTGTAAATTTGTGTGGAGGTAATTTGTGATACACTGTGGTCACCAGAGACACAAAGTGAAATAGTTGAAATAAGGTATATTCACTAACATCAGATCCTGACCAGTGCAGTCAATGCAGAAATTTCCCTTGATACCAAATTGCAGTTTACAAAGCAATTTTGCACTGAAATTACCAATTAAACTGCAAAATAAGGGAAACGGGATATTATTTTCACACCTTTGCAATTTTACAATTTCACAGAGTAGTGAAATATTGGCCCTGACTTAAAGGAGATTAGAGGCATATTTTAGTCTTTTAATAAGAACGACATTTATAATAAAATTAATAAATCAACAGTAGCACTTTAGATAAAAAGTAATGTCATAAAAAATACAACCCAAGTGTTTAACTTTAAGGAGATTTAAAACTAGAAGGAACAAAGTCAGCAAGGAAAAACAAAAAGTGCAGAAACCATGACAAATGTCAGTGAGGTGAATGAGGGAGAGGCAGAGGCCGATCTGAGAAACCACAGCAGAACTTAATTATCCATGTGTCTGTGGTTTCAATAAAATTTTTCAATGTTTTTCTTCAGTTGTCAGAAATAGTCAAATAAACTTAGACTAAGCCTACATATGGATTTTCCTCTTTAAATCCCATTTAATTTCAAGGACTAAAATTATATGAATATCTGAGAAGAAATGGTACAAAATAAATAGAAAGGAAGGAAGGTGGGGTGGAAGGACAGAGGGAAATTCTGTAACTTGAAGTCTGAAAAGCAAAGATGTTAGTGCTCTTGCTAAACTCTAGATTTCATAACCCCCTTTTTATGCAGCATGAGTTAAAAAAGTAAAATCATTTTTCAGAAGTGTAAATCTACTTATCCTCATGAGATTTTTCAGCTTTTCTGTCTTTTATGTTGATATTTCAAGTTGCTTAAGAATTCTAATTACATGAATATGAATCATGTGATGATAACTAAACAAAGTGATAAAGAAGTTACCCTTTATTAACTATATTATCAGGTAGAACTTGAAGAGTAAGAATATAATTGTGATATTGAGTCTGCATATATTGTATTTAATGACTAGCAAAGATTTAATGACCTAGCAAAAATGTTGAGACTTTCTCTGTCCCATTCAATTACTTATATTTTTCTGATTTCAAAGTGTGAGGAAAATAGGTTTATTCTAAAATATAAATTTTGCAAGATTTTGTAAAATTTAACAATCTATCATTTAGTCTGTACACTAGTTCATTAAACTTAGCTAAATTGAATACTAATGCCACTGAAGCTTATTTTTAACCCTAAAGAATATGCTTACCAATTTTTTAAGGAGCTTCAGCTTAGTATTAAATGTCTTTAAAATGACTAGTTCTAAATACATGTTTTCAAATATTAATTTGTACCTATCAATATTGGATAAGTAAATAAAGTTATTCTTATTCATTTAGCTATCAAATAACTTGATTATTTCCAGTTATTTTTAAAATATCTATAAACTGTTCTTCATGCATTTCTGTTCTTCACAGTACATAACCAATTAAGAGACTCAATATAAAGTATTATGATAATTTTTATGTCTGGGGAACTAAGGAGACTGATCCATAGAGAAGTTAAATGAATATGTGACATGAGTATATCTGACTTCTAAATTACAAGATAACAGAACATTTCAAAAAACTGAACACTTAATTCAGTCTCCTATTTGGAATGACAATGAGTTGTGAATTTGTGATAGGTTCATGATAAGTCCTCACACTCCAGTAAACAACTTAAGAGAAATAATCTTGGCAAACTAAAGAAGTTCTAAATTTCTATGAAAAAAAAAGCAATGAAATTAGAAAAACAATGGAGGATACCAACACCAATGGTGTACTTTAACATCTTAAATGATCATAAAAGTTGTTGTTCCATCTGTACTTCCCCGAAGTGATGAAATCTTTAGCTGAAGGATTTCAGTTTGAATCTTTATGATGTGATCTGTCTGGACTCATTCATTTTATGATAGATGGGTTTTCTGCTTTCTCATTCAACTCAGCAATAAAAAGAAAATTCATGTTTGTGATTTTTTTGACACATCAGAGCTATCTGTAGCTATATTTAGAGGAAGGACATTAGGATCAAGGTCCACTTTCTTCTGTCTTCCTTCATAGCTAACACACACACACACACACACACACACACACACACACACACACACACATATACATAGAGAGAGACAGAGAGAGAGAGAGAGAGAATACTTTCAAAGTATTTCTTCTAGATGCTTTTAGAATTCATGTGTATGGAGAGAGGAAGCCTAGGAGGCAAATTTCTGTACACATACCTCTGGTGCAGGCCCTTCAAAAAGTCCTAAGTTTAACAAACTTCTAGGATTTTTTTGCACTAAATAAAGTGACATGACCTCATTACAGAATGGCTTGAAAACAAAAAATAAAAATTAAGCATAAAACTTGCTCTTCTCTCTGTCTCAAACCAAGTACAATATCACTTCTTTGATAAAAACTGAATTCTGACTAACGGTCTTTAAGCAGAATTCTATGAGGAAATATAGATGACAGCAAAATAACAGCTTATATTTTTCAAGCTTTGACACTGGCAAAATATTTTCACTTTTATTTTGTTATTTTGTCGGACTGACCAATAATTCCATGCCTACTTGAAAGACCTGAAACCATAAAACCAGCCTTCACAATAGGAAAACCTTATTGGAGTAGTTTAGTAACATTTTAAAAATGACTTTGGTATTTGCTTCTCTGTTTATTTCTTACTTTTTTGTATCAACTCAATAAAGCTTTCTAATTAAGGATATTTAAAATATAATCTGGGGAATGATAAAAGAACAATAAAATTCTGTAGATTCAGAAAGTTTTTCAATTTAATATTCTAAATTGTTTTGCCCCTATCGTTTGAGTCTGTTACACATTTGCATAATTAGCATTGCCTAAGGATAGAACATGGACTCCTGATTCACTGCAGTTTCCCCCTATAATTTGGGTTAAGTCTTACACACAATGAGCTAAAAAAAAAAAAAAAAATGATGACACTCTTGTTTTCTCTACATTACACCAAGTGTTGTTTGGTTGAGTTTTTGTGTTACATTTTTTCCTAAAGATTTAGCATTAATCTAAATATGTACTTTGTATTCTCTCAACTCTTGAAATCTCTTAGAGTAAGTTTACTAAATTGCTTAAGCAATTTTAAAGATTTTATTTTAAGGAAAAATTCAGGCAGCAATGAAGGTGAGTAGGCAGGCAGGCAGGAAGGGAGAGGAGGAAGAAGCATTTTGTTTTATTTTTATTTAGTTGTTCTTCTTGGTGGTTCCCTCTGGCCCTGAGACAAAAACCCAGGTCCTCAGTATGAATATGGTCTGCACTTGGTCAGCAGTGATATGTCATACAATTTTAAAAAACTGACTTTGAGGTATCTGAAAAGCAAACATAATGCATATGTCATTTCTATTGTCTTAGCACAAGCAAAATACCAAAGTCATTGAGAAAGCATTTCCATGTTAGTATAAATAACTCATCTAGTTTCTTCTACAAACCTGAGTAGCAGAGAAATCCATATTTTCAGTTCTCTGCCAGTGTCACAGATGGCATCCAATTAGTTTGATTGAAAATGTGATGTGCATGTTTGTATAACCAAAGAGAGTTTTGAGAGAAAATTACTGCAATTCCCAATGTTCTTTTCCAAACAATGTTGCATGTTATGTCCAAATTAGAAATAAAAACAAAATTAATCAGTTACCTATCTTTTAGAAGAGATATTTTAGTTGTGTGGGTTAGTTTGTTTTAATGAATCTACAATTGTAAAAAATTAGATGTCTATTAAGCTAATGGAGAAACTCTCCTTTTTACTACATGGATTTTAGTTTCATCAAAAATATTCATTGCTTTCTACAGTATCATTATACTGATCTTATGTCCAACATTTATTGATTGAAACATGTACATGTACAGAAAATGTGAAAATTAATGATCTTGATATTTCTTTAGTAGAAAACACAAATAGCTTTTGCAAATTATGGTCCTGTGTTTCTAAAAGTCTGTAACATGGCATGCTTACTGTTTTTGTGGATATACTTGCAATTTACTATTTCTGTGAAAAAGCAAATACAGATTGTTCAAAAGTGTGAAAATTAAATGGCATAAAATCATTGCGTATACTTTTTATAAGTATGTGTTTTTGTAAACTGAATCTTCTACTTGTCCCCCCCAAAAACAATCTGTCATTTGTCTTAAGCATGGCTTTAAAAGTCATGAGTGAATCTTATTGAAATAGAAAAAAAATGTATTATTTTATTTCTATTTTTACTTTTAAATTGTGTAAACATAGAAATACAAATTTTCCTATATGAGACCAAAATTGATGGAATAAATAGCTAGAAATAGTAAATATGCTGAATTAAATTTTTATGAAATAAAAAGTAAGATCATGGCCTATTCAATTACAGACTTGGATTAGTCCACCATCTAGTGGTCAAATTTCAAAAGTACCAGTACATAGTCTCAGTGTTTTACTTTGAATACTTTGAATACATTGTTATCGTTTTAGATTTTCTGAATTTTATATTAATATAATCATTTTATTTTTATTTATTTTCTTTACAAATTCATACACATATTAAGATATTAAAATCGCTTCTCAGGTTATGGGTATCACAGACCACACCCTTATCAGAGTTCTAGAGATATTTACCACAACCTTGTTCTCCTCCCCTCCTACCTCCCTGGCCCTCGAAAGTCATCATCTTGTGTCCATTGGGTTTTTGCTGGGGTTCATGTGTTTGTTTAATTTCATTATATTCCACATATAGTGAGCCATCCTGTTTTTATTTTCTTTCTGAAAAAGTTCTGAAGTTTTATAAAATTATCTGAAAAAGTATTCTAGTCTATGACTTGCATATTTACTTTAGGTCAATTATAAATGTATAAATCAACGCTTGCACCATGCAAAAATAAACATTTTATTTTGTTTCATTTTCAATTTTACCATTTTAAGAGAAATAAATCTGAAAGGTTAAAAAAAAGTATGACTAAAAAATAGCATACTGAAGATATAGAACACTTGGTTAATGTTATTCAAAACTTAAATGAAAACATTAAAGGTGTTCGATATCAATAGTACTGTTTATCAAACTTCAGAAACGTAACTATGTATAATGAAGAGTAAACTATCTCATAAAACATTTTTCTTTATAAAACAATATTAAGTAATCCTACTTAGATTGCATAGCGACTTATTTTCAAGTCCTAGACCTAACATTTGCAAAACTGAGTATTTTTATTGGAATAGAAGCTGTTATAAGTCAGACAAAATTGAATCTGAAATTTTAGTATTATGTTTAATCTTAAGATGAAAGCTTTACCACATTACTAATATCCCAAAAGAAAAAGTAAATATCCGCTTGGATTTTAGTTAAGATGGTTTCATTATGAAATTCCAATTATTTATTCTTGTATGAAACACTAATATTCAATTTAATTATCTTTTAATGACTAAAATTTCCTTCTACTTTCTTTGTATGTTCCAAAATACATAGACTGATGATTCATATTCTACTTAACTTGAATATTAGGCATATCTGGTCCTACACTAGAGAGTAACTCAATAAAGAGAGCCTAGAGGGACGTCCAGTTCCAACAAATTGCATTATAACAAAAATCAGGCTGCAACTGCTTCATGGAATTAGCAAATATAGTACAAGCCACCAGGCTCTGAGAAAGACAAAAGGAAATACACACCCCTTTAAATCCTCATACCATAGCAATGCCCTCTCCCCTTACTCGTGTTCATGTATTATGTTGTTTTTTATTTTAGACTATTACAGTTTTCGGGAGAAACCAAGGGAGCACTCTTTGGAAATATTTTAGGCAGATTTATTACATACGTGGTCTCAGCTGGGCTTCATCCTCAAAGAGCTGAGCCCCGGTTTCCAGTTGGAACATACTTATATAGGCTAGAGCAAAGGCAGGAAGAGAGGGATGTAAATTAGGGGAAGGGGTTTCAAGTGTGGGAAGTTCTTTGTCTGCCAGCAAGCTCAGGTTATAGGAGGTGTCATGGCTTTGCTTCACAGTTGCCAAAAGTGGTAAGCAGGCCTTTTTCCCACAAGACCACAAGTGATATTTACTACACTAGCTTAAACAAACCAAAAAAGTAAACAACAACAAAGCAAAAATGTAAGATTCACTATCCTATGCCTCTCTGCCACTTCCCCGCTCCCTCGGGATTTGTAGCCTGCACCACTAAAGAGTCCACAGGCTTTCCTCTTGGGTCTGAATCTCAGATCTTAAGTCAGCTTTGTGAGCCAAGTTTGGTTTACAAGATTGAGGGAGCTCTTGTCTGGGGGTTGTGCTGACATAGGTAGAGGAGAGACCTCTCTAGGGGAGCCAGTGGAGGGTAGGGCTTGGTGCAGAGGAAGAAGCCAGGGGGTATTTCACTAGTACAGGGAAGCATAGGCCCCATCAGTCACACACCTGGAAGCTGGGAGTGAGTCCAGATTCTCAATGGAATGCAGGCCTGCCCCACTGCTTGCTCCTGTCTCCTGTCACTCAGGTGGCAGGGACCCTTAGGAACAAAGACAATAGTGACCTGTGTCACTCACAGAAGATGCAAAAGTGGTGTTTCATGAATTCAAGGAAGCATCTGACTGATTTGTCTGTTTTTGTAAGCTGTCCAGGAGTGAATTGAACAGTCCTCACTGCTATTTTTATCAGTCCCAGATCCAGCAGAGCCAGGTGTGGGTGGGGCCCTGGCACTGGGCCTGTTGTAATATTGTGATATTCAAGTACACACATCTCATTAATGATGGTCTAAATGTGCTGTATGTACTAAAATTACCAGCTTTAATATTCCAGATTAAAATTGTCTACTCTCAATAATTTTACAGGACTGAGAATGATAACTACCTAACGGCTGATCAATCCAATAAATCACCATCCATCAACAAAGCCAAAAGTTTCTTTTTGTTGGAAATTACAGTGCCAAAAACTATAAACCATACCACTTAGTTCATTATAACACTAGGTTACAGTTAACACTGTTTCTAAGAACTAACTTGTAAATAAGATAAAAAGAGTTAGGAAAGTATTAATTGTTATCATATCATATCAATTGTTATCATACACCCAGGATTTACTCAGAAAAGTCCTGAATTTCTCAATTTTTGCTAGTATCAGTTTTCTTTCCTTTCTCTTTGAGTCCTCATATTTTTTATAAATATGAGGTGGATGCTATCAATACAGTAAAAAAAAAATTTATAAAATTTAAACTTTTATTTTCCAATTCAGTTTTCAAAAAGAAGATGAAAATGACTTTCCAAGTATAAGAATTTTCCTTATAAATTCATCTTTTTGTTGGTGGCAGTAATGTACATCCAACCAAAATCTAACAAATTACCATGCTCAAGAATACTCAAGAATGTTTGAGTTCTTGCGGACTCGAGGCAAGGTTTTGTATTTTTGTAATAAGGTTTAAGCCTCCGAAATGAGAGTTACTGATGTAAGTAAAATAAAATTTGATAAATGGAATACTTTACTTTCTCATAATTTTCCTTAAGAAGATTATTTAAATTTTAATGCTAATTGCAATATACCTCATTAATAGATTTAACAAGTTTTGTGTCATTATGCAACTGCATAATAAATTGAAAAAGTCAAACAAAATATTATTTTGTTTTGTTTTTTCTGTTTTGTTTTGTTGGAAGTGCAGCTTTCATAGAGTTAGCTAATAAAGTCTTAAAGCGAAATCACTATCTTTAAAAGTTCTCTTAGTCTAAGCATGCCCTGGCCTGGCAATGACCACATGTCCAAACAGAAGTCAGCTACTGAATAAACACTAAGTTCTGAGCACCTGAGGGAATCAGTACCTATGAAATAGTTGGTAGACTGATTGAAGTTCTTGCTTGTATCTCTATTGTATTTGTGTCTAACGGTTTCTTCCCCCTCCAATCTTAAACTGTAATATATAGGATATTGGTTTTAAAATAACAGCATACATTATATGACTATCTCTGTCGTAACTCTGTGTATCTGATTAAACACAGGCTTTCTAATACTAAGGTGTTAACCTTCGCTTTTACTGCTTTCTGTAGCTACAGATAACAGTATAGTGCAAATTTTAAGTCAAGCAAAAAGAAGTGACTAATTTTAGTGAATCGTTTCTGTAGCTTTCATTTCTTCACAAATAATTTATAATTATATGAATTTAACGCATAAATGGTGTCCTGTTATTCATATTTTTCATTCTCCTATCAAATATTTTAGGTTATTATGCTAGGCTATAGAAAAAATTGTCTTGTATACATAAAAGTCGTCGTTTTTTAACTACTTGATCACAATAGGAATCTGCTATTTGTGGCATATTAATTTCAATGTCATGTTGTAATATATAGAATAGTAGAAATTTATGTATTGGAATGATAGATAGCTTTATATATTATGTTTTCTAGAATAAGGAAATGCAGTTTGTAATTGGATTACCATATATGTCTAGTTTTCATAATATTTAAAACAAAATAAACAAACTGACAAATCTCAAAATATTCACAGGATGCAAGATTATGGTTTTAAGAAGAATGAGGAGGAAACAGAAAGGGAAGAAAGGAATTTACAAGTGATTGGTGGTAAAGATCACTAAAACTCTGGTGAAGGGTGTGGTGTAAATACAGACTGGCTTGTAAATTCAATATCTTGTAAAGTATGTAACAATGTCAAAAAAGGGAAATAAGATTATTTCTTTAAAACCTACCAAAACTGATCTTATATTTGATAATTCTAAAGGCATTTGGTGTTCTCTTGAGAATTGTGGGTTTGGAGGTCAGAACGAGCAGCCATTAAGCTATAAATCATTGAGAAAAAAGTTTCTAGGGATGGAGTAGCTTATTTCAAAGATCCCATACCTATCCACCCTATGTAACAAAGTTTGGACAACATTCCTAATTTTCTCACATATTATGCAAATTGTCTATATTATTAACCTTTTCTTTTGCCAGTATTACCTAATTGCTCATTTAAACCCTTTTGCTCTGGTTTGAGTGTTCAGTAAATGGCAGGTACTCATTCAGATTGAATGACCAGTAGATCCACACATCTCAATGGTTCTTCTTAAAATCATGTGTAAACATAGCTGATTTTAGACAATGGAAATAAAACAAAAACATTAGTAGGACTCACATTTGATAGCATTTGATAGAAATTAATTCATATTTTTGTGGGTCCTCTATATCCTTATAATTCTGTTCAATTTAGTGACATTAAATTAATAGCTTATTCGTTAATTCAGAAGAATACTGTCAATGGCATCTACAATACACACATCATATTTTCCAATATTTAAACACATTAAATATTATTTTTTCAAATGTTCTTAAGTTATTTACCAATAGGAGCGCAACACCAATGCATAATAAAGTAAATAAAATTATATGTTCTGGATAATTTGGTGGAATTGTTGTTCTCTTTTTGTAACTTTAGTTCTCTGAAAATAAAGCATACTAAATATGAGACTTGGACAAGATTTGTATACTTTTCAAGATGAAAGAATCCTACTTTTTTCATCTGTAAAACAAGAAATAGAATATGTAAATTATGAAATTGTAAAGATTCAATGAATCAGTGTGCATATCAATACTTAAGAACTTGGATTTTCATTATTCTTGTTTTTTCCCTTTTAACCCACTGTACTGAACTTATGTCTATTATAAATTTCAAAACAATTTTCATTGTTTTCTTAGAATATACTCTTTTAAGATTGAGGCTCTAGTTTATCTATATTTCTATGCACAGCGCATGACACATTGTAGGCATTAAATAATGTTGATAGAGAAAAAAGTACATAATCAACAAATATTGCTTTCATTTTGTACTTACAATGAAATCTTAATATATGTTCTAATTCATATCTCAGCATAGTGATACCTGATTTACAGTATTATCCAGGAAATTAATTTAATAAACAAAAGATACTTAATTTCAATTATATTTTTGTACTTGATAGATATTTATTGTGCATGAGATATGTATTTCACTACATACTTAAAATGTTTTTAAAAATAAGTTCTACAATAACATTTGGAAATGACTATATTTATGCTGCAATTCTGTGTATCTCTTAGAGTAATGTATATAGTTAGCAATCTTCCAGTCACTATTCCTGGTAACTCAGATGGAGCTTTTTATATATAGTTACTAATTTCATATTATTATAAAATACTTCCATTAAAAGGTAGAAAACTACAATGTAGAAACCACAAAGGTAGAAAACAGTGGTACTCCCAATTTCTTTTTTATTTCAGATTTTATTGCATTACACTAAAGTAACAGCAGGACAGATAAACCATGTTCTCTCATTCATTTTCAAAAATATAAATTGCTTGTTAATTCTTAAGAATTCCTTAACTCCAAATTAAAGTAGAACGTATAATGATCTATTTCTTCCAAATAAAAGTACATTTAAAATAACTTTAAATAATTTCTTCACAAGTAATTAGTATTTGTATATACCATATACATTCACAAGTAATTATATATGTATATACCATATCTATCCCCTTATATTTAAGAATTAAAGCAAGGATAGCACACCCATGGAAATATGGTAAATCTCTCATTCATGAAATATATAGGGATAGTATTCAAGTTAAAAGGAAAAATTCTTACTCAGCTTATTTTTGTTAAAATATTCACATATAATTGTGTACAGGATTGATGAGGGACCCATGAAATTGTCCAAGGGTCAAAGATATATTTTCAATTCATCAGAAGCACCTGTTATCTTCAGATAACATCATGCTAATATTATTATAAAAACTATTTCAATAAAATCAAAATGACTATCCTAATTTCTATAAACAAAAAATTTCCACTGGATTAAGGACAGTCAATAATTCATGCTATCTTTAAGAGGATTATGGCTATGGAGGGTAAGTTCTGAAAAACAGGGCCTTATGTATTATTTCTTACATTTACCACATCACCATTAAAGTAATTTAACTATTTTACATGGATTCAAAACTACTCTCAGAAAACAATATTGCTTAGTTCTAAAAGGAAGTTTCATGTTACAAATTATTTATTCTTTGTGGTACCAATTATGTTACCCACAATATATAATATTGAATGAGCACCATAGTTTCAAATCACATTGTAGGTATATCAGGTTCAATGCAAATTATACCAGTTTATAGATATATAAAATCAGTTTAGTACACTATTTTGGAAGGAGAAACTATAGTAGGCTTACCCTGGGTCTACTCCATTAGAAAAATTAGGTTCACACACATATATATCTATATAGGCATCCTTATACGTGTATATAGAATACTGTTTTTTAAATAGTATGTGTGTAAAACAATGTGTTTAAAATAGTGTCTCTATGTGAGGACATATTTATGACATAATATTATAAAGCAGCGGAGAGAGATTAATGGAATGACTGGTAGCTATAGCACAAAAATCTTTATAATTATTTTAGAAAAGTCTCCTTTAATGTATATTTATTCATCTTTAATTGTATTGAAGACACGTTGCATTAAAATATCAATAGGTTTAAAGTATGCATCATTTCAAATAAACATTGTATATTAAGTTTACCATTATTAGTCCAGTTCTACGTTTATCCCATCTTATATTACTTTGGTTAAATACATTCCAAGGCGTTTCATTCATTTGCTGCAATTGCAATTGAATTGTTCTTCATTTTTTTTTCTTTGTCATTTCTAATTTTTTATTTGCATATAGAAATGCCACATATTTCTGTATATTGATTTTGAAGACTGCCACTTTACTGTATTCATTATTTCAACAGTTTCTGACTGGAGCCTTTGGGATTCTCTAGATTTATATGTCATCTGTAAATGTTGATTTTGTTTTTCAATCCATTTGGTTACACTGTGCCTTTTGATTGGCGAGTTCAGCTAATTTACATTCACTGGGATGATTGATATATGAGGACTTGTTGCAACCGTTTTGACATTTTTTCTTACTTTGCATAGTTATTTTGCCATCCTATAACCAGAGTCGATGTCAGTGAATTGCAACTATTTATGACCAAACCAGTCCAGAGGTCAAATTTACTTTTTTTATTAGAGGTAATATTGAAAAAAATCCCAACTGTATTTTATTCACTTCACTTGATAGCAAACACTTGATACTTACATAAAGTTCCTATCATTAAAACCTAGAACTAGGAGAAGTGGCAGCCTTCCTTCATCATTTCTGAAATGGTATAAATTCTGGTTCCCTTATAAAACTAAAATGAACTTCATTTATCTCTTGGTTTAAGGCTGTATTTCTGATCTTAAGAAACTAAACAGTATCTGACTGAGTGCATCTTTTTAGTTCACCTGCTATAGACACAGAGCTAGAGTGCTCTTAGTACAGCTCTTAGAATTAGCCTGCTTAAAGGGTGTTGCAATAACCTCATTTATTGCACGGTACACAAGGAAACAGGAAGGAATTCATTTCAAATCAACCACACAATGGTGTTTCAAGCAGAGTTTACCTTTGAGTCTTTCTGGAAGGTCTAGACAAAGCTGCTTACTTACTTCAAAGACTGAATTTACTTTGAAGGGAGAAAAAAACACTTAAAAAAAGACCACTTGCATCAAATCTAATAGATTTTTGTAAGTTGCCATGCTTCTTTGTTAGCCATCAGAAATATTCAGAAAACTTGGCAATTCTTTTTCTATAGAAAAATAAATATTTGCCTTCAATCTCAGCATGCTTTATTAAAACAGGAATGGCTCATCCAGACTAATAATAATAACGGAAACAAAAATCCCCAGTTTGTAGCAATCTAAACCCTCTCCACTTAAAATATACTACATAAACATTAAAAAACACATTGGCTCACACATTGAATAATACTTAATTTACAAATTCATGTGAATGCTTAAAACATCAAAGCATCACGGGTTCCCTGGTGGCTTAGCACATAAGTCCACCACCTTGACTGGCATAGTTCTCATACATTCCCAAAGACTCATGTTTGTGACCTGGTTCCTTGGGGAACAACCAAGATAAAATAAATAAATGTTTCTTTTTCCTTTCTTTTCCTGCCTGCCCTCCTACTTGACTTCATTTTTGCCTGTACCTTTCCTCAAAATATAAAAATCAAAGTGTGACATATGTATGTAAAAGTACACAAATCATAATTGTTGGATGGATTTTCTCAAAGTAAATATATCATCATGTAAATAATTCACTTCCCAATCAGTATAACACTTTACCAAAAAACCCAAATTGATTATCCCTCTTGAGAATGTAGTTAATCTACTTCATGACATTGCTACTTTAGTATCCATATTGTTTGGCATGGTCACGTGCCAATAACCTGAAACTGACACTTTCCCCTCATTCAACTACATACCCTAGATTAGAGTCTTCAGAGTCACAAATAAACATGTTATTTATGTGACTCCAAAATGGACCTATGATCAAAGTCTCCTCTGCTTCCCAATGCTTCCTTCCTCATATGCTCCTAAATTAGAACCTGAGGGACTTAACGAATCCTAGTCCATTTGGTTTGAATCCAACCATTTCTTAGCAAGGGAAACCCAAAGGACTCTACCTATGGACCCTAATAAAGTCATGTTCCCCAAGTCTTGATTCTGTCTGCATTTTGCCTTAACCTCCCTGTGTGGACCCTTCAGGTATGCCAGGTACTATCTCCAGGAACCATGAAAAATTATTTTTTATTTCAATTTCTCGTGAAACTTGGCTTACCATCCCTTGTCCAACTTACCATTTGTAAATTTGACAAATTTATAACTCCTTCTAATGACAGCTTTCATTCTCTTTCCAAAATGTCATTATGACACTCCATAGATTAATTTTGCCAAATTTCATATGAAAAAATGATTTAATCTATCCTTAATTGACATTTGTATTATTTTCAATTTTAAACTATTGTTAATATTTGTATAAATTTATATTAATTCTACACTTAAAATCACTACATTATTGGTTATGAATATTTTAATTTAATTTATACCATGACTTTTTTTAATTCATAATAATATCAACAATGTTAGACACTTTAAATTACTCCACAACCTTTATTAAATTTTATATTGTTAGTTTATTCGTGTTAACTTTAGTCATTCTGGAGAGAGTATGTTAGAATCTCACTACAGTTTTGATTTCTTTTATTCTGATGACTAATGAGCTCGTAGATAGATAGATACATTAAACATTATGTAGATATCTTTTTATGTGCTTTTGACTGTCTCCACCTCATTTTTATATGTGTTCTATACTTTCTCATACCAAGTATTGTTCAATATATTTTCTTTATACCTGAATTTTGTCTCTTTTATATCACATTTATTTACCCACTCTAAAAAATAACCCTTTAAACTATAAATTAAAAATACTTTTTCAGAAAAACAAAGTTTTTAAAGGAAGTCCATTTATTCTGAACTAATTTAAACAGTCTTAAAAAGTTATTGAAGAAACATTAGAACAGCATCATAACATTAAATAAATATAAAGTGTGAATTATTATTAATCAATCTGCATATAATACATTAAGTTTACCACGAGCAAGCCAATTCTATCCTTCACCATTACTCTTTGTATTCAAAATATTGTATTTCCTTGCCAAAATAATACCATGCTAAGAATTATCTTAAAATATATTAAATTCATAATTTTCATAAAAATAGCTGTGTTATATATCGAACACATTATTTGTATATGCTTCTCCCCTCAACTCTCTTTTGCTATAACTTTGTTTCTTTATTTTTAACTAAAACACTCTCCATTTAAAATGTATATCATCAACATTCTGTCTGCGTTCAGAATACTACTGGTCTTGCCATATTTTAAACACCAAAGGAAGAAATCACTTTTTCTGTCTTTTTATTTTCCTCTCAAATCATACTTAATATTCATGGAAATCATTTAAGCATCACTCAAGACTTCCACCTGTGACAAGATTATGATTGGCTTAACCTACTATCACAAAATAACCTGGAACTACTGAATATGTATAAAACCTATATGAGGTCGCAGATATAAGCATATTAATAAACTCAATGAATTTGCTTACATATTAGTGACATATGCACCTATTTTGGAAAAGAAACTGAAGCTACTGAAAGAGATAAGCAACATTACATTAAAGAGTGAGTAGAAGAGACACAGAATGCCGTATCGACTTAGTCTTAATGTCAAAGTATCCTCTAAGGTATATATTTAAACTAAAGGTAGTTCATGCTGACATCTGGATCGTTCTCATCCAGAAAATGGTTGTCATAAAGTTTTGCAATAATTCTGAGTCATACAACAAAACGTAGCTACCCAAGAAAATAACCAGAAAGATTCTGGCTTTTTAGATAGATACCTTTAGGAAGCTAAAAACTAAATTATTTACTTATTCTGAGATTTATAGAGAAGTTTATTTTGGGGCATTTTATAGAATGGTTTCAAATTGTTCAGCCTTGAAATTTTATTTTACTTTCCTTACAAACTAAATAAATTAAGGAATATTAGCTAATTAATATTTCACGGATGCTGGCAGAAAGTTTAAGACTCCTGTTTCACAGGTAAAGAGCCTTATTACTTAAGGCACAACTGATTATATGAAAGTCAGCATGTGAACATTAATTTCCATGCCCCCTAAGTACTACCGGAGTAGCATGAAGACACCTAGATTAAATTTGTGACTACAGTAAGGTTGTTTAGCAGATAAGGGACTAAGCCTGGGAACTACACTGTTTCTATAAAAAGCAATAAGCAGACGCCTCTTTTTTTAAAGAAAGGTGCAATAGGAATGAAGGCATCCAGTCAAGCAGGCAGGAAGAGAGAGGAGGAAGAAATGTGTTTATTTTATTTAGCTGTTCATCTTGTTTGTTTCCCCTGACCTGGGATCTCCAACCCAGCTTCTTGAGAAGTATGTGGACTGCGCCTGGTAGCCTCATCTGCTAGGCCACCAGAGAGTGCCAACAAACTTGATTTTTATCTCAGAAAGAGACATTATTTCATCCTCAAGCCTGCTTGCTGCAAATGCTACTAAATATACATCTAACATAAGATATGGTAAGTCTATTCCCAAAAAATGCTTTTGCAGGAATATTCTTGGATATTATTTAACTGCACATTGGAAATAATTTAAATATATCAATATGGAGATAGATAAATAGTGGTATGCTTATATATATGTACCACGCAATAGTATTCAACAATTTAAGAGCTAATGAACTAATCCACATACTATGGATTAAATTTGAAAATATGTACAACAAAAGAAACAAGATTTCATGCCACAGGTTTCATCAATAAGAAACATTGAATACTGTGATTCCATATTTATTAGGTACAAAAATAGAAGCAATATGTGATGATAGTCATCACTAAGTGAATGCTTTTGAAGAGAAAGACCTCTTGTTTAAATAGGTCTTGAGAGAAATTCTTTAGGTCATGGGATTGTTCTGTATCATGTTTCCAGTAGAACTGCATGAGTGTATAGAATTGTCAGAGGTCATCAAACTAAACATTAAAATGCTGTTATATTTTCTCATAGAGTGTTCAGATAATTTTAGAGATCAATGAATGAAAAGATATTTTATTTCTAGATCTTTTTAGAGTGTGATGAATTTTGATTTATATAACTTACATTTGATTCTATTGCTTCTACTTAATATCTAAGCTAATTATATTTGAGAACATTGTAAAACTCCTCTGAAATACAAATTTATCACCTATAAAATAAGAATGGCAAGATTTTCTTCATATGATCTATTCATATGTTGCTTAGGATAAAGAAATAATATATGTTAATTAATAAAGCAAAATTAATTCAAAGTTTGTTACAAGTCATTGTTATAAACAATTCCTATGAATTTTCCAATTATGCAAATTTATATTTATCTTCAATTAATGTTGGCTACCAAAGAAACATGACAATAAGATTATCAATGAAATCAAAATAGAATTCTACGGTATCAAGAATGAGAGAGACAGACAGACAGAGAGAGAGGGAGAGAAAGAGAGAGAGAGAGAGAGAAGAAAGGAGAGAGAGAATAAAGGCAACAGTGAAAAATAGGTTGTCATTAAAAACCCCACAGATGTCGAAAGATAAAAAGATACTATTATGAGTAACTTCATGCAAAGAAATTCAATAATTTTTGAGAAAATGGGTCGATTCCTGGGAAATTTCAGACTATCAATATTCACCCTAGATATAATCAATAATTTTAAGAGTTCTGTAATCAACTAAAGAAGTTGAATTAATAACTAAAAATCTTCTGGAATAAAGGAATCTCAGGCTCAGTGGTTTCACTAGCAAATCATTTCAAATTTTTAAGGATAAAATAACATAAATCCCATCTAATATATTTTAAAAAATAGAAGGAGAGACTATTTCCAACTCACTTAACAAGGCTATATTATTCTGAAAATAAAATGAGATATATAAGATATATACAGAGCATTTACAAGGAAGACTAAAGGCCAATATCCTTTATGAATGTAAGTGTAAAAAATCCTTAATATAGTATCAAATCTATACCAGCATGTTTAAAAAGAATAATTCACTATAGCCAACTGATGTTTATTTCAGAAAGGCAGAGATGATTCAATATCTAAACATTAGTCACCTGTCAGCAATCAAGAAAAGAGGGGATAAAAATATAAGATCACAATCATTGCAGAAAAATTATTAAAATAAATATCCAGTCATAATAAAATCTCAACAAATAAGGAACAGAGGAAAACTTCTTCAACCTAATTAAGAAAATCTACAGAAAATATAGAGGTAGCATCATAATTTATAATGAGAAGCTGAAAGTTTGCTCCCTATGATTTCAAACAAGATAAGGAATTATCTTACCATTTTATTCTAACTTACTATAAGTTCTAGCCAGTGCAATAAGTCAAGGAAAGGGAGTAAGACACATACAGATTAGAATAGCAGAAACAAAACTACTTCTGCCCACAGATGAAATAATAATTTTCTATATAGAACATGGAATATTCAAAGATACTAACAATAAAACAGAATAAGGAAAACTCTGAGAAGTAATAAATAAGTCTATCAAAGGTCATGGGACAGAAGACTCACATGCATAACATGTATAATCAATTGTCTGTGTATACTAGCAGTATAAAATTAGAAACAGAAAAGTTACACTACTTAAAATCACTCCAAAAATAAAATATTTTGATATAAATCTTAAAAAATTAATTTTCTTTAGTTTTAATGTTGATGAAGACAAGTTGATTCCGAAATTTACGTGGATAAAGAAACTGTGCTTGCTAAGGTAACTTTGTAAATAAATAATAAAAGCAGTTGGGGAAATTGCTACCTGTCCTTTCAATTTATTATAGGAAGAAAGAGCAATGTCAAAAAAAATAATAATTTTAAAATATAACTCAGCATGTGTCATGTATATAAAAGTGGATTTTTATATGCATTTAAAAATACTTCAATGGTGTAACTTTAATAACCAATATTTTGCTAAAAATACAAATAAGAAGTTAAATTGGTTAGCAGCATTAGATAAAGGACAGCTGAAAAGAGTTACATACACTTCTTACAGAAATTTTTATGAGTATAATATTTTATGGAATTGATTTAGTAGCTTTTCATTCATATTAAAGTTCTGTTGGAGACAAAATGAGCATTAATTCAATGTCAATGCTCTTCACTTTCCTGAAAAAAGTAAAAAGTAAGAACCAAAATTTTGTATTTGTGTGGCCCCAAAAAGGTATTTTAAAACAGAGCTTAGGGATATTTATGATTCCCAGGTCAGTAATCTTTTCATTGTATTTTGATGTCTCTCTATAGACATGCATGATTTCTGTTCTATGTTCATGGCAATAGTCTCTGGATAAGCTACAGTTTCAGAAAGTAGGAGTATAAGTCTTCAGTGAATAATGGTAATGAGTATTGTATTAATCCTAAAATGTTCTAAATGATGCACTGTGACTTATACAAATCAGATTAGAGGCAAACCTCACTATATTAAATTTGAAGGTCTGAAGTTTTATCAACTGTATTATTTCCAGAATACATTTCAGGAGATAATATATCATGAAGACTACGACTTTGTAATGTCCTAATTGTGTCATATCTGTCTCAATATTTTACTAAAAAAGCAAAGTTGAGTGTAAGTGTGATGGATAGAATTTCTACTCATAAACTTACACATATTTCTGATGCATCAATAAATGTGTATGCAGCATTTTTTGGACAGAGATTAGACCTGTAACGTAGTCTTACAGAATTTGAGTGTGGTTTGTTTTTCATAATCTCAATAATGTCTTATATCCATTAATTTTTCACACTCCAAAACAGATTTTAAAATAGTAACACTCAAAGCACAATGATGCAAACCAGTAATATGTTTAATGGACGTTTCTAATGAGACATTTCAAATACCTTGGTATTTCATTTTAGTAGTAAATATATGAATGCCACTTTCAACCAGCTGCTCTGTTGTAAAGAAGACAGACACTAATTAGGAACTTTTCAAGAGACTAAATATCAATACTTGGCATATATTGCTATCAAATTTACTATTGATGGGTAAGTTCCACTATTATTGTAGAATATTTTCTATTATTCTGGAACTTTCAGATCTTTATAACTTCAAAAGCATTGAAGATTCAATGATGGCGTCTATGGGGAGCAGGCACTGAGTTGCTGTACAGGGAAAAAAAGGAATTTTTTTAGAGCCAACACTGAAAAAGGGATTTTCCTGCTTTAGCACTGGGCAGAACAACTTGAAGAAGAGAAGAAGACTAACAGCCATCTCTACATGTGACTGAGCAGTGCGGAGATTCAACAAAGGATACAGCAGCAAAGGGGAGCCCTCCAAAAAGGAGAGTTTCGCACTGCGGACATGATGTACCTTCTACCAGAGCTAGCTGGAGCTACATGGGCTGTGTGGACATTCTACAGAGTAAAACAGTCATGGTGACCTCTAGCACCCATCCGGGGTTTGAGATAGTGGGATCCTGTTGTTGAGTCCTTCTTCTCCCAGCGCAGAAGCAGGGTCAGTCCTGCTGATCTCTACTGTCATGAACTCATATGGAGCAAGGAGCTTCAGCCTGAGTCAAACTGAGCAATGCTGCTGGCAACTCTCGGCTAACAAAGAGGAACTGCAGAAGCAGAAGCCTGGCAGTGGTAAAAGCATGCTTCCTTTGTCTTCATGCACCAGGGGTTAGAAATAGCAAGGATCCCCTTGCTGCCTCACCTTTCTCCTGCCAAAAGAGCACAGGCATCAACCTAACCTCCAGTGGCACAAACAGACAAAGCATGGAGCTGCAAACCTCAGTCAAAGTGAGCAATGCTTCCAGCAACTCTTGACTAGAAAAAGCCCACAGTGAGAACATTGAAGACAGAAAGAACAGGAGAATAGAGGTGCTGCACACCCTCCACTACACACACCTGGGTGCTTGGGCCCCCTGGGAATCAGGATCCAGTTGGCTAAGACTCTAGAAGAATAACCCAGAAAGGATTTGATGGTTTGGTGAATACAAGGGACATTAAGTGCAGACAACAGGCTCAAATCACATAGCCCCAGGCAGCCGCATTTTACCAACAAAACAAAGCTACCTCCCCCACCATTAGGTGGCAAAACTACAAGCTCACAGATGACCACTACACCCCCAATCCCGTGTCCACCTCCACCCAGCAGCCATCATCACTCCCTGACACAGCAAGGCCACACTACAGAAGACTGTAAGGGCCAAAGATACAAAATAAAACAAAAATAGAGTATACCCTTGGTAGAAATTAAAACAAATGAGCTAGCAGATCAACGAGATCTCAAATCATGGGGGAAAAGAAAAACACAACCCACCCTGAAACATCAGGGAATGTAATCACAACAAAATGACAGCTCATCAGAAATTAACTTTGAAGATACAAGAGATAGTTTTTTTTCTAAGGATGAAGAATTCAAGTCTGCAAGGATAAAGAAATTTAGAGAATTAAAAGAAAGTTTAGACAAACAAAACAAAGAGATTAAATAAATAATTAAGAACCACCAAGTGGAGATTAAAGCTCTACAGAAAAAACTAACAGAATTTAAAGGAAATAATTCATGAAACTAATAATACTGTAAAAAGCTAAGGAATCAGAATAACTGAAATGAAAGAAAAGGTTAGTGATATAGAGAGGATATAGAGAAAGAAGCCAAGAAGAAAAAGAGAAATTAAATGCCAAAAAAAAAAAAAAAAAAAAAAAAAAAAAAAAAAAAAAAAAAAAAAAAAAAAAAAAAAAAAAAAAAAAAAAAAAAAAAAAAAAAAGGGAAGAACCACTCAGAGAACTATCTGACACCATCAGAAAAGGCAACATTAGAATACTGGGTATCCCAAAAGATGACGAGAAAAAGAGAGGAACAGAGAACATCTTCAAGGCAATAATGGCTGAAAACTTCCCAAATCTAGAACAAATAAGGAACATACAGGTCAGTGAAGTAAACGGAATACCCAATTGCATAAATCCTGAAAAAAAAAAAAAAAACAAACAAACTATACCAAGACACATAATGGTGAAACTATCCAAAATCCAAGGCAAAGAAAGAATTCTAAAGGTAGTCAGGGGAAAAGGCAGATAACATGTAAAGGCATTCTTATCAGACTAACCTCAGACTTCTCAGCAGAAACTCTACAGGCTAGAAGAGAATGGAATGATACCTTAAACATACTTGAGGACAAAAAAAAAGCCAGCCAAGAATTCTATATCCTACAAAGCTCTCTTTCAATATGAGGGAGAAATTAAGGTTTTTCCCAACAAACAAAAGCTAAGAGAGTTTGCAACCACGAGACCTCATCTACAAGATATGTCAAAAGAGGCCCTACTAACTAAATCAAAGAGGAAAAACTTCACAAAAATATAGCAAAGTAGCAAAAAGATTAGCATAATCAGAAAACAAAAATTAAAATGGCAGTAGCAAGTTCTCAAATGTTGATAATTATGGTAAATGTAAATGGATTCAACTCTCCAATCAAAAGGCATAGAGTTGATAAATGGATTAAGAGACATAAACCAGCTCTACGCTGTCTACTAGAAACTAATCTTAGGTTGAGAGACAAGCAATGACTTAAAGTGGATGGGTGGAAAATGGTACTCCAAGCTAATGCCAAATCCAAAAGATCAGGTAGTCTTTCAACCAAAACAAATTAAAAAAGATAAAGCTGGACAATATATAATGATAAAGGGAGCAATACAACAAAAAGACTTAACACTTATTAACATTTATGCACTCAATAAAGGAGCACCCAAATATACCAAGCAAACATTAACAGATCTAAATAAGGATATTGAGAGCAACACAATAATAATAGGGGGCTTTAGTACTACTCTTTCAGTAAGAGACAGATAATCCAGAGAATCAACAAAGAAACAAGATATTTAAATGACAAAGTAGAAGAGCTAGACCTAAAACATATATAGAGTACTTCACCCAAAAACTAGAGAGTACACATTCTTCTCCAGTCCTCATGGAACATTCTCAAGGATGGGACACAAAACAAATCTCAGTAAAGTTTCAAAGACTGAAATCATATCTAGCATCTTTTCAGATCACAATGGCATCAAACTAGAGATCAACCAAAAGAAGAAAGACAGGAAAACCACCAAGAGTGGAAATTAAACAACACATCATTAAGTAACCAATGTGTAAAAGAGAAAATTAGGAAAGAAATTTAAAAAATGTGTGAAATCAAATGAAAATGAATAAATGATGCATCAGAATCTAGGGGACGCAGCAAAAGCAATAATGAGGGCAATTTATAACAATACAATTCTACCTCAGAAAACAGGAAGAATCACAAATAAAAAACCTAAGCTATCACCTAAAGGAACTAGATAAAACAGAAAAACAGAAGCCTAAATCCAACTGAAAGAAGGACAGAATAAAGACTAGATCAGAAATCAACGAAATACAGATCAGAAAGACAATTCAAAAAAATCAATGAATACAAAAGTTGGTTTTGTGAAAGAATAAACAAAATGGACAGACCATTAGCCAGACTCACAAAAAAGAGGACAGAGAAAACACAAATAAATAATCAAAAATTAAAAAGGAATAATCACAACAGATGCAATAGAAATACAGAGGATTATAAGACAATACTGCGTACAACTATATGGTAACCAATAAAATAACCTAGAAGAAACCATCAGTCACAAGCAAGGAAATTGAAACAGTGATCAAAATTTCCCCCCAAACAAAAGCCCTAGACCAGATAGTTTCACCAGTAAATTTTACAAAACATTCAAAGAAGAATTAAATCCAATCCTCCTTAAATTGCTCCAAAATTAGAAGAGGGTAAAACTTCCAAATACTGTTTATGATGCCAATATTATGCTTATTTCAAAACCAGATAAAGACTTCCTGAAAAAGAAAACTATAGACCAGTATCTTTAATGAATACCACCATACAAACTCTCAACACAATACTAGCAAATCTAATTCAATAATATATAAAAAGAATCATACACCATGATTAAGTGGGATTTATTCCAGGGATGCAGGGATGGTTCAACATGAGCCAATCAATAAATGTGATACACTATATCAATAAAAAGGACAAAAAAATATGATCATATCAACAGATGCAGAAAAAGCATTTGACAAGATTTAACACCCTTTTATGTTAAAAATCCTTCAAAAAATAGGTATATAATTAACACATTTAAACATAACTAAGACTATATATGACAAGCCCACAGCCAACATTGTGCTCAACAGAGAAAAACTGATAACTAAGATCTTGTCCCCTAAGATCAGGGACAAGACAAGGATGCTCATTCTCACCATTACTATTCAGTACAGTGCTGGAGATTCTGGCCCATGCAATTAGACAAGAAAAATATATAAAAAGTATCCAAATAGGGAAAGAAGTGAAACTATCACTTTCACAGATGACATGATAATATACAGAGAATCCCAAAGAATCAAATAAAAATCTGCTAGAAATAATAAACAAATACAGTAATGTGGCAGGCTGTAAATTAATATTTAAAAATCTTTTGCATCTCTGTATACCAACAATGAAAATACAGAAAGAGAAGCTGAAGAAAGCAATACCATTTGCACCAAAAAAATGAAATTATTTGTAATAAACCTAACCAAAGAGAAGAAGGACCTATACTATGAGAACTATAGAACATTAGTAAAAGAAATAGAAGATGACACAAAGAAATGGAAATATATTCCATGCTCATGGATTGGAAGAATCAACATAATCAAAATGGCTATACTGTCCAAGGCAATATACAGATTAAATGCAATCCCTATCAAAACTTCAAAAATTGAAAACTGATAGAACACAGTCATAGAACACAAAATAATGAAATTTATCTGGAACAAAAAACAACCCAGGATAGCAAAAACAATCCTCAAGAAAAAAAAAAAAAAATCAGTGGAGGAGTCATGCTCCCTGACTTCAAAATCTACTACAAAGCAATGATAATTAAAACAGTAAGGTACTGGTATAAAAACATGAAGACTGATCAGTGGAAGAGAACTGAAAGCCCCCAAATAAATCCACATATATATGAACACCTAATTTTTGACAATGGAACCAAAAACTTACAGTGGAGCAAGGATAGCCTCTTTAATAAATGGTGCTGGAAGAAATGGCCAGTCAAATGTGGAAGGTTGAAACTAGACCATTAACTAACACAATGCACAAAAATTAACTCAAAATGCATTAAAGACCTAGACATAAGATCAGAAACCCTCAAACACATAGAAGAGAATGGAGGCAAAACATTATTAGATATAGACCTAAGAGATATCTTTGGTAATTCAACCCCCATTGCAAGGCAAATCAAATCCAAAATAAACAAATGGCATTACATAAAATTAAAAAGTTTCTACTCAGCGAAAGAAACTCACATAAAAACAAAAGGCATACAACTGATGAGAAAATATATTTGCCTCTCACATCTCAGATAAGGGTTAGTATCTAAGATAGACAAAAAACTAAAAAATTGGACAACAAAAATACAAGCAATCTAATCAAAAAATAGGCTGATGACCTTAATAGACACCTCTCCAAGGAAGACCTACAAATGACCAACAGGTTCATGAAAAGATGCTCTATGTCTTTTGTCATCAGGGAAAAGCAAATGAAGACTAAGATGAGATATTACCTCATGCCAGCAAGAATGACTATTATCACAAAAAATGGAAATAATGAGTGCTGGAGAGGATATGGAGAAAAGGAAACTCTAATTTACTGTTGATGGGAATGTAAAGTATTGCAACCATTCTGGAAACAGTATGGGGAGTTCTCAAATTGTTGAGAATGGAAATTCCATATGATCCAGTTATTCTTACTGGGCATTTACCCCAATGACATAAAAACACTTATCCAAAGAGGTATATGCACCCCCATGCTCATTGCAACACAATTCATAATAGCTAAGAGCGGTAAACTACCTAAATGCCTATCAATAAAGGAGTGCATAAAGAAGTGTTGTGGTACATATACAGAATGGAATACTATGCAGCCATCAAAAGGGAGAGATCCTGTCATTTGCAACAACATGCATGAACTTGGAGATAATTATGCTTAGTGAGATACCCAGAAGGAGGACAGATATCATATGATAGCACTCATGATGGGTAAAGAGAAAACAAATAAACATCATAAATTAAACAACACCAAAACCAGAGGAAAAAAAGAAAGAAACAGAGAGAGAGAGAGAGAGAGAGAGAGAGAGAGAGAGAGAGAGAGAGAGAGAGAGAGAGAGAGAGGGAGAACACTACTCCAAACAACTATGGATTCTTAGAGATGAGAGACAAAAAGGCAAATCAAGGGGTAGCAAAGTGACGGGGAAGGGGTGGGGGAAATGGGATGAAGGGAATTAACTGTAAACGAAGGGAGAAAAAAGGGGGGAATATTAGTATAGAATATAGTATATTATTCTATTTGTAAATGTAAAAATATCACTCTGTATACCTCAGAACAAGTCATTGTCAACATGCAATACCCCTTCAATAATAATAAAAAATAAAATAAAGTAAGTAAATTTATTCAAAAAAACCCCAAAGCATTGTCTATCTTTTGCTTAATCACCTACCTCTTAATTAGCTTGCCATTTAGTTTCTAAAAATGAAGCAGAAATTGAGTTTAGAAGTTTTGCTGTGATATCAATAAATTTTTGTATGCAACTGGATAAAGACACTATCCGTTCAACAATGTAGACTTCAGATAATCAATATTTCATGAATGTTTTATGTATACTTTTAGACAATTGTTATTATATCTAATAAATCCTAGAGATTTGCCTCAAAATTACTGTCACAAAAAGCTATGTATTCTGAATGAATCAAACAGAAAGCCAAGTACTTACAACACACTATCAATTTCCATATAGAATATATTTCTTCATCAATTTTATTCCTTCATTACAATAAAATTTATTTTCAATGAACAATGTTAAAATGTTTAATGTTAAAAAATGTTAAAAAAATGTTAAAAAACAAAAGAAGACATAGTTATGTGTGGTTTTAGTTGATACTCTTAATAAATATAATCTCTGAATTAAGGCATTTTCCCCTTGACAAAAACAAAATTAAGTTAAACATTATGAAATTGACATAAACTTGTATTTTCTCTAATATCTCTGAATTTCAAACGTAGGTATATGACTTACAAATGATATAATAAGAAAGATTTATTTGACTAAAGAACCCTCACCATGTTAATAAAGAATAGTGCAATCATTATTATTTTTTTCATAAAATTAAAAAATTCTAAATACTAGTTCAAAAGGACTTTAAATGATATGCACATAGTGTGGATTTATTTAAATTTACATATTATATAGATTTTAATTATAAAATTATTTCAACTTTATATAATTTAAAACTGACAAAATACAATGCTTGGTAAAATAATTTATTTAAAGAGCAAGCCTTCATCAGTCATATATATACATATATATGCATAAAATGGAATAGAATATTCATTTTAGTTATAATAGGTATATATTATACATTTTAATGCAAATTATTTGAATTTATAATGCAGAGAGAAGGGAGAAGGGCAGTGGACTAATCAGATAAATGGTGTCAAATTATGTGAAGTAATGACTTTGAAATTTAGTAGTTATTTTACCATAGTATGTCTATATAGATGTTGATCTATGATGATGCACACTTGAAACATAAAAGATCGTGATGCAAAAAAATCTGTAATTTTCTGAAGTATTTATTTTTCAGAAGGTAAAATTGTACCTACATGAATAATAGCATGTCATGTTTATTCATGTTTATTTCATTGTTTGTGAAACCCTCCAAGAAACTCTATATAATAATGTCACTCACAAATTCAAGAAGCAAAAAGAAACTAAGTGAAACAGACGTTAAGTGTCATGATATATGTACACAAGATATATATATATGACTTGTATAGCCTCAGCACCATCCATTCCTGCATTAGTTCTTACTTAATATGTATTTTGAAATACAGAAAAGAACTAAAATGATTACTCCTTAATTCATTTTGTGAGTTTTGACACTTCATATTAGTGACCAGAAAATTGTTTTTTTTAACTCAAGATTATATTAATAAAAATGTCTACTAATAAATGTAAAACAAACATTCTCTTCAAATGCTTATGGAACAATGACTTTAATTGACAGCAGACTAACAATAAATCAAGTGTCACCAAATTCAAAGGACAGGAATGATCCAAAATGTAATCTCTGGCAACCAAAGAGTTAATCTATAAACAAGAAAAATATTTTTAATATTATTGGGTTTTTTTTAGCATTCATTTAGCAAATTCAATGTGAAGTTAGACATCAAAAGTAGTCCAGGGGCTATACTCCTGTATTATGAATAGGAGAGATAGGAGTATGCCTGACAATAAATAGCATAATAACTTTCTACTTCATTATTTCCTGAATCTTCTGAGATACTTTAGTATCCTGTTTCACATGAAATTAAAAAAATTGAATCTCTGTAAGAACTTTTATCCTAAAATGTGGGTAATTGAAGCCAACACAATTTTTTGTTTGAATGATTGCCACTATTTTAATTAAAATCTCCCTAGAAATTCTTTCGAAATTTTAAACAAAAGACACATTCATTGCATGAGCAAATGACACATAAATTAGACATCCATATTAAATTATGCTCATATCAAGAAAAGAACATGTTCAAATGTCCATGTCTCACCCTCAGAAAGAAAAATAAATTTACTCTAGTTAAAACAATTTTAAATACTAAGACCTTATTGTAGTACTAAGATTCCCAGTATTTTTCTATTAAATGACAATTTCCATAAAATATATGATCATTAATATTAAAAACTGCAAATTAATGAATTGATTATTGGAGCTTTGTAGTGAACTATGATTAAGAATAAACAAAATACAGAATTTTACTTCATAATTTCAGTGTATACAACTATAGTTTTTATTTTAGTAACTAAGCTATAACCATTATAATTAATCATTTGAAGAAACGCAGTTTTAAATTTTAATAATTTAACCAAAGTGAGGCAAATAATCTTGATAGGAACCACATCATATATTGGCACTCAAAAAGAAAAGACAAAAATATATTTAATATGCTGTTTACTCAAAGGAAAGAAAAGGAAGTAGAAAATGCATTTCTTACCATTCTCTCCCTTAGTGCCTTTTCTCCCAACATCTCCCAACAAGGTTGAATAATAGAGTATCCACACATCATTGGTAATATCCCAGATTTTAAGAATTTTGTTGAACAACCTGTTTGAAAACTACTTATTAGATAATTTTGATTAAATTATAGGATGATTATATGACAGATTTTGTAAGGAAATTGTTGAATGCTTATTTTTAAAGCACAACATTTTTTTCTTTTTCCAGACAAATGTTGTTCATCTACACAAATACCTCATCAATTTAGTCTTCATTTTACATCTCACATAAATCACAGAATATTCCCCCCTCTTTTAAATCTATCCATTTGTTCTGCTTAAATGCTATATTTATTTTAAAATATCTGAGATTAAAGGTATGAATGAATTTCCCATTGTACTGTCACCTACAACTTCCACAGGGGTTGCTGATTTTGATTTACTTCCTCTGCCTCCTATTATATGATCCCCTCTCCTTTTGACAAACACTTCTGCTAGGTGAGGTAGACTAGGTGACCTAGTGGGATGATCCAGACCTTCATCTCTGAAAGATCTGAGGATCTAATCAGCATGTTTTTAATGTTATCAAGAGATGCTCCAGGGTATCGATCAAACACATCTATTAAGTAGGTGTAGCCCTGTTGCCACATAAAACTCGGCCAGCTATCTTTAGTAGTATTGTAAGTTTACCTTCTGATATACTTGCATAAGGAGCCCATTCACCAGTGTCATCTAGAGCTTTTAACTTAGTAGTACTATTACTGAGGCATATTAGAAACATTTTCCCCTCTAGTAGCAGGTCTCTTGTTCCAAGGATGCCTAACAGGAATAGAAAGGATAAATTCCCCAACATACAAAAGAATAACTGGAAATAATATTGAGTGGGGAAACCAATTCTTGATTCCTGGACCAATATGAGCCTATTAGAGACATGATATGGTATCTTGCTCATGATTGCTAGTGATCTGGAAGCGTGGACTGCTTGCTTGTGAAGTTTATCTCTTATAGAGCTTTTAGACCTTGTTCGTAGTCATGCCCATTTTACATTTATGACAGCTTGTTGAATTTTTTATGTTTTGATCTGGGAAATCTTAACATTCCCAAGTTGCAATGAACAGTTATAATCATAGTCACTTGGTAATTTAGGGTTGATAATCTATCTCTACTGAGACCAAGTAACATAGAGGGGCTGCCATTGGATGGTGTATATTTACCTTTATATTTCGCTTGTTTTCTCAAGAACCTCGGAATATACAACACAATTTTCCTAAAGAAATTTTCCAGATATGTTAGATAGCAACTTCCTCCAATACATATTTCAAGTACATGAGATCTTCCTAGTTATGTGGTCCAAGTAATAGGGCGGTTTATACAGCATTCTAGCACTCCCACAGAAACCTTTTGCTGTTCTGGGTGCAGCTCAAATCTATTAGTTTATGTATTATTTGATAAGGAGGGCAAAGCAATATGCTTATGCCAAAGCCAAATTGACCAACCAGTCACTATACATCTCTTCTATAAGTAGAGGCTTTGAGGTTCAATAATTCACCTTTTAATTTAGAAAAGAGGCCCCAGAATGTCCCAGACCACTGAACCCTAAATGTTTCATCAATATGGTTGACTTTTAAATCTTTTAGAAGTTTAACTCCCCACTCTGGAGTGCATGCATTGCTGAGGCAGAGTACTTGCTACTTCTCACTGATTAGGTTCAATAAATTCAATATTCAAGGGAATATAAAGACTGTCAATATCTGGTTAGACTGTTTTGTGACAGAGATTAGGTGAATTAACATAGCTCAAAGGTAAAACTATGAATATGTGCACTGCTTTTTCAAAAGTGAATGTGAATTACTTCTGATATTCATTCCTGATGAGTATTAAAAGAACACGTCTGATAGATCAATAGACCTTTGGACCTAGTAAAGACTTTTTAAAAAATATGATTTAATAAAAGTATCAAGTCGAGTTCTGTAGTTGGAATTGAGGCTAGTCTTTGGTTGAGTTTTAATAGTCGCCTATTACCTGACATGATCAGTATAGTTCTTACAAGAGTCTAATATTGAATTAAATGAAAACTGTGATGAGAACCACCACACAGTATTTTTTATAATTTTGAGTGTAGCACTAATCTGTAACATTTCTGTTGGATGCAATATTGTTTTTGATTTACTATGTTGAATTTGGAATGCAGATTCAGGAGCTTGCACTTGAACTACTGCTACTATAGGTCTTATTCTATAGAGCAAGACAGCAATATGATTATTCTTCCAACTGCAATGTCCGTTGATATGATCACTTCACCACTGGAAAAATGAGTACCAAGTAGTTCTATGGAACAATTACACCCGTAGTGACATGCACAGTAATCGGACTCCAAAAGTACCTGGACCTTATACATCCCTTGGACTGATGCAGGCAAAATTACTACACTGTCAGAAATAAATTACCTAACAAGGCAAGGTACCATAGTACTTTGAATGTCCTTGGTACATAATCCTATTAGAACTTGTAATATCAGACCTTCCTTGGAAGATGAGCAGTTTTCTTTCCCCAGTCTATAGTTATTTGAGTAAAAAAACTGGAAATTCTTTGAGGAAAGATGGGAAGAAATATGCACACTAGTATTTGTTGACGGGTTCTTTCTTAGTTGACAGATTCTGGATCTGATAACTAATCCCTTTCCCACTCTCTTCTTTGCTTCCATGAAGTTTGTTTTGTTTTTTATCTTCTACATGTGAGTGACATCATAGTATTTTTCCACCTAAACTTTTCATACTAACTTCAAGATCCATCTATATTGTTGCAAATAGTGAGATTTTGTTCTTTTTATGAGTGAGTAGTATGAGTAATATTCCATTGTGTGTGTATGTCACATCTTTATTTGATCTCTATTTTTTTCCATTATTAGGTATTTAGGAATACATAGCTGTAGTAAAGAATGCTGCAAGCAACATAGAGATGTAATATCTTTTTGGATTAATATTTGATATATTATTTGACGCATAATCAGAAAATGGCTATTCAAGCAATTGCTGAATCATGTGGTATTTATATTCTTAATTTTTTGAGAAATCTCCACAATTTTTCCATAGTAACCACACTAATTAAAATTCTTGCCAATAGTTTGTAAGATTTCCCTTTCCTCTACATCCTCTCCAACAATTGTTTCTCATCATTTTGATAATCATTATTTTAAAGACCTGATGTGATGTTTCATGTGGTTTGATTTACATTTCCCTGACTAGTGATGTTGAGCCTCCTTTCACATGCCTATTGTCACTCTCATCAAGATATTCCTTAACTCCTTGAGATTGCATATCTGCTATAGAACCATCATTTGTGATTTTATTGTTTCTTCATTTTTGTCCTATTAGGAGAACTATTCTAGTATTCTCCTTTCTCTGAGTCATTTCATCCACTTTTCTCCACTATTTGATGGCAGTTCTATTATAGGTATTTCTTTCATGTGAGCCATCAGCTTTTCTATACTTGCAGTAAATTGGAAGGAGCTCCTGGGTCCTTGCCAGGGTGTGAATTCTCAGGCATAGGAGCATCCTCGCACGATAAGTTTTTTCATATAGGTCCCCTGGTGCAGTATCCCCAAATCTGCTTCTAGGCATATCCCCCTCTTCTTACTCAGACACTGTGAGCCAGATCCTGGTAGCCCTGTGACATATTCGTGTCATCCTTTAGCATTTTCCCAGTTAGAGTTAGAATTTGCTGAGTTATTTAGCTTGCATATAGACCTGATGGTTAAAAGAAAATGTAGGATGGTTTCTGAAGGTAAGCATTGGCTTCTAAGATACATGTTACTTTTGAGGCCTCTGTCTGAACTAAAATCATGAGACAGTATATTTTTATTAAGAAAGAACAGACACTTCCACAGATGGGAAGATTCAGGAGAATTAGAGGGATGTCCAGCACATTTACTCAACTTGGCCTCAGGTTTCAAATCCTTTGCTGTTAGGGCTCTAGTATTGGAATAGGAGCCTTCGTGTAAGAATGATATTATGCTCTTCACTGAAATTCTGCCATGGTCACATTTAAGGTCTTTCTTCTTTCTGTACTATGGCTTCAGGGTAAGATTTTCTTCAGTGTTGGAAAGAAGTTTTCTGATTCTTAATTTTGTTTTAAATTATTAATTAATATATTTGAATCTGTCACATCATCTCTGTTTAGCAATATCAACCCCATAACACAGTCCTTTAGCTACTATTTTCTATTGAATTTTGGAAAGATTTCACTGGTTAGTGCACCACTTTCTTCTACTTTATATCTTGTCCAATTTCACCTGGTAGGTAGTTCTCCTTACCCCATGATTCATCTCAGAATCCCGTCTTTAGATTCTGCTTCTTAGAATACTTTCTTGTACTCACAATCATGGATTTCCTAGAATCAGAGACAAGGCTTCTTGAGTTAGTCATTTATTAGAGAAGTAGCCTCTTTTTAAAAAAATTAGAAAAGCAGGCCAGGACTAGAAAAGAAAGTGAAGTGAGGATATAATTTCAAGTGGAAACAAGCTTTAGCTTTATCCAATTGGAGTATAACTCCTCCTCTCACACTGAGACAAGTGTTGCCACATGACTTCTGATTTCTGAATCTCCTGATATCCCCCACTGTGACCAGCGACTGCCTGCAGCTTCTCAATGTGAGGATGTTCCTGAATAAAGAAGCTGTAACTTGACCAAGGGTAGTTCTCCAGGGCAGGGGGTCAGCGTCTGCCAAGACTCCTCCTAGGTGGAAAATGAGGTGTCTGATCAAGCCCCAATGGTGACCCCTACACTCAACATCCACTAGACCAATCTATAGTCTTGTACTCTTAGTTTTTCAGTCCTTCAGCAATGCTGATAAATGGAACCAACAAAAGCTGATGCCTGGATATTCATTTTGGACTTCTGTACAAACTTCCATGAGCTTTTTCTCACTTACTGCTGCGATTTACTGCTATAAATTAAAACTATTAAAAAATAAATATCAGACTGCTGTATTTTGTCCATATACTTGTTCACCTCAAAATGCCTGTGGAATAATAGATAATGCACATCACAGTTTTAAATCTAGCTTTAATAAGACTAGAGTACTAATGAAAGTCAACAATAAGTTCCTTATCTACTCATACATTTTAATTCTAGGCCTAGAGGCACATAAAAAACTGTAAAAAATATGGTTTCCCAATCCACAGTAAGAAATTCTTGGGAACAAGTTTGAATTTATTTCTGTATGAACAGATATTATGCTTACATATTTCAAGAATGTGTTTAGCCCTGGAAATGTGCAGATTTTACTGTTAAATAAAAATAGTATGAAAAAATAAATATCAGATTTTTCTGTAATATGAAGTTGACAAGCTTATCACCAGGCAAGTTAATCAATTACTTCATTATCCAATGTTAATTCAAATTATTGTCATTTTACTTTTAGATATTATTCTTTTGTTACCTTAGCGTGAAAGAACTTAGAGTTTGGTCATGTTTAGATCACAATGAAAGGAAACCCACCTAAGTCAGAAATATTTGGCTCAAATTCCTCCATGACAGCCTTTAGAATAAACTCCTTATCTACTTTAGAAAGTTTTTCAGCCAAGAAAATGAACATATTATACCATTAAATTGGTAAGGGGTTAAACAGGATACTCACAATATGCAACATTAATTAAAGAGGAAATAGGAGTTAAAAAAAGGAAGGGAGGAGAATGAATGGAGAAGGAGAGAGAGAAGAATGAAAGGACAAGAAAGAAGAGTTAAAGGGCAGGAGAAAAGGTTTGATTTACTGAACGTTTACTATGTGATAATGTTTAAGTTTTCTCTAAGTTCATTTTTGCTTTTGACATTTTGTCTCTTGTTTAATCTTCAAGAGAATGATGTGAGACATTGGTGTATTTAATTTACAAATTAGAAAAATAGTTCAGAGTATTGCAACTATTAAATAGCAAAGCTGAGATTCTTATAAGGATTCTGCACTATTCCCTCCCTCACAATCCCTTCGCATTCCATTGTTTAATGATCTGAGTCCAATTGTCTTTACTGCTTACAGGACCTCCTTAGGCCACACTTCCCATCTGTAGAAGAACATCTGTTCCGGTTACATCATGCTGTGATCCTACCTGAGACTAGCTAGAGAGATTATAGAGTTTTCAAAGAAAATGAAATATGCTTATTGAGTCTTCAAGCATTTTTTTTGTTAACTCTAGTCTTGAAGTAGTATGTATAGTTAAAATTTTATAATTATAGAATTTTGTGGAATTGCAGATAACAAAATTCTCTACACTGTTTTGTTATCACTCTGCAAATAAAAACACTGGACATTGATGTATCTATTTTATAGAAGACTGAGACATCTTTGTTTCCTACTAAGAAGTCAATCGCAATTCTTAAGTAGTCATAAACCAACAAGTCAGATCATCTAATGATGACATTGGCAACACTTTCTGTAAAGAGTATCAGACAATTAAAATCTTTATTTTGCTTATATTTAAGTAGACTAAATCTGGGACAAAAATTTTTACCCTTTAACCTCAAATAATATAGGCTGAAAATAGAAAAAAATTAGAACCATGAAAAATGTAAGAGAAACTAAAATTCTAGAGAAAACTCTAGGAAACTAGACAGCAGTTGGAAAATAACAACTGAAATGATCAGTTCTGAGGAGACATTGAGCGACCTGGGAGAATGAGGGAGGGTGTAGAGCATGGAATTGGCTATGAAGAGGGGCCAAAGGGTCTCTCACTAAAGTGAGTGTCAGGGAGGGAAACCACAGCCCAGCATGAATGTATTTTCTAGCTGTGATGAGGGACTACAGTGAAACTGGCAGTTAAAAAGTGTGAGCATGTCAAAGAGTGATTTCTGGAAGTAGATTCACTGCCAAGAGATATACATTAACTTGTGTCTAAAGAATGCTGTTGTTGAAAGGACAGTCTAATTTAACCACTATCATTTTGATGATATTTAATGCCCATAATTCAGAAACACATAATGCAGGGCAAAACTTACATGTGTAATTTCATGCACTATTTAAAATTGTGAGTGATTAACTTAGAGTCCAGGAACAGATCTACTGAGGAATTTTATTGTTCACTCAGCTTCCAGATTACCAGGGCCATCCTTCCCCAGACCAAGTGATAAATCTGTACAATAAGAGTGTCAGAATGTACTTATTCTACTGCTAAAATAATTGAAATACCGTCTTTGCACCTACTACAAATTGTAATTAGAATGAAGTGCTATTAATCAGGAAATATCTAAATTGCATTCTATTTAAAATGTACAGGATATTCAAAGGGAGTTCCTGATAGCCACTTTATTACCTTCAAGAAAAACTTTGGTCCACTGAGAAATGCTTCCTTTATGATTACTGCCAGGAGAAGTGAAAGCTTAATATCTTTAAAAAAGATTTAGTCATTGCTATTGTGAAAGTTATACTCAAATAGAGTATTTCTTCAGTTTTATCTTTAAATGAAAATCCGTATTATCATTAATAGTCTCAATTTGGTGACTATAAAGCATACATACAAGGTTGAAACAAAATTTTCCTAAAACAATACTGAGTATTACAATGTTCATTGAACATTGATCTTCTTTTTCTCTCTTCTCTCTTCCTAAGACTTCTATTATCTATATACACACACATGTGTATATGTATATATATATGTATATGTATATGTGTATATGCATACACTCATAAACACATTTGCATTCGTTGTACTGTGTTTCTTTTATTCTTCTCTGTAATTTTAGACTTTTGACTTTCTGTACTTTATTTTGAATTTTTATGACCTATCTTTAGTTTTGTTAATACTCTAGAAAACTGTTTCTAATCTACTTTTAAAACATTGAATATGGTTAAATTCATTATTTCGCCTACTGTCCTTTAAAGTGTAGATTTTTTTGTTTGTTGTTTGAGTTTTAACAGACCTGGGCTGAATTTCTCAATCTCATTTGTTATTTATTTGAACATACACAGCGCATTTATTTTATACTCTCTATGATGGTTTCATTATGAAGTTCTGCTGTGGACCTGCTTTTTATTATCTCTGTTTTTCTTAGTTATTACGCAGAACTCTCATTTCTGCATTTCCTTAGTTCATGTGTGTTACATTCTAGGCATGGACTATGAAAGATTTCAGAGATATTTTGAGGCTTATAATGATGCTATTGTTACAGTTTTTCTGGAGAAATCAAGCGAGCACTCTCTGGAAATATTTTAGGCAGATTTATTACACACGTCTCAGCTAGGATTTCTTCCTCAAAGAGCTGAGCTCCGGTTTCCAGTTAGAACATACTAATATAGGCTAGAGCAAACACAGAAGAGAGGTATGTAAATTAGGGGAAAGGGTTTCAAGCGTGGGAAGTTCTTTGTCTGCTGGCTGCATTCCAGCAGGCTCAGGTCACAGGAGGTGTCCTGACTTTGCTTCATAGTTGCCGAAGTGGTAAGCAGTCCTTTTTCCCACACTATCTTCCCTGAAAGAAGGTAAATATTTGTTACTTACATGCAAATAAAGACGTTATAAATACTAGGTCTCAGATCCTGGAGAGATTAGAAACGTTTAAAACTGAGTTCGAATTTCCGTGAGAGCCTGTTTCAAGTTTGACCTTTCTTCTGGTATGTAATTTAACAGAGTGAGTAACAAATACAGAGGTATTTTCTGTTCCAAGAATTGGTAAAACCTAGGAGAGAGAGTCCCGAGAATAAAATAATCTCCAACACCAAACACACCTGTCTAGTTTTCTTTCTTCTGAATCTTTGAATTCTTCACTCAAATATTGGCCCTTCTGCACTTTGGTTTTCATGCTCCATCAGTTCTAACTATTTTCATTGGAAGGTCCCTCAGAATCACCTAATTTATCTCACATGTAAGCTAGAAATATCTGTATGGTTAAAAGACCAAATGGAATAATAAAACCTGTTGTACAAATTTTCTAATGTCTTCGAAGCATATGCCCCAACATCACTGAAATTTAGTTTTTAATTTATATCAGTATTTTCAAGTCTTTCTCTAAACGTATCCTAAAATAGAAACGCATTGTAGATCTTAGTTTTTTCTTCACATCTCACACCAAAAGGAGATTTGTTTGTAGCACTGATTTTAGCAGTTCATCTGTAATTCTGCTAAACAAGCTGATAGTGGGGAAATGTATTTTTTCAGTCATCTTTCAGTACCACAGATTGCAGCTCATTAGTTTGACTGGAAGTGTTATTTTCACAAGAAGCTGCAAGCAGAAATAGAGTTGTGATAGAAAATTACTGCACTTTTTTGTTGGTCTTCCCATCACAAGTTTAAAGGTTTTGTCCAAATTTAAAAAACAAAAAAACAAAAACAAAAACAAAATTCAATCCTTGAGAACTACAATTTGGACTCATTTCTTTTTCATAAGTATGTTTCATCTGATTCCTATATCTGAACCTGAGTTTGTAACAACCACGGAAACACCCACAAGGTTTGTACTTAATTTTTTTTTTTCTTTTTTGTTAGGTAGGTGAAGGCAGGAATGAATTCTAGTAGGCAGGCAGTCAGGGAGAGGGAGAAGAAACATTTATTTATTTTATTTAGTTTTTAATCTTGGCTGTCCTCCCAAACCCCATCCCAGGTCTTGAACGAGGGACCTTGAGATGTATGTGGACTACATCCAATATACCAAACCACGATACCACCAAGTCACACCTTACTCTCTGGTTTTAAAACTATCCATCGGAAATAACTTTAATGTTGACAATGTTGTGAAGACTTAACAGCATTAAATCTGAGCATACAGATCCTATTCGTTAAAATTGCTGATTTTTCTATATTGATAATTGTTTATTTCCTCAAAAGAATGATTATGGATAACTATCTTTTGGCTTGAAATAAGTATATCACACTTCAAAACAGAAACTTATAATGAAAAAACACATTAAGGAAATATCACATATAGATTATTTTATTACTGCATTTTAAGAACATGACTGAATAAAGCAAAATATCTGTGATATTGAAATTCAGTGTCAAAGTACTTATTGCAGAAACTTAATTGACTAATTTAAATCTTTTAGAATTAGTAAAGAGACTGAAGTGCCAAAGAAATGCTTTATTATAGTTCTGTGGATTAATACTGCCACCTAGTGGTCAGATGCACTATGCGTCTTCAGATATTCTTTAACAGATTCATTGACAAACCTCATTTCAGTCTGTTACATTTATAAAATTTACATTTCTGGTTTAAGTAAATTAATTTGTATGAATCAAACAATGAAATGCAAAAGTGAACTAGAATTCAACAAAAAAGTTCTTAAAGTAAGTGCATAAACTATTAGTCAATATCTTGAACAATTGAATACAAGACTGATGAAGATCATCAACAATATTCATAAATATCTCTATAATAATTTAAGTTGTTAACTAACTTCAAACTCTTTGCCTTCTAAATAAATTTTCATGGCCGTCTCCTTCAGCTACTTGGGGATTGTGGCAGGCTGAATAATGATTTTCAAATAGGCCTCATCCTATTCCTTGGAATCTATGAATGCCTTATCAACGGCAAAAAAGAGACACTGCAGATGAGAATTAGAATTATTTAAGAATTGTGAGATAGAATATTATGATTTATTCCAGTGTGCCTGACGCAATTGAACCAGTCCTCAAAAGAAAGAGTGCAAATGAGCAAAATAATAATAATAATAATAATAATAATAATAACAATTATAACACAGAGGCGAAGACAGAGATATGATGACAGAGGCAGAAATGGTAGTGAATAGCTTGAAGACTGATGGAAGAGCTACAGGCTTAGGAAGAAGATAGGCTGAAAATGACAAAGAAACAGATTGTCCCTCACTGTTTCAAGAGGAACCAGCCTGCAGATACCTTAACTTAGTTTAGTAAAGCTTATTTCAGACTTCTGATTTTCAGAACAGTAGGAGTAAAATTGTATTGTTTAAAGTCATTAAATTTATAGTCATTTGCTACAGGAGTAATAGAAAACTTACATACTTTCTAGCAAATCATTGCTATTTACAGCACAATGACAATTACATGAGAACAGGAATAGTCCAGTGATTTCACTGTGGGTTTTAGTTCTGTATTGATTTTGATGTTTTTTCATCAGTGTTCCATAAAAAATATGTTTATTGGGCATTCTACTTAAAAGATTTTTCACCTTAAAATTCCAGTTCTCTATCAGTGTGACTTATTAGAAAAAAATGTTGACAGAATGTTCTAATGAACTCTTAGTTTTAGTTATATTTATGTAGTCTGTGTAGAAGGCCTTCTTTATTATGTGCCTCCAAATGTTTTCTTAATATCCTTCTACTTGAACTAACTCATTGGCTCTAGACCCATTTTGCATTCCCTGTGATACCAATTTTTATCCTTCCCTAATTGAATTGTTAATTATATCTTGTTAAGCAATGCCCTGGTTAAAAAGGATTTATTTAGCAGAGACTTTAAGAAATCCTATGTTGTGGAGAGCACGAGAACACTACATATTTATCGGAATTAGAGAATGAGGTAAACGGAAAAGTCCTGTAAAATGGTTTTAAGTAAAAGAAGTCTATAAATATACAAACACACACCACCATCACCATCATCATCACCACCACCAACACCACCACCACCACCATC